>JADFUC010000388.1:600000-995099 GCA_019722365.1 Lithospermum erythrorhizon | reverse complement strand
TATTACGTATTGCTAATTATATTTTCATGCATGAAATTAAACGAGAATTTGTATATTGAGAAATGTATTTCTCTAATATTTATATTTGATAAATATATAATGATGAACATCAATTGGTTAAACTTGCAAGTTTAATCAATTAAGTAATTGAATTTGATGAATAACTTGATAATTTATTTGATAGTGTTTCGTTAGTATTTTAATTGACTTGTTAAGTTAATTAAAATGTAACAACTCACTTGTAACTCATTATTTGATCGAAGCCATAATCCGCCTAATTAAGCTTAACGAAGTTAAACCGATTTAACGAAGCCGCTTAACGGCGAAATTGACAATGGTATTTAAAGTGAGTTGCATGCGGTTTTTCAAAACCCTTTGCCTCCACCTCGAGTATACCGCCTCTCCTTCCTGCTAAATGGAAGAGAATTTCTTCCATTTTGTTCCTCACAAACTCTAGGCAATGCATTCTCCTCCACGCTGGCAGCATTCTTGAGAAGCTGGGTTTCATTTCGTCTTCCGCCGCGAACGTGAAGAACTCTTGTATTCATAATTGTTAATTATGTGTTTTAGATGAATTATATCATTTTGAGGATCCTGATGTACGAATTCTAAGGCTTATCACGATTAAATTCATACTAGATTCTAACAAGAGCACACCCCAAAGAGGTACAAGATACCCAAGAGAAGGGAGGTTAACCCCACTAGAGGACTAAGTCCAAAACCTAACTCCAAACAAAAACAAGACAAGAAGTCAAACGGATCAACTCAAGATCGCTTCGATTTCTCAGGTGAAAAGATTCACGCAGAATCGAGGCCAACACCGCATAACGGGTGAAAAAAGACTCGCGCTGAACCGAGGCAAACACCACACAAAGAGGGTTAGAGGTCCAGAGTCCTACCAACTCAGCTTCAAATAAAACAAGACAAGGCAAGAGGGCAATTGTATGTCATAAAACAGGTTTCTTCCTAGATAACTCAAGACTGAAATTAATCAAATCACCTTGTTTTTTCTTTCTTTAAACCATATGTTAAGGCGATGAGATGAATCTGTAGTACTAGAATGAGGTAGAAAACAGGTAAGGCCTTGAGGCATTTCTTGTAAGTATCGAGATCCTCTAGCATTTTTACTCACCATACTCATTGTTGGCCGATGCGATGGATCAGTTTTGAATGTACCACAAGCTCACTATAATCATTTTTCTTGTACTTTCTTTTCTCCAAATTCATAATGTTAGGGTAGAACACCCTTTGATTTCTTTTCAAGTTGAGCATAAATCCAATATGGAAAGTACATTTGCTACTGGCATTACATTCAATATTATTAGAGTTCTTTCTACTCCTAACCATTTCAAGAATCATCATTCCATAAATGTACACATCTGATTTATGCGATAATTCTCCAAAAATCTCCTGCATAGAATATAGGAGCGATATACCTAATAGTCCTCGTGCCCTGACAATGATAACATGCTGTTATTTTCACTACATAGTTTAGCAAGTCCAAAGTCGGAAATTTGGGACAAAAGCACGTCTAGAAGTACATTATGCGGCTTAATATCAAAATGCACCATTCGTGTAGCACAAAAGAGATGCAAATATTCCAGTCCACGAGCAATCCCAACCGCAATCTTGAACAATGTTGGCCATCCCAATTGGTGTGACTAATAATGGACTTTGTCATTAAAATATATTTTTCTTAGTGAGCCATTTGGCATGTAATTACAAAACCATAGCCCTTATTGTACTCAAAGCAGAATCCAAGCAAGCTTCACTACATTAAGATGAGATGTTACTAATGCTTGCTATCATTGATAAATCCTCTCTAGTTCCCTTTTGAAGTAGACAAGAATTTTACGCCCACCGAATTCCCATTTCATCTAAATATCCTTGAAATAGAACTAAAGCCCTAGTCCAATTTTTTCTGTGAAAGAATTTAGGATTCTTTGATGTCGTAGTACTCGCAAAGAATTTTGTGTGTGTACCACCACATTGGATTTATGCTCAACTTGAATTCTTGAAAGAAATCAAGAGATTGTTCTGCCTAGCATTGTGAATGATGCGGAGAAAGAAAGTGCAAGAAAAATGATTATAGTGAGCTTGTGGTACATTCAAACTGATCCGTCGCATCGGCCAACAATGAGTAAGGTGGTGGAAATGCTAGAAGGGGATCTCGATACCTTGCAAATGCCTCCAAGGCCTTACCTGTTTTCTGCCTCAAATTCTAAAGGCTTAGTAAGGGCTACCAGGCAAAATTCATGTTAGAATGATAAAGAAAGCCAAAATAACTTGGAAATGGTTGAAGAGTCAATAACTTACTATTGTTTTTGTATACAAGTTAAGTTGGAAAAATGGTTACAAGTTGGAAATTTCAAATAGAGTTTAAAATTAAATTTTGGAACAAATGGTATAATAGATAAAATATGATACTAAGTATTTGGTTCTAAATTAACTCAACCATTAAATAATCTTTTTCTTCATGATTTTAGATCTAATAGTTATTTTTAAATAATAAATTGTTAAATTTTAGTATTTTTAAATCGTTATTTTTTAGTATCTTCTTATTATTTTCAAAGAAATTTCAAAGCATCTTCGACCTATCGAATTCCCCTAAACGAATCCCGGCCTATCCCAAAATAATTTTGGTCAACTCGATAACTCGTGAAGAGAGTCAAAGAGATCAAGAGGTACCAAAGTACGAAGTTTGATGAAAAAAATTGATTTGGGTTGGGATGATGAGGATTATGTTAACCAATTAAGCAAAACAAGAAGTTCGACTTACCACCGACGTTAGTGTGGTTATTTTATTTTAGTTCATAGAGTCTAACCATACTCATTATTACACCTGTAGTCCGTACGGGATTAATTTCACAACAAGCAAAAGAATGTTGCGCTTAGAATGTTTTTTCTTTTGTTTTCAATTAGTCTAACCACAATAATTATGTGTCAAGAGAGATTTATCAATCATATCGAATTTTTTTTATTAGTATGTTAGGTTTTGCCACTGATATGGTGGTCTCAAGTCTAACCACAATCATACATATCGTGGTATGTAGATAATCACTCGTAAATCATATCATTGTGATTATGTATTGTGGTTATTATGTTACTTTTGATTATGATATGTAGAATGTCCAAACCATGTATGTCTTCATTGATGGTTAGTCAATTTATATATTTTTATGTACTATAATATTAATATGTATTTTTTTGAGTATTTTCTTTTATGTTTTTTATTTTAATTTTTCTAGATTTTTATTTTTTTATTTATCAATTTGAAATTTGAATCTAATGACTAAAAGGGATGACTTTGACATCTATTTTTTTGAGTACTTTTCCAAATAAATGAAAATAAGGTTAAATTTATTAATGTATTAAATATTGATCCAATTAAGTGTTTGTTATTTAAAAAATGATAAATAAAATGTAATATATATATATAATATTTGTTTTACCTTTAAGCCATATGTTATAAATGTTTAAAAGCTAAAAAAATACGCTTTAAATTCAGCAATAAAATCACTTTGCGCATCATTTAAAATGTTAAAATATTTAGATATTTATTTAAAATATTTTCTCTAATTTATGTGACGGTATGAAATTTAGCCTTATTTTATTCATTACAAACTTCGTGATCCCAAAGCAAATAAAAAGGAGAGTAGTCCCATTTGGTTGCCATGGATCCTTGATGTTAACAATGGTGAGTCATGGTTTTTGATGAAGTTCATATGCATCGTCGACATATCTGAAAATTATGTTTGGACTTTAGTCACATTTTATTTATTGACTATTATGCTGTTATCTTGGCAGATATATGTACCGACTCAAATTTTGTGCAACTTGTCAACTTATTACACGTTACACATAACTGCCTAAACATCTCAATTTCAAGTTTCATATGTTGCCAACTACAGTCTGATTTGAATGGCATGTGTACATTTATCATAAATAATAGAGTTCTTGTGTCAAGATATAAAATGAAACTTTTTTATTAAATTTATTAATATATTTTTTGTATGGAAAAATAATTAATCATATAAATTTAAGTCAATTTCATTCAATATTCATTGAAAGTTTAATGAAATTCTTAATTTCATACAATATTTATTTTATTTAAAAAATAAAAACATTCATTCAAAATCAAATTCCTCCGACATTTCTTAAAAAGAAAATCATCAATCACTCTTCGTATCTATAGAAACAAACTAATATTTTTGATTTCAAATAATGAGCACTTCTAATTAATTATTTCTCCTAATAAGAAATAAATGAATGTATTATTGTTACTATTGATACAAATTTAACGTATAATAATTTATAATATATATTTAAATACAGAATTATGTATAATTTAATACAAAATGAAGAAAATCATAATAAACTAATGATCAATAAAATACCACAAATAAATAATGTAAACTGAGGGAAGAAAAAAAATTGTAACATTATTTACTTACATCAAACATTCAAATTGATGAATGATGAGAATTGAGTAATTGGCTTCTATAATCTATTATGCCATTCAGTTCAAACAATCTGCGCCTCTACCCTCTTGCCTTAAATAATCTATTATGCCATTTAGTTTCAATAATCTATTACTTTCAAAAGAAAATTAATGGAATTTTAGGTCAAGGTAGGCCCCAAATGAATTGAGGCCCCTTAATTTTATACTTCCTTTTATCTAAATTTCATGATAATTGAATTATATTTGTTTATAAAAAATAAAATAAAATAAACTATCGATCATCATTATCTTAACTAAATGTAATAAAGAGTCACATAAACGAACGAATCCATGTAACTCTCCAAAACATTACATAAATCAGGAGGCAATAAATCATTATAATTACACCTTTGCTACGAGTATGACGTTTCATTGATTCTCAAATAATTCACCACCCCTAATGAATACTATCTCCATTTTTTTTTACTTCTCGTTTTAGATTTTGGTACGGTAATTAAAAATTGATGTGTTTTAGTTGTATACTCTTATTTATAGGAGAATAAAATATGGAATATACATCAGATTCTCATCTAATATTCAAAGTAAAAAAAAAATTAATCATACACATTTGATGTCTAGCCCTCTAGGAATATAATAATAAAATAAGATATAAGTATTTATCCTATATAATGATTTATGGTTATCAGCGATGTCAAATTTGTTTTTCTATTTTACCCTTTTTAGTAATTAACCACACCACAAAATTCTAAATCTCTGGCTAATTATTTCTTTCACTAGAATTTTCCTTTTATAAATAACTCTAATATCGCATTCAGTAATTACTCACCTATTATCAAATTTTATACGTGAGAGTTTACATCACATATAATAGATTCAATTATTTTTTCTTCAAGATAATTTCTTCAATTATATAAACACTTTTTTCTCCTCTACATAATTTCGATTCATTATTCAGACTATAAAAATATATTATGTAACACGATTAATTCAGCATTGCAAGGATCAAGACAAATAACTAAGCAGTATAGAAAGTGTGAAATGATAACAAAACAAACAAAAAAGTATTAGAATAAGAAGTAAATAAAAAAGGAAATACAAGCATGGACATAACTAAGAACAATATAAACAGTGTTAAACAAGAGAGATAATCTATGACGAATTTTATTTATCCCTTTAATCACAGAGAATACAATACAATGAAGTCAGTTTATTTATAGGCTTCCCCAAGATAATAATAAGGTAACTAATTAACTTGGTAAATGGCACCTATTTGATTGCTCATCGTCGCCTCTTCGGGTAAACAAGATGCATTCTTGGTCAGGGACAAGACATCCACAATATAATATTTTCATAACACTCCCTTTGATGTCTAGTATTTAACAATATGCCTCGTTAAAACCTTATGGGAAAACCTTGGGACAAAACCCTAGTGAAGCGAAAGAGCATTATACTCTATTACACGTTGCCTCATTAAAACCTTAATAGGAAAACCCAATTTGGGACAAAAATCCTCGATTAAGGAAAAAGAGTACAACGTGTACTAACTCCCCCTCATGACTACATCACTTAGTTGATGTAGTGTTATACTTTTGGATAACTTTTTCGAATATCAGGTAAGGAGCTTATTCAGTTGAAAATATCTCCTGATGTCGCATTTAATGAAACGATTGAACATCAATTTCTATACATCATCTAGACCACATAATAAACCAAGGCAATATGGATCCGCTAGATCATACCTCTAATCACCATTCACAACTTTCTCTTTAGAATTTTAAGAATCAGGCATGTCCTGAATGATGTTGCGATATAGCTTTTTCATATCACCATGAAATATGTCACCATAAATAAATAGAGATCATCTATGTGATCCTCCAATCAAATCATATAAGTATCATGCATTAGCATAAACAATTTCCTATAAATTAAATAGGTTTAAAAGACACTTATATGGTTCTTCAAGACCATATAGATCTTTATATTTTCAATATTAATGGTTAATGTTCACATCCGTGATATTATAACCGCTTTGAACGTTCAATGTGACTACAATCTCGGTATTTCATCTCAAATTCCTCTTCAAAAGGTTTACAACTCTTTGAAAGCTCTTTTCAGAGTTCCAATAATGTTTAAGTCATAAACATAAATTGTCACTTTCATAAACTTTTCGATCTCTACATGTACATACACCTACAAAGATCATTCAGATAACCATCTTAGTTAAATAGTCTATGAAAACCTCAGGATAAAATCTAGTAAAACAAAAGACCATATTTTTCTTTAGATATGCTTCAAGTAATTGTCTCATTAAAAACCTTACCAAGAAAAACCATGTAAAAAACTTAACGGCGGAAAAAGAGTACAATGCATATCGTGATTCCCTGGGATGATCATCATTCTATATCATATCTCCCTCCTCGATGAGATCATCAGTTTAGATTATTCAAGTAGAAATCCAAACAACGCTACAAGCGTTTGTCAATATTGCATGATTATGTAACGCGTGTCAAATAGAAGCAATACATTAGAATTGCGCCTTCTGTGACCAAGTTCATATCTTTCAAACGAGATATTAGTTATCTCCCATGAATCTCATTTGCTTGAGATGAAACATTTATCATGTTTCAATATATTCAAAGTTCAAGTGACTCACATAAGGAGTCATACCATCACAAGGTATTTCTTTCCAAATCCATTTGTAGACTTATTGTCTAGCAATTGAGAACTTTGCGGGAGTTTTCTTGCACTAACATATTCATGATAATTTAGTCATTCAGAACTCTTCTAGAGTCTATAAGTTATAATTGATCTTCAGTAGTATCATGACTATTCAGGTCATCAACATGATAAATAACTCAATCACTAATATGTAATATCAAAAAATATGTAATATCAAAACCAACATACAATTGATAATTCAAATATTTCATGTCACATAATAAACAAATAAATAAATCATATAATCACATAAGACATAATATAGTCAAACTTAAACATGTATGACACTCTATCGATAGACTTGTATATTCATGCAATATATAAAATGCAAATGAATATCTAATAATGCAGTTCAAACTTGTAATCCATCTTTTGGATGGCTTTAAATATATTCAAATATTTCTCATACTAACTCAAGGAAAGTTAAGTTCTGAATATAAATTTGTGCCTCTCAAACATAAATCTTTATATGTTTAATATAAATCTTTATATAAAGCCTAAAGATTATAAATCTTTTATACATGTCATGTATACTTATTTCTTAGCATGTTATATCATAAATCAAGTACGCATATCAAGAGTGTTATATTTTGTTGCTACCAAACATATATTATTTTTGATACCCTCTATCAAAAGGTGTATACATCACCTTATAACTCATTTAGTGTTTTTGGGTATAAGACAAATCATATGTCATTTATTCTCACAGATATCAATATATCTTGCACCTTATCGCTCTCTATTAGAATTTTAAATCTAAATTTCGCCATATCACGTAGTGAGTTTCTTACTCTTTGATTATGCCTTTTTTCTTTTGACATTCATAAACATATCTCTACTCACTCAAGGAGATAGACTTATGATCCTCATATTGCTTTCATCATATAGAGCTCTTCATTATGTTCAATATTCATTGTCGACAATCTTTTCCATGTAGTTCTACCATATTCATGATAATTGAGATCTCATTGCATTCATGAATTTCAATATGTAGATGTCTTCCATTTATTATATCTTTAACATATTCACGGTATATATTATTCATCTATTCTTCCTCGAAGCAATCATCTTATGTATCATCTTTTATTCTTCTTTAGTCTGGAGATGGTGGAACTATTTGACCTACAATGGTTCTTCAGGGAACCTTTCACTCTATTTTGAGTGTTTACAACCGGTATATACTTTCAATACTATCTTCGAGGTCGATATTTGTTTGGTAGTGAACTTCTCGCCTATATTATCCTTGAACTCGCTCATTATTATCTCTTGAACTTCGAGTTCATATTTATTCATCTTGAGGATCGTATAGCGTAGGGATATTTCATTTCAAGATATTCTATTTTTCAGTTGTATATTCTCTCCCCCTCAATGTTGAAAACATTGATACATCACAATGGAAACTTACTTCAATTCTATAGATGTTTCCATTACTTTAATTACATACCTTCCGGGTATAATAGTATATGGATGTATATACCTTTTGGGTATAATAAGTATTCAAAAATCAACATTTGTGCATACTCTTGGTAATATACGATACACGTATAATTGGAGGGTAAAATATTTGCTCAACCAAACCAATTATATTGGGGAGTTCTATGATAATTTGGGTTTGATGCTTAACAAAGTTGACACTACATGTAATAATATTTCAATGATCAATTGGTGGTACTGCATGTAATTCAACATGCCCTAACTGCCTATTGAGAGTTTACAACATGTATTTTACATAAAAGTCTTTAAAATTAATAATTTGTTGACTCTTTTTTAATGAAGTCTCTAATCAAATTTCTACCTTTATTATTTTACATCATAACTCATCCGGGGATGGTCTAACCAATGATGCCAAATAATCAAACTTCTTGTTTGATAGAAACTCGTATTTTTAATACTATATATGTGTTACTCGTGTAACAATATTTTAGCTATTCCGGGAACTATCAATTGACTTTGCTTCACTTTTACAACATACCATCAATCGACTTTATCACTTTTGATAAATATACCATCAATTGAGTTTATCACTTTTGACAAATATTAACTCTTTTGAGTCCTCTAATATTTTTGTTACATTATTGAAAATATTAGCTCTTCCGATCTAATTATAGTCACTTCAATGATATATTGCTAATTTTTCTCATATGTATGAAATATGATTTAACATGTTTGCTCTTCCGTAGCTTTCAATCAATTTCAGACATTAGCAAGACACATATTTCTCCTCTTTGTATCCATGTTGTTGCGGCAATCCTATTGATATTGAAATCATACACCCGTAAGTTCTCATGAAAGATGTACCAATACACTGCTAAGTACCAAATCTTTTAGCCGTAACTAGTTTCAGACATGTATAATCACAACATCAATCGACTAGCCTAGACATATATAATCTTTTCTTACCAAATCTTCATGAATATGTGTTTCTTCGTAAAATAATATGTGCTCTTCTAGATATATGACGATAATCGTCTTGTATATGTCAATATCACCATTCAAGGATGTAATGATTATCCTTATTGTTTATGAAATTATGGGTATGAAAAATACCACCACTTCAAGACTAGGCAACTTTATGAAACATGTAACAAAATATTTGTGTGAAGAAATTATCCATGCTCCAAGATAGCATTATGATTTAATAAAGGATTCAATTCATCATTCACTAGAGGCATACAATACATCTTTCATATAATTTGTTCCTTTAGGGACTCATATGGCTCTTCTGGAGCTTAATTTTACACTACCTCAAATGCCTATTATTACCAAGCAACTTCATTTGTAAGGTACTGACCTGGAAGAAATCAATATATGTAATCATGAAATTCAAATTCACGTAATCCAAATCAGATACTTCAAATTATATATGAGTCTCTCGTGTCATATAAGTCAATCCATCATGTTACAAAACAACGAGGGCATTCAGCATAAATTCTTCAAAAAGAATATTAAAAAACCTCAATTTATTTGTCCATCAATTTTAAGTCTTTTAATCCTTTCAATCAGTCTTTCCTGACTACTAGCGATAACAAAAATTTTATTTCACTCGATACATAATCAAATGTTATAGACTAGTTATGATTATAGTAGTGCTAAGGCCGATGATATTATTGTCTAACTAAGGCTCTAAAAGTAAAAATGAGCGACCCAAATGGGGGCATCCATAGTTATAGCACCAAAATAATCGGATCACCAATCATTGTAATTTAAGGTCTCAAATTTTAATAAAATTTAAACTCTCAATTTTCAATAATTTGATAATTTATATTACCGTAAATTACATGTGGCCAAGAGATCCCGAGTAAATAAATAATTATTCTATATACAATAATAATGGGACAGAGTAATGCGATTGGCAAAATCTTGCAAATGTCATATTAAATCACGATGCGTTAGCTTTGGAAGTCATGTGTAATAACCCGTTACGAAAAAAAATTAATTTTTCGGTCGGGCGCGGGACCCGGGATAGTATAATTATTTTCATGATAATATTATTTCAGAAAAAATTCTACGAATTACATTTATAATTTAGTAGTGTTTGCTGTGGGAAGAATTTTATCTTTGAAATCGGGTTCGTGGGAGATTAGGTACGATAAAATGGAATTAACCGAAACCCGAATGCGACTCGAGGTTTTTAAAATATCTTTGCATGCTTATCCTCCACATCATCACAACACTTCACCATCTTCATTTTTTTCTTGTTTTGCCGAAATTTATCCCCCTCTCCCCCCTTAAAAAAAAAAAATTCTCATTTTTCCATTTCTCTCTTTCTATCGTCAGCCAAACTCAAGATCGGTTGTAGAATATCGTTTCCTCCCATCACTTTTCTGAGTTAAGGTAAGAAATTTCAAGTCTTTCTCGAGATATTTCTTTTGGGTTTCGGTTAGTTGACTTTTAGTTGAATTTTCCATAATTGAATTTATGATAAATCTTAGTTGGTTATGGGTTCCGCGACGTATATAAAGTTGATTTAATTCGTTATTGTAGATCGTTGAGGACGTTATGGTCGAAGTTGACTTTTTAGGTTTTCGGGGTTGACTTTTTATGTGGATATTTTTTATGGGACTTAGCCGTGTAAGTGAGGTTATATTGGGACCTTTATTATAGTTGTTACGATGTTAAATCGTGATTTAAAATTGATTAAAGGCGCTATGTCAGTATGTAAATTCTAAGTTGAGTTATAATTGATATTCGGAGTATAGATTAAGCATCATGGACTTGATGATTAGTTAGAATGACTTATAAGCTCCATTTGTAAATGAAAGTTTATAAGATGGAATTTAATGGGGAATCGATTGTCATATTCGAAGGGATTATAATTGAGAAGTTTATCCGTCAGTTAGACTGCTAGAGATAGTTCCTCCGTGAGTTGTTTATGTATCTTCCTTAACGCCGGCAGTAATAGGTCTTGATTATACTTCGGGTGTCATAGTATCGATCAGAAAGTGCGGCGCTATCTTTGATTGTCTTTTCACGAAGGTTTTACAGAATACAGAGGTGAGTACTTATCTCACGGTGTTACTTTTTTTACGCATTTACCTTGATTCGTGATATACATGTTATTTTAAAGTGGTGATTACAGAACGATATATATGTAATTGTCAGGTTATGTGGTCGTGTTTCTCGTGTCGTTGAAGATCGGGCCGAGGTAGCAATTTAACCCCAACTTATATTGACTGCGGCCTTGACTCGCACTATTATATTACGTGGGCCTGTTTCCACCATTGTACGCTTGTACCTCACGGCACTTTGAGAGTGTTTGTGGCCTTGTCGGCGACAAGGATTGATTTACGACAGGGACGCTTTTAGCCGCGCTACTGTAATACCGCCTGGGGAGCAGAGTAGTTGTTTGGGTTATGCATGAGTTCGGTGCCTGAAAGATCGCACACCCTACAATGGGATTACCAGGATTAGGCTGATTCTCCTTCCTCAGCAGATATATGACACTATCGGCCTTATACTTGGGCAGTATAAGCGCGGTTCTATACTTAACAGATAAGCTGTGTGCCTTTATACTCAAGGTATAAGCCAGCGCGTGCCTTATATCAAGGTGGTATAAGTGCGCGTGGCTCTATACTTATGTATAAGAGCGCTTGTACTTAGTGTATGAGTGTTTTGGCCTTATACTACGGTATGTCATGAGGTGATTATCGATTAGTCCATTCCTCGCAGTAGATGATCGAGCATACGCAAGCATTAAAGGTTGATATACTCGTGGGGTTAAGCGAGATAGGAGACTGTAGTTTAAGTGGTTGAAGTCTCTCTTTGGCTGTCTTTCTAGAATTGTGTGTTTATCAAAACCTCTGCTTTATATCTCAAGCAGATTATGTACGGTAATTTCTTTTGGGATTAATAATGTCTAATTCGATTAGATACTGATATATGTGTATTTCATTCATGTGCTGTCATTATATTTACCTGCCTGCTCAGAGGGCGAAGTTCACCTATGTTAAGTTTTAATTAAGTCAGCGGCTTACACTCTTTCGCATTGACGCATTTCATTCTCATGTCGACAGCGGCAATGAGCCAAGAGGTCAAGCTTGAGAGTTTTGTTCCGGTGGCTGGGACAGCATCGGGTATAGAGGATCCTGCTACCGATTTAATGCGTTGTCAACTGCTTGACAGTTGTATTTCCCTTTAGAAACTTTAGCCTGGCTTACTGTCATTATTTTGTATTCGATACAAGATGTATCATCTTTGTAGCCTCGCCGGCATTACTTTATTTTCGGGGATATTGCCAGGTATATATATTTGGGTTGGTCGCTTCTGAGAAATGATGGATTATAAATTTTAAAACTGCTTGATTGGGAAACTTAATCAGGATCACATTTTTGATGAAACAAATTGTGTTTTAAACCGAGTCGCCCATCGGCTCGTGACTCGCAAACCCGATTTTAATGACTCTCACCTCGTGTGGCGGCCGAAATGACCAAAGTGGATCGCTACATCATGTACCACTCATATTTGCCTTTATATTTTGGTCTTATAATATTAACCAACTCGCTTAATCAATTTATTTGAAAAGCACTTCAATCAATCTCCAAGGTTAAATACTTTGTATTATATAAATACTCACAGATAATCAGGAGCACATTCGCTAGATATATCGATCAAACATCATCATACGCATTCGAATATATTGTAATATTTCGGTTCCAAATATTTTGAATAACTAAATAATTATTCTATATACGTACAATAATAATGATGCATATATATTAGGTAAAATCAAAACAAAACATAATCCGGAGAACAAACAATATTCTTAAATTTTAAAAACCTTTGACACAATTATCGGTTATGGCGGTTCATTTGTTTAAAAAGTGCAGATTGTTGTTATACCCAACATTGAACTCTATAAATTATTTGCTTCCAGAAAGCACACTTAGCGTAGCAATTATTAATGAAAATGAATCGAAGCACGCTCACGCGGAAGCACCAACATTACTTCCACGTATCTGCTAGTTTTATTGTTACATCATTGTTACTCTTGAATATACATCATTGTTACATCCAAATTATTTTCTCTCACAATAATCAATAATAATAATATATTGCAACGATAGACATCTCTAAGAAAGAGTATTATAAATAATTAAGATATTAACATATTTTTTTCTAGATTAATATAATATTATATTCAAAAATCTCTAATAAATAAATATTGAAGTTGAAATAAAATTACCTCGCTTGGAGAACTTGATCAGGCCGATAACGCAGCTATGAATATAACTAAGAACAATATAAATATTTATAAATGTGTTATAGAGAATGTATAATGATTTTATCGATCTAGCTTTTATTGCTTTTGTATATTTGACTAACAATGATTTTTGGCATTATTTTATTTTCAGCCAAGAATAAAATAATCAAAGATAAATAGTCAAATAGTAATACTATATTTCAAGAATAAGAATAATCATAAATTATATTATACTCAAAAGATAAATAACAACAAGAATACAACGAAATGCCTATTTATGCGCCCAATATACACACACAAGATAACTAATTAATCCCTTGTGAATAAAAGAACCTGAGTTTGATTTATCGTCGCTCCTTTCGATAAACAAAGACGACTTTTTCACAAAGACATCAATATAATATCAATAAGTGTTTAAAGATAATTTTCATCCTAAGTTATACCATAATTCTATATGATTTCGAATCATTTTCTGGAAAATGATATAGAAACAGAAAAGTTGACAATTAAGGTCACTATACTATTCTATAAAAAGGTCACTATAGTATAAAATTTTTATAATGAAAAGATCTCCAAATGGACCGTCAAGCAATGTTAGTTTAGTGTACAAATATCATACGTTGTTTTCTGTTTCAATGCGTTTTGGAGTTTACTACATTGGATTTTGTTGATAAATTGCTTCATCAAAAAATATTTGGCAAATTGAAACTCACTCACACAGGGAGCAATATGGATTCTAAGCCTGAAGAAGAATGCTTACTTGAGAAGTCTCCACCTTCAAGAAAAGGTGGCTTCAGAACCATGCCTTTCATCATAGGTAACATATAATTTCATGAATTTATTTTCTGCATGATGGGGTTGTTAGTTTTTGTATATTTGTCATTCCGTAAATATTATGATAGTTATAATGTAACCGCACAATGTATAGAAGTAGAAAGGGGGCACATGGTGGTACAAAGAGGGTAGACGATCTTTTCTGCGTTTTATTTCCTTTAAATTGTATTGATGCTTGTATGATCATATTAGGTTGACCATTTTATAGGGTGTTTGATTAGTGATACTATTGTATGTATTGTGTTATTGCAGTGAATGAATCATTTGAGCAAGTGGCAAGTTTTGGGTTGACTCCAAACATGATAATCTATTTGATGAATGATTATCATCTTGATGCTGCTACTGGGTCGAGTATAATCTACTTGTGGTCAGCACTTTCAAATTCTTTGTCCATTTTCGGAGCTGTTACTGCAGATTCTTACTTTGGCCGGTTTTGGGTCATTTGTTTTGGCTCCATTTCAAGCCTTTTGGTTAGTTTTCTGACTCGATTCTGCAGTAGTTGACAGTTACTTGTAGTATATTTTTTAGCTATCTGATAATAAACTAATAAAGTCCCACCTTTCATTGTAAGAATTGATCAGTTTGGTAATTTTTTACTGAACAAGCTGTTACGAATCACCTTCACCTCAGTTTATTGTGCCAAAGGGTGGGTGGAGCAGAGCAGATCTTGAACCAATATTGAGAGGGAGCCAAAAGTATTAAACCAAATTAAATGAAAGGTTTTTCCTTTTTCGAGTGGGTCCAACTACTAAATAACTTAAAAAATTCAAAGTTGAGGGGAGCCATCAACCCCCTTGGTTCCTCTCAAGTTATGCCACTGGGTGGGGGCGTGGGGTTGGTATAGTTGTTTAGCTGAAACTCTGAAATGGTAGAGGTTATGGTTCGAAAAAGCATATGCTGTGCGGAAGGCTCGCCTTGTGCTGCAATCTGCATAATGTAATTCACAATTTATTATTTATATATCGATGGATGTTTCTCAATGTTTTGATGTAAATTTCGGCTTCTGGTTCTTGAATTCCATCACTTACATTTCATGGAGGTTTAGATAGTATGTAAGTGAGCCTTTTGTTCAATCACTTAATAATATTAAGTTGAACTCATGAAAAAGATTATTGTTTCAGCTAGCAGTTGTTGTCTGAAGATTCAAACTAGAGTTATAAGAATGGAATGATTTTCTTATTCAACAGGGTATGATTCTTCTTTGGCTGACTGCAGTATTTCCTCAATTGAAGCCCTCGCCTTGCTATCAGTCTTCTAATAGTTGCAACTCTGCAGATGTGACTCAACTTGCTGTATTGTTTCTTTCTTTCGGGCTAATTTCAGTCGGAGCAGGTTGTGTTAGGCCTTGTTCTATTGCTTTCGGAGCCGATCAGTTGGCCAATGTTTCTACCTCTGGCAATAAAGAAAGGATTCTTGATGCCTATTTCAATTGGTACTATGCATCTGCCATGTTCTCAAATATAGTTGCAGTGACAGTAATAGTCTACATTCAGGACCGTTATGGGTGGAAAATTGGCTTTGCAGTTCCATTTATTCTGATGAGTATTTCTGGTTCTAATTCTTTGTTTTCAAGTTCATCACTTTATGTTAAAGTGAAAAGTGAGGAGAAAGCTTGTTTGTTGATTCTTTTCAAGTTCTTTAGAAGGATTTCAAAAAAGAAATGTTTGTCATGTTTTAATAACTCTGACCCCCAGTTACTACTACAAGGACAAGCTCGCCGCTAAGCCATACCAGCAATGACTGGAGGTACAGAGTTTTCATCTATAGTTGATAACATAGACCCTCATACCACTCGAGATATACATACAAGTCTATTCAATAGTTAGAACAACAACCATTGTAAGTGTAAAGCTTCTTTAGATTCTATACATCATAGTAGTATATTACATTTCATCTTATCTTCTCTAATGTGTTAGGTTTTTTAATAATGCTTGCATTATTGAAGATCCAAACAGTGATTTAAACCCTGATGGATCAGCTTCAAATCCGTGGAGACTCTGCAATGTGGAACTGGTGCAATCACTTAAATTTCTTCTCAGAGCCCTTCCAATGTGGTCAAGTGGCATCATGCTTCTTGTGAGCTTAAACGCGGTATCATTTACTGTTCTCCAAGCTCAAACAATGGACAGACGCATCTTTTTAAATGTAGAAATTCCAGCAGGTTCATTCGGGGTATTTTTGGTCGTTAGCCTAACTCTTTGGATTGTTTTCTATAATTGTGTGTTGGTTCCTCTGCTTAGAAAATACACCAGCCATCAGCATGGTCTTACTCCAATTCTCCGGATGGGTATCGGACTAGTGATTGGCACTATCGCGATGGCAACCTATGCAATTATAGAAAGGAGAAGGCGATGGCTAGCAATAAAGGCGGGTCTTCAAGACGATACCAATGCCGTCGTGGATATGTCTGCTCTGTGGCTGGTACCACAAGCGGTGCTAATCGGCTTGGCTGAAGCATTTAACGCGATCGGACAAATCGAGTTCTTTTACTCTCAGTTTCCCAAATCCATGTCTAGCATTGCAGTAGCTCTCTACTCATTTGAAATGGCTGTTGCTAACTTGGTTGGGAGTGCTTTGGTGAACATTGTGGATAATGTTACAGGAAAAATAGATGGCATAAGTTGGTTATTAAGCAATATTAACAAAGGCCACTTAGACTACTATTGTTGGTTACTCACCTTTTTTAATGTGCTCAACTTTTTGTATTTTCTCATCTGTTATAGGTCTTACAGATCCTATGTGAAAACTGGACAACCTAATGTATCAGAGGAAAATGATCATGAATGAGTGAATGTACATGATAAGCTCTTTTGGTGGATACATTTTTTTACATATTTACACGGTTGCACTTCATTTTTAAGCCAATTCAAAAACAACCTCCTCATATCATACGAAGAAGGCAAGTATATTATCATTTCCTCAGCTCAAAACCCTTTTAGGCGGGAGCCTTTCAAAGCGCTGGCATACGCACTACGTGTTCATGATGCTCTGGCATTACTTGGCACATTTATTATTTTATGAGCTCCCATTTTTTTTTTCTAACACATGCCAATGACATAGAATTGTAGAAATAATTTCCTCATATATGAACCATACCTTTCTCCATGGATTAATCCTTAAACCAAACGATGCTACACCTTTTCTTTTTGCACTATGAACAATGATTAAATATAGGTGTAGTTACTAATCAAAGTTTCATATTAGATCTAATAGATAAACCAATATCAAAAGTAAAATCCAATTCATTCAAGTAAGTCTATTGAAATCCAAAGAATTCACATCTACGCATAAAATATTGGTCTGATTAGATTAAGTGCATTTTCTCGATACCTAATAACTCCAACTCATTCATACATTATACACATTTCAAAATGCAAATTATTCGGGTATTTACCAACTCACACGCCGGCTAAAAAATCGCCAATATTACGCTTTCAACCGCCATCCAATTCGATTTGGTACATATTATATTTGATTGGGCCTATCCCAAAAAAAGTAGCCCAATAATTAACTTACCCAAAAGTCCAAAACTACAAAAGCTTTCTTGCATTTCTCCACTTTTCTTACATTCCAAAACCTTGGATCTCCTTCTGCTGGCTGCCTTTTTCTCAAGGTAATAAAATCTTTTTTATTTTTTATTTTTTACATTATTTATCTAAATATTTGTTATACCCAAATATTTTAATATACTGTTTATACTTTGTTGAGTATACATAGGTGTTTATAAGCTTATATTTATATTTACCAAAAAATAATTGTGAAATGTTTGATATTTATATTTACCAAAAAATAATTGTTAATTGGTTCATATTTATGTGTGATATATTGGGTATTTGTTATTTTTATGGAAGAATAAGGTATTAGGTGAATTTTGAGTGTTTAGATCATAAAAATGTAATCTTTTTATTAGGAACTAATATGTCATAGCTTGAAAATGTTTTTTCAAGTGTAAGTTTGGTCACAGCGTGAAATTTATTTTGTTTGTGGGTTTTGGTCCTTTTTAATTATAGTGAAACCCTTTATAGTCAAAATTGTTTTTCAGTTTTTTAGTGGGGTATAAATAAGATTGGAAGAGCTAACTGTGGAGGTTACTTAATTTTCAATTTGATGGTTAACTTCATCATGATTAAACACAAAGTATAAAAAGAATAGGTTTTGTATGCATATGTTTCGTGAAAATTTGATAGGTTAATCAGGAGGGTTTGGGTTCATTGCGTGAACGGTGTTAGATTGAAGACTTATAATCTGTGAAAAAGGGAATTGACTTGTTATATTGATGTGGGTTCTCGTCAGGGTTTGTGAAGAGAGTTGTTGCATTTTCAAGTTGCTTCCTAAGTTGAATGTTATCCTGTAGTGTTTAGTGCATATTATGTTTCTCCACTTTATTCCTTTTTATGTGATAATTTTGTTAGGTGCTTTGATTTTTAAATTTACTTGTTCATCCATGTGATAGCTCCTTCTCTTACTGTTACTCAATCCAACCACCTTACTCTCGTTATTCCTCGTATATCCATCTTCCAATCATTGTTCTCTTTGCTTCACAGCCTTCACTACGTGCAAGTTATTAATCTTCCGTCCTTCTTTTCTGCTGCCTGCACTTATCAACTTTTACTAAGCCGCTACTCTGGTTGAATTTTACCAATGTTTTAGTCTTTTGTAAATTGTAACCATTGCCCTTTAGAGTACGTGACATCAAATTTCCCCATGTTTAAAAATAGGGCTGAAATCATTTAAAATAAGAAAAATGGTGCTTTTTCACCTTTCCCTAAAATGTTGCCCCTATAAAAAATTATTCACCCAATCTCTCTACCTCTAAATTTATACGCCTCCCTATTATTTTTTCAATAGCAGCTTTAATTTAATAAAAGTGAAACCTCAAGCAGTTAACATACATAAAAAAATCAACCCTAAAAATAAAAAATAAAAAAGCACTGATGAGTACATTTTAGGAATCGATGTGACATGCTCTTAAAGTTTAATTTTTTTACTCTAGAATATCTTACTACAATTTGACACTTATGTGCATACTTCTGCTGTCTACAAATAAATGTTATGCATTTGTATGATGAAGGGTTTAACCTGACCTCCTCACCTGTTACTGAACTCTGGCATTGATCAACTGTATTTTGGAAGGTGTCTCTTATCATCCTGGTACTTTCATGAATCATGATTGATGTTGTACCTGGTCTGCTATTATATATTGATTATTTATGGTCACTTCCATTTGGTTAACCTGACACAGTGAGAAAAGGCTTAGTTTGATTTGGGATCAAGCCATTTTTAGAAATAATGTGGTTTAACAAATAATGTCACCAACTCTAGTCTTACAGTCATCATGTTTTTATTCAAACTAATGTTGCCTCTGCAAGTTTGTTGCAAAGCTTTTAGCATTCTGACTTGCAGAGTGATTTTAAACATGATGACTGTAAGACCAGATTTGGTGACATTATTTGAAATGTTTTTCGATGGATGAGAGGTTTTTTATATTATGTTTCAAAATTACAGGGCACGCAGTACCTTCAATTCCAGTACCCTAGACGCATTTTTTCCATTCTCCAGCTTACAATTTTCTGCATGGGAACCCCTGAAACTTCTCGTGAGCCCTGCCCTGATCGTATTCTTGATGATATTGGTGGAGCATTTGGCATGGGTGCTGTCGGAGGTGCAGCTTTCCATTTCCTGAAAGGTCTCCACAATTCGCCTAAAGGCGAACGCTTAGTTGGTGGTTATCAAGCTGTGCGCATGAATGCACCTCGCGTTGGTGGTAGTTTTGCAGTTTGGGGTGGACTGTTCTCCACCTTTGACTGCACAATGGTCTACGTCCGCCAGAAAGAAGATCCATGGAATTCAATTATTGCAGGTGCAGCCACTGGTGGGTTCCTTCAAATGCGCCAGGGACTTGGCGCTGCTTCCAGATCTGCGATGTTTGGTGGTATATTGCTTGCTCTTATTGAGGGGGCTGGAATAATGCTCAACAAGCTTATGAGCAATCCACAATTTCTTCCTCCAATGGAAGAGCAACAAGGTGTTCCCCCAGGGTATTTTCCACCAGGTCAAATGCCCAGTCAAGCTCCTGCTAATATCCAGAGCATGGGAGCTACATCATCATCGTCATCATCCTCTACAGATTCTTCATCTTCCTCCTGGTTTGGAGGGTTGTTTGGAGGGGGAAAGAAACAGGAGGCAAGCACAAGCAGCGGAAGTAAAACAGAGGTTTTGGAGAGCTTTGATGCCCCGGCTCCTCCTTCATTCGAGTTTAAATGATTATTGCCACTCTGTTATCGCCATCACTGCTCCCTGCAATCACATTCTGAAGCTGTAGTTCTGTGGCATTGGCTGACAACTTCTATATGAACTCTTGAGCATTGCCAGTAGTATATTTATTGTTATAGCTCATAATAGCCTCCTATTAGGCTATAGTGTTGAAACCACAAATTTCTGAAGCACAACTGATGTTAGGAGATGAACATGGTTTAAAGTTTTGTTTTATGATATATTAAACGATAAAAAATAAAAATGCTTTCTGTAAAACATCATGTAATTATTAGTTGGTATCTATGTAAACTCCTTAAAAACTTCTAAGAGAAGTTTTATTCTTCATTTTTTACCATTATTTTAGTCAGTTTATACATACAATTAAAAGAAAGTATTGGCCAAAAAAGAGCATATAATTAAAGAATTATATAATTTATCAAATTATATTTATCAAGTTGTTGATACTCTAAATAAAAAAATTAGTCAATAAAGACATTAAAAAATTTAGAATGATACTCAATTGAACATTATATCATTGCTGGTTTATAATTTAAATAGAAAAAGATTTCAAAAAAGTACATTGAAAAACGTGAAAAATACAATTTATTACGCTAAACGAAAACTATTTTCAAACAAAATTTAGAAGTAAAAACTATAATCAAAATAGAGAGTGTATATATCGAATGATATTTCAGATAAAACATGTATATTTAATAAATATAAGTATTCAATCTCACAACAAAATTAAAAAAATATATTTTAAAATTAATATTTTATAGTTTAAAATGTTTGACATAAAGTTTTAAAGAAAAAAATTGAAATTTTGAATAAAATATTTACATAATTAGTATTATTTGAACAAAATTAAAAAAAATAAACTTAAACAAAAAATTAATGCATAATCGTGAATGATCTCACACGCCCAAGCTATGGAGTTGCATACTACATACATATTGAATAATTTTTCAAACTCATAATATAAGTAGATTTCCATGTAGTAGAATATATATTCTCAAAATAACAAATTCTAATCTACACAATCTCAAAGTAATACACAACAATATTTATGTTATCTTCTAATAAGACACAATATAATCTAACAAAAAAAATTGTATAAACTAGACAAGAACATAAATATAGAATTATATAAAATCATTAAATATAATTATACTTATTTATTTAAATATCAGCTTTACATAAATTTTTTTGGTGACCTTGTACCAAAACACTAGCTCATGTCATACACAAATATAGACACTTATTAAGGTTGTTGTAGCAGACTTTGAAACAATGACTATTCTGATCAAAATCAACATTATTGTTTGGATTGTTGCCACATAATATATTGCGGAATACAACAATGACAATAACCTTAAAAACAACTATTAAAATCGTGTAAATAAAACAGCCCATATATTTGGTAAACCTACTCTTATTACCATCATCATAAGCGACTACATCTACTGGTATATAATTATGTTTTTGTAGATGTCGACATAGGAAGAATAGCACTATTCCTCGCTTTTGAATACCGTTTAGAGTATCAATTAGATTGGTTAAAAACAGTTAACAAAAGAACCATGTACATTGAGGTAAAATCTGAATTCTCATATTAATTTACCTGGCTCATAAGTCAAACATGTCATTTCAGCTTCAAGTCCTATTTTTGTATATGTCAAATAAAATATTTCGAATATTATAAGTTTTTTGGCCTAGAACATAACCTGTAAAAAGGATTGTAATAATGAAAAAAAAAGTACTACTAGTTCATCGACATCTCGATAAGATAAAATTATTAATCAAACATGAATTACAATTTAATTAAAAGGCAATGTCAATGGTCTAAACAAAAGCTATGACTCCTGGAACACTGGTACAAAAATGTTCGATGTTAAAAAGGAAAAGTCTTGGAACTCCACTATAATCAGGAGGGATCTAATATTTCATAAATTTAGTAATGGTTTTTTTAGAATAGATGTTAATAATGAAAATGCATTGGTTAAGATTCCTAAATCTATAAAGTATAAGACATGTTAATATAAAATCTCTAATCATTTATTTTAAGTGATATCATCCCTCTTTTATAACATGGCTAATTCGTTTTTTATCTCCTATACTATCGCGTAATTTTCTACTGATCCTCGAATCCACGCTTCACCATACCCCTCAAGCTTTTTATCTTCTCTTGGTTGCCCCCTGGACCTATTTTTTCAACTTTAAACAACCCCAAGCTTTTTATCTTTTCTTGGTTACCCCCTGGACCTATTTTTTCAACTTTAAATAGCAAAATAACTACTTTACCCCCAATACTAAACTAAAGTATATGATGCACATTTTAAATAATTAAAATAAAACTCTTCTTCATCTTTCACACACACCTCTACTCATCGTTTACCCCACCCCTCCCCGACTGGCGCTTGTTTTAGTCAAGAAAGCATAAAGTGTTTTAAAGTGGAAGTGAGGGTTTAGGTTTCAGACAAATAAGTAGCAAGAAACGCCATGGATGTGAAATTATGCTTATTTTAGTCGGAAAAGAGTAAGAGGATAAGTGGAAGTAAATAAACGTACGGGCTGGCCAGTATTAAGGGGAAATTTTGTGATGCTGGCAGTGAGAGGTGGGGTGTATGAAAAAGGATAAGTGATTTATTTTTAATTTATTTAAAAATCGCCGCTTCTTATACTTTGGGCTTAAGACGTAGAAAGTGAGTCATTTTAATGTTTAAAGTTGAAAAAATAGGTTCGGGGCAACCTACAAACCCTATCAAACTGAGCATTTCCCTCTATAAATTTTGTTGTAAACTTCAATGTAACTCCTAAAAGTTATAACCACAACAACAAAGTTTATTATGGTGGCTACTAATGATAAAGCCACGAATATCCAACAATGAGAGCATTGTAAGAAAGTAGACGTGAATATGGTAGTCAGGATGACGCCTAGAAACACGAAATATAAATTTGCAACTTGAAAAAGTTTGTGTTGGAGATCATGAAGGGTGATGTTGATTTTGCTAATAGTCTGACCTAGGGCTTCCAACTAAGAATTTGGGATCTAGATTCATGAAATGGTGAGGAAGAAGATGATTTTGTTGTGTTACTTTCCAATTTACATAAATTAGAAGAAACATTCTTTTGTTTCCAATATTTGATAAGAAAAGTTGGAAGCTTATGTAATTTCTTTGGAAACAAAGTAATTTTGAAATTACATTAGTTTTTCATTTCTATAAAGTTAAAAATAGAAATTTTACGAATATTTCGTAGAAAACATTTAAAAAATTTAAACCATGGAGATAGATCCATCTTAGAGAAACTTATTGATATATTACTTTATTCTTGTCTATATCAATCATGATTTTCAACACAGAAAACCTTAATGCAGTGATAAACTTTGGTGTTTTTTCCAAGATGTAACAACAAATTGGATGAGATTATCAATTTGTTAATGTGACACGCCCCACACGGTAGCCTAATGTCCTCGGTTAATATAAGAGGTTTTGGGCTTACCTCTATCGTCAATTCTATTTCCAAAGCACATCATGTACTCTTATCATGGTATCAAAGTCGGCCCAAGCAATAGGAAGTATTAATGTATCCCTACCGATGTTAAATTCCGGCAAATGCGACGGGCATAATGCCGCCACGCTGTAGTGAGAGTTGTTAAAGCTTACACGCCCCACATCGATATTGTACTCCGGTTAATATATAAGATTCGATTTGCATTAATCGGTATGAATGAAACTCCATATATTCTTATCATAATTGCATGCTGGATCCTTACACTTCAAAGGCTAAATCAGGTGAAGTTTTTTGATATTTTTTTCCTATGTTAATGTAGTAAGCCACTAATTATCATATACATTTTTGTCTTCTTTTTCATTATTCCATTGTTCATCTTCTCAAAATGACCTACTTTAATCACTTATCTTTATTAATTGAGAAATTTTAGTTCTACTGTTAAATTTTCTGTTAAATTGCAAACGTTGATGGTATGTGTCGGAAATAATATTGTTGGATATTTTTTAAGGAATTTTTAGTATTTTCATCTAAAATTTAGAGAAAAAGAAAATAAAATTCTAATTTATACATTTGATATAGATAGTAATTGACAACAAGCACAACAGTTGATATGCAATGTTGTGGAATAACATTATTGATGGTGATTGACAACAACTTGATTTGAAAATCCAGATTCCAATCATTCACTGCAAATTCCAAATTAGACAACTCTTTTTTCTTTCTTTGTTGTTGTTTGTATCCATAAAGAAGAAATTAGACAACTCTTTTTTCTTTCTTTGTTGTTGTTTGTATCCATAAAGAAGAGATTATCCAGATTCCAATCATTCACTGCAAACTCCAAAATCATCTTTAGTTATCGACTTTCATCAATTTCGAAAATCAAATTTTAACTCATAAGGATAAGTTAGTCATATTGAAAATAATTTTTTTGAGAAAGTGATTGGTGTTGAGTAGTACTGAGATTTTGGAGTATAAAATTATATTTATGGACTTTGAAGTTAAATAAGATGACTTATAAGCTGATTTAAAATGTTAAAATGATAAGGTGGAAATTTTATAGGGGGCCGATTGTCAAGGTCTCGACGTATTGTTATTTCAGTTGTCTTATTCGCTGCTTTAGATCGCTTAGCAATCGGCTCCAATTTAGAGTTGGTAATGTATCTTCTAGAAACGCAAGTATGTGAGTAGGTTTTGATTGTACTCTCATGGGTGCTTTTGTTAGGCGCTTTTGACGTGAAAGGGCGTTACCGTGATTGTGATTTCAGGATTTTGGGGGTAGTTAGCAGAGTTTGAAGATTTTATCTCACTGTGCTACATTACGCATTTCTATTTTAAATTGTGTGAAACATGTTATCAGGTAATGCATTACGGAGAATAGTATACATGTCATCATGGTATGATTATGTGTAATTCATTTACGCGAGGCCATGATATGATTATGTGATTGTATTTCCGTATGCTGAAGATTTGCTCGAGGTAAGTAATAGCTTGAACTCTCAACTTACGCTTTCTCATGGTTCCTCGCGGCCTCTGTCAGCACTTTTATTTTACGTATTCTTGCCGGGCGGTTTTGATTTCGATTTATCAGCGAGACGTTTAGCTATGCGCTGATATCGGCTGGGATTAGAGCAGTTAGTTGTTGGGAGGTGTTATTGAGTTAAGGTGACTTTGAGGTCACTTGAGTATTAGGATACTTAATCTCTATAATGATTTATTGTGGGTTAAAGCTACTCTCCTTCCTCAAGTGATACGTGACGCTATCGGGTCTTTATACTTCTGCATAAGCGCTGGCTCGGCCTTATACTGCATATAAGCGGGTTGGTCTTACACTTCGGTATAAGTGCGTTTGGCCTTTTTATACTTCGGTATAAGAGCGTGTGACATTCATGACCTCAAGTATGTGTGTGCATTGTTAGCGCCTGCCTTATACTTACCAGAGCAAGAAGAAATGCTTATTTGCGATCGTCCATTCCTCAAGCAGTAGACGGATCGAGCATACGCCAAGATTAGAGGTTGGTATAATTGTGGAGATATGAGAGATGGGGATGATTTGATGACTAGAGTTATAACAAGCAGCTAAGTCTCCTCGCGGATTTTATTCGGTGATCAAGCAAAGGTTTTATCGAGATTTTGTATTATATCTTTACATGTTACGCCTCGACCTTCTTGAAATTTTATGATATGGCCTTATTAGTAGTCTCGTATACATATTTATTCATATTTGACTACTATATTCACCGATCGGCTCCTGCTTCGTATGGCTTAAGTTTCACCGTGTTAAGTTTTCACTAAGCTTCGCTACACCCTATTCGCTTGGGCGTACTTACTTTGTGCCGCCGATTACCGGCCGAGAGTTTATATTCCTCGAGTACAGTGAGCATCGGGTGGTCGGTGATCCTCAAGCACCGCTTTGTCAGCTACTGCCAACCGCTTCTTTGATTGCTGTATTTCATTTCGACTTTTTAGTCTTGTCGGCAATTATTTTGTATTCAGATACGGTATTTACTTCCCAGCTTAGCCTTGCCGGCATTATCGTCTTTTGAGATACGTTGTATACATAGAAGTTAGTTGGTTAGATATCATCCCTATTGATTGTAAATTTTAAAACTGCTTTTAGAATTTTAATTTCTGTAAATCAAATTTTTGATAAACACATAGTTTCCTTAACCGAAGCTCGCCCATCAAGATGGGACTGTTCGGGATTATAATGATTTCACCTCGTATGTCAATTGGCGGAAGATGTCAAGCAATAACACTTTGGCTCTCTCTCGATCGCTGTTATAACAAGTAGTAGCGTTGTTATTTTTCCATAACACACAAACCTAAAAGTGGTTCTTAGATACCGAACTAATCTTCATATCCAAGCCTTTGTGAATATATCCGCAACCTCGGCTTTTTGTCAAGATTTAACATGTTCAAGTTGGAATGAATTTGTTCTTCAACTAGCTCCCCGATGAAATGATGTCTTATGTCGATGTGCTTCTGCTCTACCGTGGTTGAACAGATTCTTTGAAATGCTTATAAGACTCAAGTTGTCACAAGAAAAAAAAGAGTCATAAAACTCCGGATTTCGACAATCATACTCCCCGCAATCATCCGCTTCCATCCGTAGTAGCTGAGTACATCCACTTCCTCACAGAATATACTCGCCTACCATGGATGTGTGGATACATGGAATTGCCGACCGAACCATGAGACACCTCAAATTATTTCCAAGAAAAAACATCCCTCCAGAGGTTCTTTCTATCCTGTATTTCCCTCACAAATAAGATCACAAGCATCTTAACAAGAGAATTGTTAGTGTCAAACGTATACAATAATCCATGGTTGAGAGTACCTTGTACATATTTAATAATCCCTTCTCACAAGACCCAAATGGCTTCCTTGCTGTCAAACCTTGCAATGCATCTTAACCGAGTGTGCAATGTCGCCCATTAGTCACAAATGTAGTAGGCTTCCCAACCATACTTATAAGTTGTTAATGTCGACTTCATTTCCATTCTCATCCTTGGTGATCTTTACAATGAAGCCATAGGTGTTCTTCTTTTAGCTAGCATTCTCAAGACCTCAAATTTCTCGCGACAATATTCTTGGCATATTCGATCGAGATAAATATGCTATCCTTCATCCGACTAATCGATTCCCAAGAAATATTCTTTCATTTCTCCTACCATGCTCATCTCAATTGAAGCCTATCTGCTGAATGAATCGCTTTATTAGGTGGTTTGACACTCCACCAAAAACAATGTCATCGAAGATAAATTGGGCTACCATCAAACTAATTTTTTCCTTTTATGAATAAGGTACTATCAACTCCTCCTCGTGTATAGCCATTCTTGAGTAGATAGACAGTTAGTCTTTCATACCATGCTCTAGGAGCTTGTTTTAGCCCATAGAGTGCCTTCTTGAGTTTGTAGACTTGATCTCCCTTGGACAGATCCTCAAAGCCTTTGGGTTGTTCCACATACACTTCTTCATGTACTATGCCATTTAGAAAGGCTGTTTTGACATCCATTTGATACAATTTGAATTTTAGAAGACATGCTAGTGCAAGTAATAATCTGATGGCCTCCATTCTAGCAATAGTGCAAATGTCTCTCTTCAAAATCAATCCCCTTCAACTGGAGCTGCATCTCGAAAGCAACTAAATCCCAGCTTTTATTTCTTATAACATTCTCATTTTCACTGCATTTATTCTGAAGATCCATTGCTCCTATGACATTGTGATCTTTAGGCTCCTTGGCACCAATTCCCATACTTCATTCCTCCCCAAATTGTACTAGTTCTTCCTTTTGCATAGCATTAATCCACTCTTCATTCAAGAGCATTATGATCTTTGGTGTTCCACTTGATAGAAGCATGTTTCTACAAGTAACCCAATTATTTTTCTCAGAATCTACCCCGTTTTTTGTCTAGCATCCCTCCTCCCTCGTCTCACCTATTATGTTACCATGGATGAGTCTTCAATACGCAAAGAAGCTCAATCATGTCAAGTAGTAAATGGGTTTTTGTTCTCATCAACACGTTGCTCCTCATCATATCAGTGGACAGTCGATTGACAAACCATTGTTTCTTCTTCTTCCTCTTCTTCTGGATATTGGACTTGATCGATGACTTTGACATTTATGGATTCCATGATAGTTTGTGTCCTGCTGTATGTACACCTTAACGCTTATTTCTGAGTATCCAAGAAATACCTCTTCATCTCCCTTTGACATCGACTTTTTATCTTTTGTTCTCTATCAACAAGAATGTAACAAATACTACCAAAGATATGAAAATATATTGAACAATCGTTTCTCCTCCATATTTCATATATGTCGTGATTGTTTGTCCCTCGGTCGAAAAGTAATCCGACAGGATATAAGATGCGTGATTTGACAAATTCTCCGCCCAAAATCTTACCGGAATTTTCTTCTGCATTTAAGCATAATCTCTAGCCATTTCTTGTATGGTCCGGTTCTATATTTCAATAATCCATTGCGGGGTGACGGGAGTCGAGAACTCTCATGCCTTATTCCTTCCTCAGACATAAAATTCTATGAAGAATTCAAATTTCTTCCCATGATCACTTCGCATTCTAATGATTGTCAAATCTTTTCCCTCTCTGTCAAGGGCTAATCGTTGGAAACACCTCCCAAAAGCATCGAATTTTTCTCAAGAAATCTCAAGTATATCGCGGAATAGTCATCAATACATATATATACTTCTTCCTCCAATGCTCTCTACTTCCATACGCCCCATTAAGTCCACGCCAAGCACAAAGGCCCAAAGATCCCAAATAGCGACCACTGCTGTGTCAGTGGACACTTTGGTTTGCTTCCCAACTTGACACATTCACCACAAGTTTTTCTTTTTATGCTCATCCGAGGAAGTCCCCTACGCCTTCTTTTGAGATCATTTCCTCGGATACTTGTAGTTCGTGGTGTCCCAATTCCTTGTGCCAAAGTCCACCTCTACATCATCCACTTTATACGACATGCCTCAGTTAAAAGTCCATAAAGAGTAATTATTTATTTATCTACTACTATTCATTATTAGTTCTCCTTGAGCATTGCTTGCCACACACATATCTCTAGTGAAAGCAACCTTCATTCCTTCATCACACATACCGACCGACAAATTTACTTGAGGCTTTACAAAGCTAATCCATCTACTAGTAACACATTCCTTAGCTTCTGCGTATCCTCCACACTAAGACATTTCCTTTTCCCCCCAAAGTGGACATACCCTCCTCCGTGAATGTTTTATGCTACTCAAAATGAGATCCGTTTTCTCTGGCCATGTGCTCGACCTCACCCACTATCAAAATACCACCCCTACCAATACGCAAAGAGTCTTGTGAACAATTACATACTTTAGCATTGGTTCTTCTTACCCACTCTTTCTAGAAATGTGATATTTGCTTCGACCCTTACCATAAAGTTTGTTAAATATGGCTTATATGTCCCCTTTTCCGCAATGATAGCATTTCCAATTAACCCTTTTCTCTCGACTAATTGCTGATCACGCCTCCTGTAGGGAATCCACATGGTGCTTGAGCATTCCTTTCACCTTTTCCAAGACAAAATTAATTCCAAATCTAGATTTATTCTTCCCTTTCTCCAAGATCTCATCAAGCATTTCAGCTAGAATTCATCATTTGATACCTCTCTCGTCATGGTTTGATTTTTCCCTCCGTAAAAATCAATCACTTCTTTTCAACCTTTTACAAGACTTATGTTTTGGTATAATTAGTTTGTTCTTTCTTTCGAAGTCCACCGGGCGTGTAAATCAGTTAATTTGGTCCATTTTGAAATAGCATTTGATAGTTGGCTATCAATTCCTCCTCTGTCAGCTCTCCTTCATCATCACTTAGACTGTCAGACTGATTGTGACAAACTGCTGAATTTACACTTGCTTCTTGATGGATTTTAGCAGTGAAAGCAACAAAAGTATTTTGGTTATTTCCTTCATCATCGCTATCATCACCGAATGAGAGTAGAACTCCAGGTCCGCGATGTAATTTGACATTGAACTCTGAACATGTGCTCAAAACTCCTTCTCACATTCTCCTCGCATCGATTCCTCACTCCGGGTTTGTTGATTTTGAGCCAGCTTGTGTCCCATTCATACTACTTCCTCCCTATGAGTTTGTTGATCTCGCTTCCCCACCGGCCAAATCGCTTTATTGTCATTCTAATTTGAGCTATCTCTCCTTCGCAAAAGATTTTTATTGAATATTGTTGGAATCAACGAGAATCGATTCCCTTTATTGTGCCTGCCATTAATTAAATAATTCATTTACCGGGTTGGTTAAATGTGACATCGGAACTTAGTGTTCACCTAGTAATGGTATATTGTGGTTCTCATGATAATTTAAGGGGTTATGAGCCATCGCTAGATCTTTTACCATTAATCGCTATAATAATAGTAATCGGGTCAATTATTATTATTATACAACTTACTATTATCTCAGCCTGTAAGGCTTACACACATACAATGATATTCGAATAATATTTCATGAATGAAATTAACGAGATCAGATATTGAGAAATGATATTTTCATAATATTTATATATTTGTCAAATATATGTCGACGGACATCAATTGCTGTAAAGTTGCAAGTTTAATCAATTAAGCAATTGTGATCGTATTTAATAACTTCGATAAGTTATTCGATATAGTGACTGCTAGTATTTTTTAATTCCCCTCGATTTAATATAATTAAATAGAACAATTACTAGTAACTCATTATTTAATTAGAAGTTCATAACGGTCTAATTGCCAACGAAAGCTAAACCGGATTTTAACGAGTCGCTTTTTTAACGGTACTTTAATTTCGGGATTTGGTATTTAAAGTAAAAGAGGGAATTAGGTTTTCAGTTTTTATAAGAATCACAAAAACCTCCACCCTCAAAGAATACGCCTCCTCTAGAGAATTGATGATTTCAAATACCAATTCACATTTCATCACTAAATCCCCAAGAAGTTCAACCTCCGGTTCGATTCCCTCTCTCAGTGTATAGACATTATTGGGTGTTGAACAAGTATCGAGAGATCTTTGAGGGGTTTTCACGCCGAGGTACCACGGGGAATTGGGTTCAATCCGCTCTCGTAAATGTGTAAGAATTCTCGTGATTCACATTTGTCATTTTATGTTTAGATTAATTTGCCATTATTTCGAGAACTGGGATGTATGAATTGGTGTTTATCACGACAATAAATTCATACTAGATTCTAACAAATATTTCCATGGTTTTGTTGAAATTCTTTTTAAGTGAAGACAAACTCATGTTTTGGAGATCTTCATCATTCCTCTTTGTAATTCACATTCAGAGCAATGCCTTTCTTTTGGGGCTCAAGTAGTCAATCTTCATCTCATATGTGGTAAAAGACATTTCCAAATCAAATCATCTAGCCAAGAGATAATACTAAGATCTTGAGCTTTTTATAGCCGTAACTTACTTTCTACAAAACCTTGCGGAATGGTCTTCAAGCATCTTTCAACCCGGCTTTTCATTTCCAGATACGGGCTCTCGGCAAAAAGCTTCATTTGGTTTATCATTTATTCTAGTGTTGCAGGCGCTTTTAGTTTCGCCTTCTTCCATCCCAAAGCGCTTCCCATCCGTTGTTAGTTGTTGGAGTCTGACATCCTTTACCTTGGCAATTCCTTCAGGCGCCTCTGGGAGTATATCCCCCAAGCTTCTTTAGCAATAGTAAAGTTCTAATCATTTTGAACATATTTGGGTCAACAAAATTGCAAAATTGGCATTCAATTTTGTCATTTCCAAGAGTCAACTCATCCTCTCAAGTCCTTTCACCCCCGCTTGCCAACAATTTCCTCCTTCTTCAACAACTCTAGGGAGTGTGTCCATCCCGAGATTATCGACTCTCCAAGTTCCCTGAATCACCGATTTGAGAAAAGCATCATCCTAGCCTAATAGTGGGATACTCTTTTTTTCCCATCCACTGTGGGGGGTTTCACTGATCCTCCTTCTTTAACAGCCTTCCATGTCTCGAATTCACTGGATCTCATACTGCATGCCGCTAAGTGGCTCAAGCCTCGATACCACACTGAAAAGTACTTTCTCTAAACAATAGTCAAGTGTCCTAATTAACAATCAAAATAACACTGATCACACCACAAATATCAAACACAATAAAGTAAATGACAAGAATATAAATCACCAAGATTGTTTGCCCGGGGCCAGTAACGTCACCTTAATGCCCGTGGGCATACTTAGCTCCTGGGAGAACTCTCCCACTATTCTTTGAAGTACTCATGCTAGGGTCTTATACAACGCCTCCTCGCTTCACGATACCCTAACTAACCTTCAACTTAGCTTCAAGACTAGAAATCCTCCCATTCCATGTTCTCCCTTGTCGACACACTCATCAAAGCAATTTAATTTAATACAACTCTCAATAAAAAGACTCAACGATTGTCACAAACAATGTGTTGTAACAACCGCAGACATTAAGTTGTGAAGAGTAGTAATTTAACACAATCGACTCCACACTACAATACCTAGGCATGTTTTATATATCAATACAAGAATGCTCTCTCAAAAATTAAAAATATGTTTTCGGTCATCTTCATTCTTCAATTCAACGGTCTTTATATAGTGTGTATCCCGTAGTGGTTTCTTTATTATAAGTAGGGTGTTTGATATGCAAATCCTGGCCGGCCTTCCATAAGTACAAGAGTCCTTTTATAATTCCAACACTTGCCTTATCAACCAAACTTGGATCTTCAAGGAATATCTTTCTGGCATCTCTATAGATTACCAAATCTCAGATACGAGAAAATCTTGTAAATTCGATCCACTAAAAAGTTTGGTGCTACCCCGATAACTCTTTCATCACACACTCTGGCGGTAGACGTCTTGACAACGTGTCGTGCCAACGATCATGACAACATACTAAAATCAACACAGACGCATCAACATTTATATTATATTATTTGAAGAGAGGTTTCAATAATTGTTATCAATATAAAGTATCCATTAATAGGCTTAATTTATCGAGCCCTTAAGCGAAGCATGCCCGAACTTTCAAATTTGTAAAAAAAATCTAATATTCGTTCAATTTTAAAATTATTAGTTTTATGTGAAATGACTCGATGTCTAGAACCCTGGAAATATAATGTACATCATGAGCAAATTGAAAAATAAAATCGTTTTAGAGGATAAATTAAAAAGATAGATTAGTGAGGGTACACATTGAAATTTCTCGAAAAAAAGTTAAGCATATGAAATTAACGCATCCTAACTATTATTTCAATTCATTATTTGTTCGGTTTTGTTGTATATATGATATAGGCCATGCATTTGAGAGCATCAGTGTTGAATCCAAATACATAGACATGAGCTATCAAGCAAAGCCAAACAAGTGTTGGGAACAAAAATGCAATGGGATCAAGATCAATTGCTATTGTTGCACTTATCCTAAGAACCCAACGAAACGATGTCGGATCAGGGAACGCGACTGTAAAGATGTATGTGCAAACTTTTTTGAGCCTCCATCCTCCGGCTTTAAAGAAAAAGATGCTCTTTGCATAATCCGTGATGGTCGAGTTGGTGGAGTAGTTGAGTTTGTTATTGAAATGCTATGAGTTTGATTACCCTGACGACGCTATATATCTCGGTCAAATCTCTGCCACATCGGACTCACCTCTCGCCTAGTGCAATTTAATTGGTTGGATGTGGTTTGCAGACTCCTATGCTCAAAAAATACTATTTATAATATCTAAAATAGAATAATATAATATAAAAAATAATAATTTTCGTATATGATTATCTACCTTCTTTTGATATAATTTTGATTTTAATCAATATATAATGGATGTTTGTGACAGATGCATACATGGCATATGAACTTAAACAAGAAATAGGACATGTGCAATGGATATATTGTAGAAAAGAGTTGAGAGTTTTTACGCTCCAATGGTTAGAATGTTAGATTATGATACTTCATTTGTAATTTAAATTGGTTTTGAAATAATAAAGAGGTATGTAGAATGCCAAACATTCTTCTCTCGACAGGGTTTGATCTTACAAGTGATGATCGATGATAAACTACCTAAATAACTAAGCTAAAGCATATATGAAGTGCTAACCCCCCCACCCCAACACTAGCTCTAGATCTAAGAATTAGAATATTACGGAGTATACTATAATATAAATACAAACATAATTGTTAATGAGAAAGAAAAAAATTAAATTAAAAAATTGATGACTTACTGAAGTTACAATTAGGTTTATAATATTTTATATAACTATAATAAAAATTAATTATAGAATAAAATCTCATGAATTCTTAAAGGTAATAGTGTAAGATTACTTAACTTACAAAGTAACTAAAGCTGTAATTAGCTCCTAATAAAGGAAATAAATAAATAAATCCAAATAATGCCCATTCTAAAGTAGCTAGTGAAGGGTACAAAAGTAAATACATAAGTCAACTACAGACTTAAGAAATCGATTATTACCCAAAAATACAAGTTTCTCGTGCGTTGAAAAATCCATATGTTGGTAGCAAGTCGTCGAATCGACATCAATAATGCTCTAACAATTGAAGTGGTTGACTAACTCGATGGCGATGTGGCGCATACTGAACGATGAATGGGCATTATTGGATTCATGGCAACTTTTATATTTTTGTGCTTCAAATTCATAATTCATCCAATGTCAACAATGCTTAATTATATATATGCATGGATATAATGTATGATTAGTACCGGCCTCATCATATTCAATTTGGATGATAGAGCATCATTTAAATAATAAGTATAGGTGTAATATTTTACTACTAATAATATAGCAACCATTTTTGTCCTCTCTTGGTATGTCAAACAAATCCAGGCTTACGACAATATAGAGAAAATATCTTGAAAAATATAAGATAAAACACAAAACAAAAAATGAAAATACTATATTTCGCACGAGGAAGATTAAAAAAATAGAGCAACAGAAGGCTTCGCATATGTTTTCTTTAAACTATCCCATAAGGCCTTAGAAGTATTCTTCCCCAATGCATCAGGCATAACTAATTCTGATAGCGAACTAATTAGAGTACTTACGATGGCAACATCTTGTTGGTCCCAACAAACAATATCCGGAGATAAGGATGGCGGACACAAATTAGACCCATCAACAAAACCCAGTAACCCTTTACCTTTAAGAAAAAACGTCAATTGATTCGACCATAATAAATAATTCTTAGGTATGAGTTTAATGGAGATAAAATGATGAGCATTATTTAGATTCTTGGAGAGGATATAAGGGATTATTAATAGAGGAGGAGGAGGCAAACTCGGTACCACTCGAACGTGGGTCGGTACCGCTTGATCGAGGCGGTTTTGTAGCAAGTGGGGAGGTGGGTTTATCAATTTCAATGGGGGTCAAGTTGTTGTGTAGGGTTCGCATGGTTCACGCCATCAAGATTCGCTTCTAATACCAATGATGTATCAAGCGATTATAGTAAAACTAACGATAATACAAGAGAGAGAGAGAGAGAGAGAGAGAAAGGTGAACAAGATAATATTATTGCTTGCTTAAGGATCTTACAGGATGATAAATCTCTTATATACAAAGACTCTAATATTTAATCCTAAATACATCTAACCATTCGGTTATTAATATATACTCCATCCAATCGTAAATAATTGATGTTTTCGTATAATGAAATGAACTTTGACCATCTATTACTAATTACTCCCTCCATTCATTTTTGTTAAGCCCATTTGACTATGCATTAATTTTTAGGTAAATTTGATTTTGTGTCTAATTGTTAATTTTTCCTCCATTACAACATATTGGTTTTAGTCAAAATAAGAACCAATATAGCTAGGGAATTTCTCGAATAAGGAGAATGTCTCTACTACTTAGAATGCAGGAGAGTTGGATTCAATTTTAGACAAATTTGATACAATTTGTAAAATACGGAGGGAGTGTTGATTCAGCCAGACAAATTTGACCTTTGAACAATGTGATGAAATCACTTCCTATAGAATCCGAAAGCCCTCAATATTTCATAATGCGGACTTTGAAGTATGCAGAGTCCTCGAATCATCGACGTGGATCAATAACATTTGTGTTTCTTATTCGACGTAAGGAGTCAGAATAATAACGTGTATTACCAACAAATTAGCGAAATTAATTATGAACTAAAAGAAAAAAGTTGCATATCTAAAAAGTACATGCAAAATAGCCCCTATTATCACATCGCCCATCGCTTTAACGTATTGAATAACAAGCATAAAAAAATATTATTTGTTTATAATCATGTGAATGTCCAATGGTAGAAGATTCCCCTTACATGAATAAATACTCCTCGTTGGTGTTAATATCTACACATGAACCTATCGAGGCAAATGATGAATTTCTGGACGGTGAATATCAGATCATCTCCATAGCATCACGCTATTAACATAATACTTCTACATTATGAAAAATTAAAATGTAATACCTTCTTTGTATGAAAACTCACTCTGGAGCAAACCGCCATTATGTTTAATTTCCATTTGATCTTGTAGTCGCTCTCTTTTTTCTTTCCGAACAGATTTAGATCGTATGATAGGTCAATAAAAGGATAACTAAATACTATGGACTTTTATACAGTAGTTATAATTCATATTTGCTAAACTTAATATTGCATTATTTTTTTTGTAGATTTGAATAACAACTCAAGCCAGAATCCTCTCCCTCGTCTTTCACATAGCATCTTGTTAGCTGGTTGGAAAATGTCATAGAATGAATAGCCATGACTAAATTATATGAAGAGGGATACTTATTAACTAAATAAGTCGGGTCGTTAAATGTCGTGGCTCAACAAATGTCGATATCTGCATACAACTCTCGTTGTCTTTTATTGATTTCATCTTTGTTTGTTGTATAGTAGGAGATAATGCTAAGAGAGGTATATGTGTGTTTATAACTAACATCTTAATAATGCACACATTACTAAACATATTTAACCAACCTGCATAATACTTTCGCTTTATCTGTTTTCGATGTTCTTTATCCATCATCAATCATACCGTTGTAGTTATAAACTAAAAAGGCAGCATTAAAAAGTAAGGGTGGACGAAAAAGAAGAAGTCAACAGTTTAATAAGACTAAAAAGAACATATATACAAGTCTGGTACACTAAAGACAAACATATTTACACATATTTACAAAGGTAACATAAACACATTAGAACATTTATAAGTAAGCTAGTCAGCATAAGTCCTGCACACTAAAGACAAACATATTTACACATATTTACAAAGGTAACATAAACACATTAGAACATTTATAAGGGAAATGCAACAGTACAAGTCTAGTACACTAAAGACAAACATATTTACACATATTTACAAAGGTAACATAAACACATTAGAACATTTATAAGGGAAAGGCAACAGTAATATGTATATGCAGTAGTAGAAAGAAAGTAGTCCAACACATTTTTATTTAAAAAATGTAAGTAAAGGATAAAATCTAAGGATAAAGCAAGCATAAAAAGAATATTTCTGTAAATGTATTATACTATAGCTAGCACATAATAATCATAGGCACACAATGGTATAATTTAAAATGAATTTTTTTTATATCCATCTAAATATAAATGAGAAGCAGATCTGACATTTTATCCTCAACTTTGTGATGCTTCTACTTTCTTAGTTTTCAAAGACTAAGTTTGCAATGCTCTTTACTTTCTTACGATAATTTTCAAAGACTAAACTTGCAAATGTATTATTTTGACATATAATTCTAATATATGCTACATAATAGTACTAATAAAATATACAAGATTTTCTCTTCTACAGGATGCAGTAATTATTATTCTACCATATAAGAGGTTTGTAGATTATGAAATTAACAAAAATACCCATATATTATATAACACATCACCTAATGGATTAGAGGGCAATTGGTAATTATGTATTTACTCATATAAAATATAAAATAATATAAATTAAGAAGTGTCAATCAACTTGACAGATGACCAATAATCTGAAATCTTCATCAAAAAAATCTATGATTTCATTTTCTTTTTTAATTTTTATTTTTTTTGTTAATATTAACAAATTGGTAATCTCTAATGAAGAATAAAACGTCGCCCATCTTTAATTTTATCTAACAGAGATATTTGTTAAAACACTAAAAGATAATAAACTAAAGTATAACTATTCAAAAATTTAATGATTAACCATTATTCGTTTAATAACACAACATTAGCATGAATTTCATACAAACAAAATCGAATTAAAAGCAAACATCAATGATAATGTATAATTATTCAAAAAAATTAATGATTAATCATTATTTGTTTAATAACACAACATTAGCATGAATTTCATACAAACAAAACGAATTAAAAGCAAACAACAATTTTTTTTATCATTACAATCAAAAGGGACTTAGCTTTTTAAAGTAGATCTTCCAGCATAGAACGCCATAAACAATATCATCTCAATCCATGAGTTCCTGTTCAAACGAATTTTTAGAAATAATGAAAATTGTGAATAAACAAATAAAAATTATCAGCTATTTAATTAATGAAAATGGTTTTAACATCAATTTAGTTATTACCGATATCCCAATCTGAGAATACCCACTTCCAATCTACAACGCTATCAAACGATATAATTCAATTCAACAATACCCATTAGATTAGATATCAGTAGTAGTGTTGCTTATGCTTGAATTTGATTTTTTACAAATCCAAATGATAGAAAGCTATCAAACGATATCATTTGATTCAACAATATCCATTAGATTTGATATTTTACTTATCCTTGAAATTTGATTTATTACAAATCAAATAATAATAAAATTTTGAGAAATATAGAATTGAGAAATATATTCAACAATATCCATAAAATTAAATATGAAGAAGGAAAAGAAAGAAGAGAACAAAGATGGAGGAAAATAATAGAGGAAAGAAAGAAAATCAAAGTATAGAATAGTCAAAATTAAACTCATTAGGACAAAAAGGAAAATTAAGAAACTCAAAAGGAAAATTACCAAAAAATGGCGCAGAACACGCATAACACCAAACAAGCGCGTTATAAGCAAATTCAATCCCATGACCTCGCGCGTGTCAATCACCCATAGTTCCCTTTATTAACTACTACTGATAAAAATGGGCAAATTAGTAGTCTTGCAAGGGTATATTTCACCAAGGAAGAGCTAGGAAGCGAGGGTTATTAGCTCTTGTCAAAATTATGGTACAGGAAAATTCATGACTATAGGACTGAGTTCGATAAAAACAAGCTTAGTCTGCTCTGAGATGAGTTCAAACAAATTTCAACAAAACACTTAGATTATAGACTATAGTGCTTTATGAGGAGGATGCATGGTGCTAATGATGCTAACTTAAAAATGTATATATATATTTAAAAAAAAATACATGTATGTACAAATATATTCTAGATCTATGAACGAAAAATAATTACAAATATACTCTAATGTTGATAAATTTATATAGTTGTATGTAGAGTATAGATGTATATTCCTGTGATGAGTAACAAACGCATTTCTATACAAATTTATTTAATTTTTATGTCAGATCAACGTTAAGCTACTCCCATCTAGATTTGACAAGAGTATTAGCATAGATATTTATTTTATGGTATTAAAAGTACACAAAGCATAAAAAATTGGGATACGATTTGAATACCCCAACAATATTAATATGTCTTACGCCTTGGCAGAAACGACATCAACTCACTCAACTACACATAATAATTGACCTGCTAATATTTAATAAAATTACTATGAGTTAGTACCATATTCAAGTTAACACTGCATCAAAAATTAACAGTTTTGATATTTCATTAAAGTAAGTTATAGCATTAATTAAAAAGAATTATTTCATCAATTGAGACAAGGACCCGACTACTACCAAAGTACCAACCATCTAGAAGCATATGAAGTCACATTAATATTGTCTTGTTCGCGGCCGAATTTGACAACTGAAGATCTTCAATCATTATTTTATGTCTCAATCTTCACTCCACTAACAAAATTCCTATTTTTTCTTACACAATTGTTGACAATAATTTTCAAACAACTCTTAAAATTCCTCCATTAAAAGACTTCATTTCACACACATTCTCCAAACTCAAAACTGCCTGAAAATTCAGTTTTGGAATTGTTTTTTATTCAAGAATGAATGAACTAGTTGAAAGAACAAACATTCTGATAATTCCCCTTGTTTTTTTCTTTATATTTTCAATACCCTTTTCAGTAATCTCCCAATCTTTAACTTCTGAAGCAACAATTTTACTCAAACTGAAGCAAGAATTTGGAAATCCAGAAGCCCTCCAGGCCTGGAACATCTCATCATCTTCTTCACTATGTAACTGGCCTGGAATTTCTTGTTCAGTTGATGGTTATGTATCTGCTTTGATCTTTAAAGAGATGGACATCATTAAGGAAATTCCAGGGACAATATGTGAATTAAAGAACCTGACATATATTGATCTTTCATATAATCTCATTCCAGGGAATTTTCCAACTGTTCTTTATAACTGCTCTAAGCTTGTATACTTAGACCTGTCTCAAAACTACTTTGTTGGAACAATTCCATTGGATGTAAACAGGCTTAACACGCTTCGTTTCATCGATCTTGGAGCGAATAACTTCACTGGAGATGTTCCTGGAGTGATTGGGAACTTGAGAGAGTTGAGGAGTTTGAATTTGTACTCAAATTTGTTCAATGGGAGTTTTCCAGAGGAGATTGGAAATTTGGAAAATCTTGTGGAGTTGAAAATGGCATATAATGGTTTCTTCAATTCAAAACTGCCTCAGAGTTTTGGGAAGTTGAGTAAACTGGAGGTGCTTTGGATGGCAGAAACGAACTTGGTAGGTGAAATTCCTGGAAATTTTACTAATCTTTCAAGTCTTGTGCAATTGGATTTGTCTTCCAATTCTTTGGAAGGAAAAATACCAGATGGATTGTTTTTGTTGAAGAATTTAAGCAACCTATACTTGTACAAAAATCGATTTTCCGGGTCGATTCCATCAGTGATAGAGGCTTTTAGTTTGAGTGAAATTGATCTATCCATGAATAATCTTACTGGAACTATTCCAGAAGTTATTGGGAAGTTGCAGAATCTTGAGCTTTTGAACCTGTTCCAAAATCAGTTACATGGAGAAGTTCCAGCAATCATAGGCAAAATTCCAAGTCTAAAACACTTCAAGGTATTCAAGAACAACTTGAGTGGTATTTTGCCTCCTGAACTTGGATTTCACTCAAAATTTGAATCTTTTGAAGTATCAGATAATCAATTTTCTGGTGAACTACCTGAAAATATGTGTGCTGGAGGAACTTTGTTAGGAGTGGTAGCCTTCTCCAATAATTTGATAGGAGGAGTGCCGAAATCGCTCCAAACTTGTGATTCTTTGCTAACTGTTCAGCTCTATAATAATAATTTTTCTGGAGAAGTTCCCTCAGGGCTGTGGTCAGTAAAGAATCTTACAAGTTTAATGTTGAGTAACAACTCGTTCACTGGCCAACTCCCGGAGAAGATAGCAGGGAATTTGACACGGATCGAATTGAGTAACAACAAATTTTCAGGTGGAATTCCTGGAGGAGTATCAACTTGGACAAGATTAGTTGTCTTTGAGGCAAGCAACAATTTGTTTTCTGGCAATTTACCAGTGGAATTGACCAATCTTCCGCAGGTTATCACTCTGAATCTTGATGGTAATTCATTTTCTGGTGTGCTTCCAAGTGAGATAAGTTCTTGGAAATCTATTAGCAAGCTGAATTTGGCGAGAAATAAGCTCTCGGGCCCTATTCCAAGAGCCATCGGTTATTTGCCTCGTCTTCTTGATCTTGATCTGTCAGAAAATCAACTTTCAGGTGAAATCCCCCCAGAGTTCAATCAGTTGAGGCTTATAACTCTTAATTTGTCTAGCAATCAACTCACTGGGAAAATTCCACATGAGTTTGACAGCATGGCTTATGAAAATAGTTTCTTGAACAATCCTAATCTCTGTGCCACTAGTTCAATCTCAAACCTCAAAGATTGTAATGCTAAAGCTAGAGAATCGAAGAAAATGTCATCCAGAATTCTTGCTATAATTGTAGTCCTTTCTGTGGTTGTCTTCCTGTTTTCTATCTGTATGACCTTGTTTTTGGTAAGAAACTACAGGCGGAAGAAGCTTAAACATGATCTTGAGAGCTGGAAATTAACATCATTTCAAAGGGTGGATTTCACTGAGGTAAACATCTTGTCTAGTATGTCAGACAGCAACATGATTGGAAGTGGTGGTTCAGGGAAGGTGTACAAGATTTCAATAGGCCAAGAGGGTGATTTTGTTGCGGTGAAGAAGATTCGGACCAAGGGGATGCTAGACTACAAATCTGAACAAGAATTTCTAGCTGAGGTTCAGATACTTGGCTCAATCCGTCACGCCAACATAGTGAAGTTACTATGTTGCATTGCAAGTGATGACTCAAAGCTTCTTGTCTATGAGTACATGGAGAATCATAGCCTTGACAAGTGTTTACATGTTGCTAAGCAAAGATTGGGCAAAATGGTTCTTGATTGGTCAAAACGGTTTGAAATCGCCCTTGGGGCAGCACAAGGCCTATGTTATATGCACCATGATTGTATTCCACCAATCATTCATAGAGATGTAAAGTCCAGCAACATCTTGTTAGATTCTGAGTTCAAAGCAAAAATTGCTGATTTTGGTTTGGCCAAGATATTGTTCAAGGAAAATCAGCCAAATACCATGTCCGCTATTGCTGGTTCATTCGGTTACATTGCTCCAGGTGAGTTGACCTCATTACAGTTGTAGTATCTTCTTTCAAGTTTTATAAACATCAGTAGTTAAATACCATCGATTTCTTGCAGAATACGCGTATACAACAAAAGTAAACGTGAAGACCGATGTTTACAGCTTTGGAGTGGTTCTATTGGAGTTGGTTACTGGTAGAGAAGCCAACGATGGAGATGACTCGAGCCTAGCAGAATGGGCATGGAAGCAGTATGGAGAAGGGAAGCCTATTGAACAAGCATTAGATAAGGAAATAACAGAACCAGCTCACGTGGAAGGAATGACCATTGTCTTCAAACTAGGACTCAAATGTACAAGTGCATTACCTTCTAGTAGGCCTTCCATGAAAGAGGTTCTGCAAATTCTGCGAAACTGCAAACGTCTTGATGGTCACGAGGGAATGTCTAGAAGCGTGTCACTTGATGTAGCGCCACTTCTAGCCGATGATAGATATTTCTCTAATTACAAACGTGGCTCCAAGAAACGCAGCGATCAAACTGATAGCAGTTTATTCATTAGCAGTGAATAGTATGTTAGAATCATGGTATGTACTTCTCTGAGCATTCTATGCAAGAACATTTTGAAATATACTCTAATTATCTCAGTTTTTCTCAATGAAATGTAACTCAAGACTCAAGAGTCTAAAAGTACCATAGATAACAGACCTTGTTCATTTTGCATATAGTCTGCGGATGATATATGTAATGTTGAGAAACGATTTCTAAAGGATTTTATATGTTGCCAAAACGACATGATTTATGCTTAACTCGCACTTTCGTCCTCTAAATATATGCCGCGCATGGCCCTATATCGTAAAAAAAAGTGTACTTTAATCCTCTTTGGACGAAAGCGTTAAATTTATATTTGTGATACTTTTTAATTTTTCATTTGAATTTTAAATTTAAAAAAAATTTATTAGACAACTTTTGAAATTAAAAAATAGCACACTCACAAGTTGAAAGTGTACTACGAGTCTTCAACTCCAAACCAAAACTATTTGTCAATAATTTATATCATGCATTTGTTTGAACTCTTTGGAAGCAATCTATTTGTGGTAAACTGTTTGTAATCAATCTGTTAATAGAAGGTATATCAGGAAACTATTTTAATTTGAAATCATGGATACTTTATTTTAATTCGAAGTCTTGCATTTATCTAGTAAACTGAAATGAAAAAAATTTGTTAGTGGAATCTATATCATGCATTTGATACATATGGTTGAAATTAATCTATTTTAATTTGAAATCATGAACTTTTTATATTATTTTATTGATATAAAACTGACCGAACCGAACTGACTAAACATGAAAACCAACATCAACCGAACCGAATCAAACCGAATTCATTTCGAACGGAAAGAGTTGATGTATTTAAAAAGCAGATAAAATCGGTTTCCCAAAAAAAATCAGAAAAAATCGACCGAAGCGAACCAAATTGAAAATATTTCTAACAACAAATCTGAATTCCCTAATCACCACCACCTCACCTGAAGATTAAACCCCAATTCCCAAATCGCCGCTACCTTCCGCCATGAGTATAAAAAATATATCCAAAATTCGGGTATTTATCGGCTATCGGCTAAAAAATAAAAACCATTCCCAAACCTCTAGTTTTCCGGGTGAGGTTCTCGTATTATTACCGATTTATCGAGTGGGATTAAAGACACACTAACTATGTTACCCCTGAATCAAACTCCTCAAACACTAGAATTACAAGTTACAAAAAGCAGGGTTAGAATAGTAATTCCACAGCATTTTTGTTTTACCCGAACCAGTATCAACTCCATTTGTATTACCAGTCCCAATCCCCCACGCCTAAAAATCATTACTCCCTATGTATTTTGGCCCTCCAATCCCCAAATAGATCCTTAAATCAGCAGCAAACCCTAAATCATGAGTATCGAACCCTTCAATCGGCTGGTAAAACTGGCGGCGAGAGCCTTCTACGACGACATCACGAAAGGGGACAACCCCTCGAAAAACACCCGAAGCGATAACCGCGGCATCGCGGTGGTTGTACTCGACGCTTTAACACGCAGACAATGGGTCCGCGAAGAAGACCTCGCTAAAGACCTTAAACTCCAAACTAAACAGCTCCGTCGTACTCTCCGCTTTTTCGAGCAAGAAAAACTCATCGCCGTTGATCATCGCAAAGAAACAGCCAAATCTGCCAAAATATACAATTCCTCTTTTAATGATAATAACAATTATTACGTTCATAGCGCCAACGGGAATGGGAATGGGAGTTCGATTAATAATGGTGGCAATGCTATGGGGGATGATAAGGTGAAGATGCATACGCATAGTTATTGTTGTTTGGATTACGCTCAGATTCATGATGTGGTCAGGTATAGGCTGCATAGGATGAGGAAGTATTTGAGGGATCAGTTGGATGATAAGAATAAGATTCAGGAGTATTTGTGTTCGGATTGCGGGAAGAAGTATAACGCGTTGGATGTTTCGCGGTTGATTTCGATGGAGGATATGAATTTTCATTGTGAGAGGTGTAATGCTGAGTTGGTTGCGGAAATGGATAATGCTGGGGAGGGGGCGGGGGAGGGGGATGATAATGCGAGGAAGAGGAGTAGGGAGAAGTATAATGATATGTTGAATAGGATGGAGGTGCAGTTGAAGCCGTTGGTGGAGCAGTTGAATCGGGTTAAGGATTTGGCGGTGCCTGAGTTGGGGAGTTTGCAAGCGTGGGAGGCGAGGGCGCTGGCTGCTGCTCGTGCCGCGAATGAGGGGAGTGGGGGTGATCCGAGGGCGAATCAAGGGTTTGGGACGCGAATGCCCTTTGTTGGGGAGCCGAAGATTGAGGTTGCTATTTCGGGGGTGGATGATACGGGAGGGAGCATTGCGGCTCAGAATGGGAATGAGCCTATTAAAGTGTTGCCCCCATGGATGATTAAGCAAGGGATGAAGTTGACTAAGGAGCAGCTTGGGGAGTTGAAGGAGGAGCCGATGGACGGGAGTTTGGATCCCTTGGGGTCTTCTGATGACAAGAAGAAAGCAGTAACTGAACCAGAGGATTCCAAGCATGTGCAAGAAGAGTTCATGAAGGCGTATTATGCTGCATACATAAAGAGGGAACAAGAAACGACAGTGGCAGCCAGTGATGCACACCTTTCATCCACCGAGCGCTTAGTTGGTGAGAAGTCCAAGCGTGGAGACAACGATGATGGAGAAGATGTCGAGTGGGAGGAGGAAGCTCCGGTTGGTGAGAATACAAGTGGAAACTTCAAAGTCGACTTGAATGTGGAAGCGGGTGTATCAGAAGAAGAAGATGAAGATGACATCGACTGGGAGGAGGGTTGAAGAGCAGTCATCTAAGCTTAATAGTGTGCTTTATGTAATTTTGAGTTGTTGCAGTTCAGGGTTGAATTATGAACTAAATGAACAAATATATTTGTTGAATGAATTCACATATTTTGTGTTCATTAGCTATTCCCCTCCATGTTTAGGAATTATGAAAGTTTGAAGGTAATGTTATGTAATCAAACATAGCATGTTTTTCTATTTTAGATGTACAACTTTCTTAGGCACTTTTAACATGCTCATAACAAGAAAAGCAAGAATACTACATCCCTAATTGTGGGCAATTGAGATCAAAAGATCATATACAGGAGTACTTCTCAACTCTTCCACCCTTGTAACTAACTTGCTGCACTAGGCTCGTCGTCATCCAAATCATTATCAGCCTCATCTCCATCCTAGGTGATAATATCACGTTCCAACAAAGTTAGCAATGGAGGGAACGAGGTGAACTCTCTAGCCAATTCTTTCGTTTATGTTTTCCTTTTATGGGGTATTCTTGGTTTTGTCCCTTGGTGTAGTTAAAGTTATCTTTCATATTCCTTTTTACAGCTAGTTTCTATCTCTGAATCGTACAGTTTTGTGGCCCTGAATCCTTCAAACTGGTATTGTCATTAACCAGGATCAGCTATTCCTCCCTGTACTCATACGTGGTTAGGATCATGATTTGCATTTTGTTAACTCTCTTTCTCGTTCTTTGTGGAGCTCATGAACGAAAGTACTGTATTTATTTTTATTGCCTGCTTATAGATGATGTCAAGAAATTAATATAATGTATGTGTGATATTGTTTATGGTAGCAAACTGATCAGTATGAAATCACAATGTTATTCTGTTCTTTTTTGTTACCTGCTTATACATGATGTTAAGAAATTAATACAATGTACGCGTGATGTAGAAATTAATATATTGTTGATGGGAATGCATGTGCTTAGTGGGTTTTATCTGTCTCGATCAGCTGCTAACGACTATTTCCTATTGGTGAATGATGATGTAGAAGTACGCATTTCTTTTTCGTGCAGTGAATTCAGTATGAACTTGTTCCTTATAGGGGGTGATCATCTTTGAAAGCATTAATAAAATTGCTGGGCTAATTGTGGAGGTTAAGTGAAAGGAAAGGGTGCAGCCGTGCAGGATTGATCCATTTCCTCTTGCTTTCTGCTTGTTTGTAGATTCCTCGTGAACTACCTCGAGTCTCTCACTACCAAGCGTTAATGAATGCAGGTCCTTCAAAATTTTATTTCCTGCACTGATCCTGAGACTTTTTGCTGCTCTTGGTAATGCTAGTTCAGAAGGCTTACCTCCTGAAATGCTGAGGTCAGCGTCGAACATTATTGGTAGAATGCCTCCGGAGGATCTTCAACAAAGGCTCCAGATGGCTTCTTCCTTTCAAGGAGAAAATCATTCACAAAAGCTGGTCCCTCATATTTAAACAGGTCTCCAGGCATGGTACTGGCCTTAGTTATGCTAGTTCTGGCTGTACTCTTTCACTTTCTCGGCTACATAGGCCGCTAGGTTGTCACGTATCTTCTTGTTCCGATTCTCCTCAAAGCGATCCTTCCATCTGAACACGATTCAGTCGAACAAGGAACAACTTGTCAAGATCCGAGGAAAGAGTGGAAAAAGACTAAAGATGTAATTTGATTCATGTTTTGCTTGTTAAATACCAATAACACTAGCTGTTTCTTTTTTGTAAGTTGTTTGTCTTCATTTTTGGCCTTTTGGGTTGTCTTGTGTAAAAGAATAATGTATCTTTTTGTAGTAGATACGCAGTATTAGATAAGGAAAATTCATGATTGAATGGAATTCTATTACTCCAGTTAAGATTGTTTGTCAAGTTTGCATATTTCTCCCCAAGTACAAAGGCTGCCCACATGTAACCCATAAGACCAACTCCAATAGGGAGTATTTGAAGGAATATTTGGCTGTAATAGGAAGTATTTGGAGGGGTGAATATTTTTTTCCATTTTCAAAGAATTGTTGAATAATTCTTCAATTATTCTGGGGAAAAAAAATTGATTCACAATGGAGATGTTGAATTTTTAATTCAACTGTTGAATCTTCATAATGATGTGTTGAACATGGAGAAAAAATTTCTAACAGTTGAAAACTTTGGAGCTGGGCAGATAAGAGGACACATGGCAGAGCTTTATTGGACAAGCTAGGCGGGCGCTGAGCGTGAAGAGTAGAAAGTGAGGAGTGATAAGGATAAAGTTGATGCATGTTGCTTTGCTAGCTTGATTTTCTTATTTTTATATCACATCCCAATTATTTGAGATCACTTATTTCATAATAATTTAATTTTTTTTATATCAAAATTCATCATTTTTTGTATTCTATAAATAGAGACTTGGTTTGTTTGATTTAGATAAAAAAGAATCATTCATTTTCAATATAATTATTCTATTATCTTTTACTAAACTCTTATTTTTTATCTTTCAATATATTTTTAGTAAAACGGATCTTAACAATCGTCAATTCTTGTGTTTATTTATTTGTAAGTACATAAATTAATTAGGAATATGAACGATAATTATTATAATTATTCTTATTTAATTATAAAAATAAAGAATATAAGTAAATAAGAATATGATATAAAAGTGGTGGGGTATGGTGTTGAATTTTATTAAATAAAACTATTGTAGGATGTAAAAATTGAATGAGTGTTTAGTTATTATGTGGAAGAGAGATAAGATGATGTAGACTGTTGTGAATTGAAAAATAGGGATTGTACATAGTCTAATCAATACAAGACACGTCGCCCACTACAGGCGCTCGTGTGTCGCGTCCCCATTGGCTACTTTTATTTTTTGATTTATCCCTCTATTTATTCGCATTTTGACATATTATTTCATCGAATTTAATTGTTTTTTTTGTACCAATATTTTTTATTTTTCAATATCTATAAATAGTGACTAGTTTTGTTTGATTTGAACATCAAAAAAAATTTCGATTTTCTATCTTTCTCATTAAAAAAGATAATGAAATAATATGTTAATGATATGGAAGAGAAAATGATGTGGTTGAGAATAAAGTGAAATAATTTTTTGAAATATCTTCTATTGTAGAGTGCAAAATATTTATAATGATATTTGATGATATGGAAAATAATAATATGATGTGACATGAAATATTTATGAGATGAATTATCTCTGGAGATGGTAATATGATCGATACTTTAATCAAATTATTTGACTTGTTTGGCAATTGAGTAAGAATTAGGTCCGAGCTGAAGATACTTTATATTTGGGTGTAGGATTATTTGATATCTTTGATGTCGAATCTTTTGACACATAACAAATCATTAAAATCACATGTAAACTATTTATGGAGGGATGGCTCAACAATATTGACATATTGATTATGTTGGGGTATTATTGATTTTGAGTTGCATTGTAGTCACATTTATGATGATAAAATAATGAAATTGTTATATTATAATTCAAATATTTTTTCAATAATTGAGTTTGATTCTGATCCAAAATATCACAACTAAATATTGTATATATATATATATTTGTTTTAATATAATTTTTTATATAGGTTTGAATATAAATTACAATCTCCAAAATAATTGAATGTACTCCAAATCATCCGATGATTAGCTGAGCTGTTATACACACACTAAAACAGTAAGTGTTTAGGGGGTGAAATGACTATTTTGCCCCATTATTTGTAAGTGTGGTGTTATAGAAATTATACTCAGAGATAAAATAGTCATTTCAGTGCTCAAAAAATACTATTTGAGTGTGTATATTGGATTCCGATGATTAGCTATATTTAGTCAACCTAATCCAAGTCCTTTAGATGCTGTGGACTCCATATTTGTCAGACAATGTAATATAAAGACAACATAATTTATTTTAATTTTAAACAAAAATATTTTCCCCAAAAACAACAAAATAAAATTCCACCAAGACTTTCCTTTTCCTCTCACTTCATATTCCCTCTTCCATTTTCCCATAATAATCTTTTTATCAAATCTGCATATTTTTATTAATATATTAAAATCAATTATATATCTTTGATCAATAATTTATTTATCTTTTTGTAGCAGCTTTGATCTACAGATTTATCCAATTTTCTTTAAGGTGTTCAATTATTTGACCTTGATTATTGTAAGTTTGATCTTTTTTTCATATGGGTATGTCTTAAATATGATAAAGATCACATTTTTAAGTGTTGGTAGTTGATATTTTTTTGATTTATGTGATGAATTGTGTGTTTTCTGAAATGGGCATCTTCTTTTTTATTTTTTAATATATAGTTTTTGAAGTTATTGTCTTTTGTGTAAATTATAGGTCCCTTAGCTCTGAATTCAAGAAATTAGGTATTATTTGGATGAAAGTTTCAATTTTTTGTTTTGATTGTTGGAATTTTAGTATAAAATGATGTGATAATCTGGTTTGTTTGTGTTTTCTTTAACTATTGATAACTTTGGTAATTGAGAGTGGTTTGATAGGGTCACTTTGGAGTTCATGAAGTATACTTGTAATGTTAACATGTGCTTGTATGTGTCATTTGGAACTTAGTTTGGTTCCTCATGGTCCGTTTGGATTGGGGTAAAGTGGTGAAAATAGCTGAATCGAGGTTAAATGTTAAGTTCATCCTGTTTGAATTCTATTTTCTGTATTCCCCTAGATTAATCAGGTTAAATGTTTCACCTCGATTCAATCCGTTTTCATTAACCCCAAATTGGATTGTGATTGGGGTGAAGGGTTTTTTAGTTATACATCACATCGAAAACTAAAATGTGTCTAAACAACATTCTAAAACATTCACCTCGATTCACCTCAATTAACCCAGGTTGAATTTTAAGTTTTACCTTCGCCTCGATTGACCCCGATCCAAACAGACCATTAGGAGTTATATATCATTAAGTGGAGGGTGGTAAAGGCAGGTTCTTCGATTTGTAATTTCTCTGTCCCTGTTAATATGATTAGCTATTTCTTTTTCGTATTGTTAGTGATCGATGTTTCTTCAAAAAATTGAATTGAAGAATGCATTTGAAAATGTTTGCACGACTTGTTCATCTAATTCTGTGCAGATGGAAGAGTCAAAGATGTCCGAGACACACCTGACATCAGCTGCCGCCTTTGTTGAAGGTGGAATCCAAGATGCGTATGATGATTGTTGCAGTATATGCCTTGAGGAATTCGATGAAAGTGATCCTGCAACAGTCTGTACTCTGGCAGTGATGCTTTTCTGGTCGTAGTGGTTGAACTATTCTAATAGCATATTGATACAGTGATTGTTTATTTGGAATTGTAGGTTACTGGTTGCAAGCATGAGTATCATCTGCAGTGCATTCTCGAATGGTATGTTTTTTATTTAGTTAGTTGTTGGTTAACGATTTTCCTTTACTCTTTTGCTGATGATACCAATCAAATAAATTACCGGGTTGTTTTATCCATACAGCTATTCTAAATGGAAACTTTTTGTAAAAGATTTAACTTTATCTGCAATTGGATTTTGCCACGTTTTTGTTCCCCGTATGGTTTATTGTATAATAATGAGCTTTTCGAGGGCTTTCTTTCTAATCTTGTACTCCGTATGTAAGAATTATGAACTAACCTTAGAGAAAAGTAGACAGTTTATTTAGAGTAGTTCTACACTTCTACTTTTCCTAGTGTTGGAATATTTATCAGTATTATAATGTCATCATATTCATTTGGATCTCAACAAGAAGAAAAAATAGGCATATGTTTGTAGGTTTATGCAGGGTCAACTACTGAACGGGTCCATGTTAATGGTAACAGGCCTGGTAGTACCCCCAAAGTTGCCAATGGTATAATCATATTTGTTCATATCTTAGTTAAAGATATACTTTCAACTCTCGCATTTATTTGATGAGACTTGCTGCATGGATTATAATTTTGTGTGCAGTTGGTGTTGCTTTCATCATTTCTAAAAACTCTTTGTTGTTGTTTGTTACACTAACATGACTTGGATTAAACAAGAACTGTTGGAAATGCTTTGTCATGTCCTTCCTTTCTGAGTATAATGGTTTAGAGTCTCTTTGGTGTCTCTTTTCTTGAATAATTGTTCATTCACTTCATCACATCCTTGTTTTTACTCGTCTCCATTGATGTTCTGAGTTTCTAACACTGGCTGCACTCTGTTCTCCACTTCCATAAACTTTATGTAATTTGGTTATCAAGTATACAATAAGTTATCATGCACTCCCTCCATTTTTTTATTTGACGCTACATATCGGCGTGGAACTTCGACTATCAATTATTCTTAAACTATATGTTAAAATTCAGTAGGATATCGCCAATGCTCGATCATATGCTCTTTGTAACGTTATCACACATGCTAAAATGACCTGGATACATGTTCTGAAGCAGTGTCCTTGGCCTTGAATATTCCACAATGAAAGCGTAAGTTTGATTTTTAGGGGGAAATTGATAGGGACAAAATTGTATAACACTCATTTTTGAGATAATTTTTCAATTCTATTAAAATTTTGGAGCAAATATTTGGATGTGATTATTAATTTCAATAAAATATTTGGATGCGATAAATATTTTACCCGAAATTTATTGAAATTGAAAAATTATTTCACAAATGATTGTTGGATAGTTTTACCCCTATCAATTTGTCCCAAAAAGTCAAACTTAACGTCCATTTTGACGGGAATGACCAATCGCAGACACTTTTCAAAATACGCGCGATCGAATTTTCGCCATTTTGAAACACGTGGTGATCGAATGGTGTGAACTTTTGAAACATGTATGATCGAACGCGCCATTAACCCAATATAAGAAAATAAATAATATTATGAAACTATTTTCTTTTCAAAGATCTAATCTAGTGATATAAATTTTATATTTATTTATTAAAATAATAATTAGTAATTAATGGTCAAAGTTTCACCTCAATACACGAAAACGTCAAATAAAAAAAACAGCGGTAGTATCTCATAGTTGTTTTTGGTTAAATTTCTCTTGTGCTTTTTTGATTAGGTTATCCGTTATCATAAATAGCTCTGACTATGGTTACTGTGTATATCTATGTAACAATCTCAACTTTTTTTTACAATTGAGGCTTAGCTATGTTGTCGGTTGTCCTTTGTGGTTTTAATGTCTTTATTGTTCTGATGCTCTATTGGAGTATAATGTATATCTTGAGATGCCCCATGTTTGTCTGCGTATATGTGTTGGACTGAGTGACTTGGTGTATGGTGTTCCATTAATTTGGTATTTGACATCTTATTTGTAAGTCGAAGGAAGAAGCCACCTGAGTACTATTGATGTTACTGATGTAATACATCTAAAATAGGAAAATTATACGTTTCAACTGGAAAAAATAGTTATGTCCTTCAATCTCTGTCAGGTTGAGTTTGTAGCAACCGCAGTCCTCCCTTCTGCCGGATTTTAGATTTTTATTATTTTGTCTATATTATTTTCTCTAAGTCTCTAATATTTTTGTATCCTGATAACAATAACTTAGAAACAAGATATGTGGAGTAATTAAGAATGGCAATAATAGAACTAGGTAAGAAATGGTGCAATTTATAGTATAAGTAATTCCCTTCCGTCTATTGCATGGAACTTAGTTGGTCTTTCTCATGCCATTTTCTTCTGAGTTTTTATATGGAACTGTGGCTTTGCGGAGTTGATGAAGTAGGTTTTATCTATTGCTTCTGATTTGATGTTAATTTTGTAATTATCTAATCAGTTCTTCATGGCAGTTATTGGTTCTATTGGTTCAATTTTACATCCTTAGCTCTTATTGTTTAGATGCTTAGTAGGAATTTGCTAGTACAAATGTAATTCTTAACCAGCTATTTTCCTATGTAGGTGCCAGCGAAGCTCCCAATGTCCGATGTGTTTGCAATCTATCAGTCTTAAGGATCCTAACAGGTTCGGCCAAAATGCTCTTCAGCAAATGAATCTATTATTTTTTCTTCTATGTGCTGATTTAAGTGTTGCTTCTTTCTACAGTCAGGAGTTACTTGATAGTATAGAACAAGAGAGGAGCATGAGGATAAATCAACCTAGAAGCACGGCAATATTTCATCATCCAACATTGGGAGAGTTTGAACTTCAGCATGTACATAATTTCAGCTTATTCTATAACGTTCTTAGTTCCAAACTCCTAATCCAACTCATATGAGTGGCTACTGATGGCGTGTTTCACTTGTGCTGCAGTTACCAGTTAATGCAACTGACTCTGACCTTGAGGAGCGAATTATTCAGCATTTAGCAGCAGCTGCTGCCATGGGAAGGACCCGTCATCTTGTGAGGAGAGAGGGTCAGCGAGGTAGACCATCGTCTCAAGGGCGCTCTCATTTTCTGGTGTTTTCAGCTGCTCATCCTAGTGCTACTTCGTCTGCTGCTGTTTCTCCTCCAGAACAAAGTAGCGGAGGTGGACCAGCCCCTACAGTTCTATTAAGTGGCCCAGATTCTCCACTTATTACAGTTGGAGAAGATACCGGTCAAATGATAACGCCACAATCACCTGTCCAAGCCAACCAAGTTGCTGCATCTGCATTAGGGTCAAGCAGTGATTCCAGATCGCATGGCACACCAAGCAGCAGGTTTAGGTTTTTCTATTGCACAACATAATCTTCCCTTGTAATTTTTGTCTCCTTTATTTGTCAATCAAAAGAAGTCTTCACCTGGAGGTTTCTCTTAAACTTTCCTCATACTTTCTTAACATTTACCCCACTCTTCTGTGCTGCATGATGCCTCCGTCTCCGGCAGAGATGGTCAGATCTGCGATGTAAAGAAACAACATTTAGCCTAATTGATAACTTGCGACTCAAAGAAGCATACTTGCTCTAACTTTGCTCGCTACAACATTATTGATGCATGTGATGTGCTGTGAGCGACAGTCCTTATTAATTTATTGTGATGCTATCATATCAGTTATTGTTGTTCCACATTACTGTAACTTTAAACATCTTCTCTTCATGCAATCCTTCTTCATGTGTTAATGTTCTCTTTGTAGGTCTCCAACTCCATCTTCCCCTAGTAGTCAAGACAGCGTTGGAACATCCGATCTTCAGTCAATTTCGGAGTCCTTCAAAACCCGTCTTAATACAATATCAACGAGGTAATTGTTGCAGTTTCTGATTTAATAATATTTTCTTGCCATACCGATCCAAGGACTGATAATTTATTATTGCCAAATCAATATAAAAGATACAAGGAATCAATAACCAAGAGCACAAGAGGTTGGAGAGAGAGATTGTTCGCACGCAACACTTCTATGACAGAATCTAGAAGAGACACAGATGCTGGTGCTGCAACTATAACAAACATGATGGAGCGCCTTGATACTTCAGAAGATAATAGGACAGGTATGTCTTTGACAACAGATAGCTTGGCTGGTCAATCACCTTCCTCACAGAGTGACCAGCATAATGCAGTGACTAGTGATCATCACTCCTCAACTGATGAAAATCCTCAGCCTCCTTGTGCTGCTAGTTCTGTTTCCAATTGAGTTATGATGCAATAGCATTTCCAGCAACATTTTCTTCTTGTAAGGTAAGTTATTCCAATAACATACTCGTTTCTTCTGCCTCCCAGATCCTTTGAAACTGAGCCGTGATTTTGTTCCCAAACTGCTTTGACTGTTTTGGAAGTCTTCTCCAGCCCCAAGCTTATTGTTTCTTTGTTGCAGATTTCGACTTGCCATTTTGTTGGGCTATGATTCAGGCGAGGGAGGATACCTAGCTGCTAATATCATGTGATGAGGTCAGAATCAGATATTATCTGATGGTTGAAGCTTTGCATCTTCGCCATGGGACTGAATAGGCTTAGTATTATGGCTGCAAATCGATATATTATGCAAAATATTATGTTCTCGGTGTGCTTGTATGTTATTCGAACACATCCGGCTTATGTAATCTATAACTGCTTAGAAAGAGTCATCCTGTTGACACTCTGATCATGAGATGATACCTTCTCTCTTCTCATTCCTTATGTTAGGTTGATAAAATATATATAGACATACATATACTAAAAATGGGATGTTGATCACTGAGTAAGCTCTGGTCTTGTGTGGTTATATAACATTCAAGATATTACCATGTTCACCATTCTGTGAATGGTAATACTACCCTTTTTATTTGGATGAACCAAGGTAGCATTACATGCCAACATCAAACTGCTAATGTTTTTGGTTTACATAGGGTTTTCATTTCATCATTCGGAATATGAAAATTTAACATGAATATTTATTTTGGAGTGAATAAAATTAATGGTGCACCCCTTCAATTTGTTGAATGCAACGATCATGTTGCCTTTATCATATTGAAAACATAATCTCCTCCGTTAATACCTTCCATAATCCTACCGATCTTAATTTGGATCGTCATGTTTGTTTCTATCCAACATCCTATCACATGTTTCAAAACGTACCATTAAGACATTCATCATTCAAAATGCGCTTATTTATTACGACATAAACTGCTTGTTTAATTGTTAATCCTCACATGATTCTTGGTATTTTTAGCCTTAAAAAAAAAGAAAGAAAATGTTTTGTTACATCCACCACTGGCCAGCCCAAATTGCTACGATCTATTTTAGTCCTATATGTTAAAAAAGGAAGGAAAATGTTTTGTATGATTTAGAGAGGCGGACTCCTTTGAGTTCACGGTGATTCAATTGTATTGCCAAAAATCATGCTAGCTCCGTAACTCGATTGGTTGGTAATGAATTATTAAATTATCCTATTTTCTTAATTAAAATTCTTAATTTGGATATCAAATATGATGAAAATATTTTAATATGTATTTAACCACCACTGTTTATTCACCATCCAACCTCGCTTGTAGTATTAACACGAAAGTAACGTTGCTACTTTAATAATATTAAACCTATCACTATACATATAGACCCGAGTAATACAAATGCTAACATAATACTATCACATATACACTCAACTATGAATTTATGTGCACTGCGAACTATTCCTCGTAATTAAAACTCCCTTTTATATTAACAGTGTTTCGTTAATATCAACAAATTGCTCTCATGAACATGCTGAATGATTTATTTCATTCCTCTATTTTTAAGTTGTCATATTTGAGTGAAAGCTATATTCAGGGGCAAGTGTGTGTATAGTGATGGCGGGTCTTTCTTGAAAATATTTTCTACGCAACAATAGAACAAATAACTCAAACCCTTTTGGTTTCTTGCTTTAAAAACCCCTAAGGTAAATTCATATTTTTTTTCTTTATAAATTATGATTTATTACTTTTTTTGGGGGTTTGCTAATAATTAGTTTAGTTGACATTTATTTTTGTATAATTTACTTCCTTTAATTTTGGATATTTAATTTATTTGCAGAATTTGGGCACATTTAAATTTCCTAATGTAACTCAATTTAATATCCAATTTATTTGTTTTTTATGTTTTTGGAAATTTTGGGTGTATTCTATATTGAGAAAATATATCAAATGCTATTAATTTAATGTAGTGTATCATTAACTATATAAGTTTGGTTTAAGTTGAAGTTATATGTGTTAATTTAGGCTATAAAGTTTGTTAATTTTGATGATTGGATATGAAACTGGACAATTTTTTGGGATGGTGGTAGTAGTTTTTTTTTGGGGGGAGGGGTGTAAATGTCTGCTCAATTTTCCTAGAAATGGGTATTAATCGATCGTTTTTGGTTCGTTTATTGTTTCGATTTGATGCTATTACATTTTTAGGTTAAAAGTATGGATTTTTAATGGTAGGTATAACTTCGAGGCATTGGAAGAAATTTAGAGTTCTTTGGTAATTACTATATGCATCAGTTTTTGCAGTTCGTAGAGTTTTCTATGCTTACGATACCCTTCCAGAGGCGATCTTCTTGTAATAATTGAAGATGCGAAGTGTAATTTGTTTAATAAATTAAAAAGATACTGTGTTTAAACCTCTTCTTTTATTGCCAGTGATTTAGCTTCCATAATTGACGATTTTATTGATTTCTGTCTCGTTTTGATCAAATTGATGTTTTTTTAAGAGATATTTTGTGACTATGTTTCAGCTTTTTCAGAGAAGGTTGCAAATTCAAGCCAGTTTCTGATTGAAGTTGAAATGGTAAGGGAAATGATGTCATATGTATAACTCGAGAATTTTCGTTTTTATCAAGTTATATGAAGATTCTATATTTGCCTCCTCGTTAGGGAACGAGTGTACATACATTTATTTTTGATGCTTTTATTTCATTTTTTGTGTATGCAGTCAGATATTAGGAAGTGGTTTATGAAGCAACACGATAAGAGTCCAGGAGATGGCAAGGCCCCTAAGCCTGTGGTTCCTGCTTCACAACCCAATAAATCAGTTAGTATACCTGAAAATTATTTTATTTGAAGTTATTTTCAATGCGAATGATGATATTAAGATTTTGATTATTACATTAAGTTTCGGCAATCCCTCGGAGGCTGGGAATTGTGGTGTCGGGGAGAAGAGTAGAAAACAATATAGAGTTGAAAAAGATAAAAAGACCTGTCAATTGCATGTTCTGTAACTGACTTACTTTAAATGTGGATTTGATGTTGGATATGGAAGTTTTATGTCTCATCAAGTTTGTTTTTTTACTAGCAAAAATCGTGTTCTATATTGTTGCCCCCTGTTTATTTGATTCCTACTTTCTGGGGGGAGAAAATAACCAACATAAGTAAATTATTAGATTGAAAATGTCCAACTAATTTTGAATCTGTTCAGTAGGAATTTTGACCTTTGGCTTTATTTTAAGGCAGTTGCAGTATGAATATAAGTATACATACGGGCTTAGGTATATCCTACTTTGTAATGTTCACTACATTTGTTTTGAGAAATTAGATGAAATTGAGCTTGTTGTGGTGCTTCTGTTGTTGTGAGACGATCGAGCTTAATTATTTTAGAGGATTTTTGTGGCATTTACCAATGATTTTCTTTTGGAACTTAGGGATCAGCAGGGCAAGAAGCTTCTGGCAGAAGAAAAACTAGTAAATATTTTGCTTCAGATGAGAAGGAAAAAGGTGAAAAAGAAACTAAGGAACTACCAACAAAAAGAAAGGCTTCTAATGTTGGTAATGAACAGTCCGTGAAGAAAGTTCACAAAATTGAGGATGACGATGACGACGACCTTGTATTGGCTGCCCCAACAAAGACTTCCATTGGCGCTTCTCCAAACAAAAAATTGAAAGGTGCTTCTGGTAGGGGTATCGCCAGGAAGTCTGAGGAATCTGATGAGAGTGATGAAGATGATGATAAGACTAGGAAATCTCTAAAACCAGTTGGAAGAGGCCGTGGTGGACGAAGTGGGCCAAAGACTCCAGTTCATGAAACGAGTAAGGATGTGGATGAAATTGATGATGAAGAAGATGATAAATCTCGGAAGTCTGCTGGAAGAGGTCGTGGTGGAAGAGGTGCATCAGCTGGAAGAGGCAGGGGAGGTGGGGGACGAGGTGGATTCATGAATTTTGGGGAGAGGAAAGATCCTCCACACAAAGGTGAAAAGGTAGGATTAGAGTCAAATTGTTGATCTCCTTTTTGCTTGCAAGTTGAAACTGTAAGAACAAGCTTATGCAGTGTACTTCTGTCCTCTCAGGAAATTCCAGAAGGAAAACGCGATTGCTTGGCTGGCTTGACTTTTGTAATCAGTGGAACACTTGATAGGTATGCTAATGACATAATGGCTTTCTTTGTCGTTTCCTTCTCTCCAGTGTATTAGTCATTTATGCATTATGATTATATGTTTTTCTTGAACAGTTCCTGTTGTCATTGTAAGGTTTCTTCTTTCAAATATAGCTTATGTTTGTTTTTCCGAGATCACTAGTACCATGTGATCAGCTGATTTTGTGTGGAATGATATTTTTTTATTGGTGCCCTTCAACTGGAATTGTTTGGTTTCTTTCCGAAAAATATTTTTGTTTCCAATATTAATGGGGGTCCCTATGTTTGGAATTATTTGTGCTTTGCTTTCAGTTTGGAAAGAGAAGAAGCTGAGGATCTAATAAAGCGCCATGGTGGTCGTGTTACAGGATCAGTTAGTAAAAAAACGGTCAGTGTGAATAATCAATCGTATTCCGTCACTTTTTGGTGTAATCAGTATCTACCTATTTTCTTGTAAATAACCGTGATAAACATGTTTCTCGCAGAGTTATCTTCTATGTGATGAAGATATTGAGGGAAAGAAATCTGAGAAGGCTAAAGAGCTTGGGTTTGTTAAATGCTAATCTATATTTAAGAATGCCCTTTTTTTTCTTCTCTCAGGCTGTTATTTATTCTCCCTCACATGTCATTCGTCTGTAGAACCACTTTTCTCACTGAAGATGCCTTGTTCGATATGATTCGCAAATCAAATAAATCACTAACTTCACCGAAAGAAGAAAAGAAAGCTTTGAACAAAGTTGCTCCTTCTCCTGCAAAAGGAAGTCCAATAAAGTCAGAAACAACGAGTACAGAAAAAGGTTCAGAAAATGTTGCCCCTCCTGTAAAAAGAAGTCCTTTAAAATCAGAAGCAAAGAGTATGTATCAAATCACATATTCGTCTGTGTTTGTGCAGTTTTGTTACACTTGTCAAAGTTGAAACTTAGTTCCTAATCGAGCCATGCCAGTAGTGAATGAAAGGTCTTACTAGCATTTTTATCCGTATCTACCTGTCTAAAAAATAATGAGTTATTGTCTTGATCCATTATGCTTAAATTCAGTCTTTTTAAGTAGTTCCTGGGAAATACTGAAATACTCTTGGATTAGATATCAGTATCATATAAGAACTGAGATTTTAAATTGTTGGCTTTAAGTTTATTCTTCTTGTCGTCTAATATTATAGATTTTTCCATGTCCTAAGGAGTCAAAGATTTCATATTATTTGGCTCTTTGAAAGAATGGAATCAATCAAAATGACTCATTACACTACCTACACTTCTTATCTATTGTAAAGTAGTAGATAGTGTTTGCTTTTCAAAGGCATTGGGTCATGTTGATGATTGTTGATGTCTAATATTTTAGATGTTTAAAAACCCCATTGGTATCTTGTTTCATGGTGAAATGAAAATGTCATTAATAGATGGCTTCCCTCATCAGTAACTAGCTTGGGATGGTCAATGAGATTATGATCTTGTAAATACTTTCAGCATGCTTTTCTATGCTTACTATGTTAATCGATTTATTCTGTTAAGACTGGTGAAGGGTTGCATTTTCACTTTTAAGTACGTAATTGCTAGTGACATATATCTCAACTTCCCTAGCTGGAGTGGGAGTCTTCTAAGCATTTGCTATCTCCCATCTCTTCTTGAAGTTAGTTATCCTTTTCACTGCATTTAATCATATAAGGACTTCTCTCTTCTACTAACATTTTGGCCATTTTCCCCCCTGTATTTTTTTGCTCTAGAAGTTCAGGCTGGTAACTCTGCAGCAAAAGTTACATCAGGAACTCCTTTTTGCAAGAAAAGCAAGCAGCCTGCTGATAAATCTTGGTTGCAATGGACAGAAAAATATAGGCCAAAGGTTCCAACGGATCTTGTAGGGAACCAGAGTCTGGTATGTTATTATTTACAAGGCCTTGCTATATTTAGTCCGAACAAGGAAGAATTACACATTCCAAGATACCTTTTCCATTTCTAGCAATTAAAGATTTATTGATTTTATATCTACACTTGTGAAGGTAAAGCAGCTTCATGACTGGCTAAAACAATGGGATGATCAATTCTTAAATACAACCAGTAAGGGGAAAGGAAAGAAGCAAAATGATTCTGGTGCTAAAAAGGCTGTATTATTGAGTGGGACACCTGGCATAGGCAAGACAACTTCTGCAAAAATAGTCAGCCAGATGCTTGGTTTCCAGGCAGTTGAGGTCAAACTTTTGTTGCTCATTAAAAGATTTTTTGTTTCTCTATGAACTTTGTGTTTAGGTTTTACTCAAACTTGCCAGTTACTTGTGTATGTTTTGACGTTAGTGATGTTACTTCAAATAATTTCAGGTCAATGCTAGTGACAGTCGCGGGAAAGCTGATGCAAAGATTCAGAAAGGAATTGGTGGAAGTACAGCTAATTCCATCAAAGAGCTTGTCAGCAATAATTCATTAGGCCTTACATTGGATCGGTTGTTGTTTACTCCTACGCTTCATCCGTTTTCTTCTTATTGCCCACCTATTTAATGGAGAAATGAGCCGTCTGACTTCTTTGTTGACCACAATTTCAGCCCTCATCAAACAAAAACTGTACTTATTATGGATGAGGTTGATGGAATGTCTGGTGGGGATAGAGGAGGTGTTGCCGATCTGATTGCTAGCATCAAGATCTCAAAAATTCCTATCATTTGTATCTGCAATGACCGTTACAGTCAGAAACTTAAGAGTCTCGTAAATTACTGCCTGCTTCTCAGTTTCCGGAAACCCACAAAGCAACAGGTACCATCTTTTCGCTCACATATTGTTCACATATGCATTATGCACTTGAGTGGACATTAAGAAGACAGAGTGTTTGCTCTTGGTTAGACTTATAGTTGTGAATAGCAAATAGTAGTTCGTGGCTTTAAAACTCCAAAAGTTGTGGCAACAAGGCAGCAGTCTCATTAGGCAGACCAGGGAGGTGGCCTCCTTCGGCGAACGAGTGATGGAGAGAAGAAAAGAGAGGCGCAGACTGAATTTTTCTCAAAATTAGGGTTATTATAAGGGTTTAGGTTTTAGGGTTAGATTTTTTTTTTAAGAAGCCCTGACTGAATTCTGCCATAGCACTCCCCATTGCCACATAGCTATAGCGCCGCTATTGCGGCTATATAACCTATTCCTTATATCCGACCGCCTCGCCACTACCTGTGATGGCTGTGGTGCCATGCCAAGCTATTCCGCTATAGCACCGCCACGGACCGCTATTTACAACTATGGTTAGCCTTCGAAGTTTCAATAGTTTGAGACTTTGTAGCAGATGGCCTGAAACAATGTGTTCCTGGGTGCTCATCTTCTTCATTATTATTAATGGTACAGCCCCTGTTTTGCTGCATTTTTTAATTCATGAAACTGATTGATTTTGTCGAAAGTAGAAGTATTATATGTGGCTGAAAAGTAGTAATGAGAATTATTACCGGTTAAGTGATCCACAATGATGAATGATTTAGGGGACTCGATTTTTAATTTACCAGTTATCAATGTCTGACAAAAAAATTGTTCACAAAGCATATGAAGACTTGAAGTTGGGGACTGAATTTATTCACTCGTACATGTTTAGATTTTGTTGATAAGACCAAAAGTTGTTATGTTAAAAAGTTGCCCATGCCCGATCAAATAATTTTGATCTAGTAATGAATTTTGATTCTCTAGCTTGTTAAAATCTAAAAAAGGGAGCCACTTTCCTAGACCCACAGTGTTGAATTAAACTGAGTATTTGTGGATATTTTGATATTGAATTTCAAGTCGGGCCTTAAAGTCAATTCTAGTAAATTGGTTCAGAATTCTTGAATATTTCTTGGTATTAGTAACTTCAATCAAAATGATGTGATTGTCAGAGTCTATGGAGTTAACAGTTTCCATGATATGATTGACACTGTAAGAGTCGGTGTTTGTTGCAATTTTTATACATCAAATCGAACTCTTTTCAGTTCTAACTTGATTATTTTTCCTTGCTAACGTGAATGCCAGTATAAGATATTGGTTACGGAGTATTATTTATTTCTCAGCATCTAAGATGATGATTGAAGTATTGAACATTATTCAATGAGTTACTAACCTACAGACAACGAAATTACAGATGGCCAAAAGATTAATGCACGTGGCGAAGGCAGAGGGCGTGAAAGTTAATGAGGTACAACTTTTGCATTAAGTTTTAGTGAATTTATATTGGTTCAGTTGCACACGAATGATTTGTTATATTGGGACTATACGAGAGCGTACAGCTTTTATAATTTACTCTTTTTCTTCTCTAAGTCAAATATTTCATTATCTGCATTTTCAAATTGTTCATGGTGCCTTTGCATGCATACCTATTCTGTCTGATGTGATGATTAATAAATAGAACTTTCACAATAACTCCTTGGTTTAGAATTGGAGTTGCTTTTCGATGCATCTGCCTGTTAATAATGATTTATTTATTAATGTGAGTGCTTGATCATTATGAAGAAGGAAAATCATGTGCTGCAAGAATGTGAGTATGTGACAGCTTTGGTAGTTTAACTGCATATCCTTGGATTTCAGGATAGTTATGCTTTAGTGTTGGACAAATACCTATTGTCAATGAGTAATTTAGTTGGGAAATAAAATACTTATAAATTTGGAAGTAGATGCGCTAGCAGAGGTGAACGTCCCTAAGAAAAGTTCACTCAAGTTGTATAGAATCGTGTTTCAGCATGAAGATTGATCCGAATATCTTGAGGTATCATGTCTTGTAATTAATGCTTTAGGCAAGGTTAACTGGCTATCGTTTGGTTTGGTTATGCTTTTAAGTATGATGGGATTATTAGAATTAATTTGCAGTTCTCTTGTTATGATGTAATTTTAGTAAACATCTCAATATTCTTCAATTAGATATTTTTTTATGTTATGTTGCGCCTCATCACTAATGGGATATTTGTCTTCCTGGTCTGTCTTTATTTGAAGTTTGTGGTGTTTAGACTAGAGGTATACATCTATGCCTTTTCACCCGAAATTCGAGTTGCAAATTTTGTTTATTTGTTTTCATTACTCCTTTATACGAGTTATAATTTTATTGCTTATAGATTGCCCTCGAGGAATTGGCTAGTCGGGTGAATGGAGATATGCGCATGGCACTAAATCAGTTGCAGTATATGAGTCTCTCCAATTCAGAAATTGGATATGATAACATAAGACAACGGCTTCAGAACAGTTCTAAGGATGAAGATATCTCTCCTTTTACCGCTGTTGATAAGTATGAATTAATTGCTTTAAGTTTTGCTCTTTCATTTTATAATGTACAGTATAATTGTTGCGTGTGTAGCTTATATATAATTCTTCTTTTCTAAAGTGACTGTTGTATTAATTGTTATCCTCATTCGCTCTCAGGAACTCCAAATTTGACTTATATATCATCTGATAATTCATCAAAATCCCTCTTACCACAAGCTTTTAAACAGGATCCCTTTATGTTTATTTAAATTTGTCAAATTAAGTGCAAGTGTTTGAGAATCCTTTGACTTCTGCAGGCTATTTACTGCTGATAAGTTACGAATGGATGAACGAATTGACCTAAGCATGAGTGATCCTGATCTGGTCCCTCTTCTTATTCAGGTATTCTTCATTATTATCCTATCTACAACTGTCAATTTTACTTAATTCTATTGGACTGAGTTATTAGTGATGAATTCAGTTTCATGTTCGTTATTCTGCCTCCTGATTTCCTGTATTTTTAAATTGAACTATTAACATTGCTTACTGCTATAGTGGTTACAGATTATTGGTGATTTCGTTGCCAGATCTTAATATTATTCTGTTTAGTGACTGGCAATGATGAGTTGACTCCTGTTGAATATTTTTTAGAGTTTCCGTATGACCTTTTTAATTACTTATGAGCATGCTTATCTATTCGCTGATAAATATAGGGTAATGATTTTCCCACCCCTCTTTTGATTTTCCTACAAGTGGAGTGTCATTATCAATAAGTGCAGTGGGAAATCATTAACTAAATATAAGAAAGAACATTTTTTAATACAATAAAAAGAAGAGACATATGGGAAAAAACAATTTTAGAGAATATGTAGGCCAGAAAAGTTTGGCTTAACTACTAGAAGCTGCAGAACAGTGAAGTGGACTTTTGGTTATGCCATTCTTTTAGTACTTTATATCAACTATACCGAACAGTATGAGGTCTCTTAAAGATAAACATACTGAGCAACTAGAGCATATTGCTCTCCTTTCATACGAAGTTTTTATTGTCGGCTAAATTCCATGCCTGAGTCCATCGTGGAGTAGTTAATCATCTTTGCAACATAATGGCAGGAGAACTATATTAATTTTAGGCCACGATCCCTTGGAGGCTACAATAGGAGTAAAATGGACAATGCAAAACAGAGTGAGGAAGAAATTAGACATTTAAACCTCCTTTCCCGTGCTGCGGATTCCATTGCCGATGGTGATATAGTTAATGTCCAAATCCGGCGATATCAACGATGGCAGCTCTCACAAACTAGTGTTCTTGCATCTTGCATAATTCCTTCGGTTATCTGACTAGATATGAATTATTCTTCATTAGATTACTATTTGTTGTTTGTTGAGTTACAGTTAATTTAATGGTTTTACTTATATATTGACTTGTAACAGTTCGGTGTTATTGCATGGGCAAAGACAGACACTTGAGCAGGTGAAAATGTGTCTCTTGCTAATACTGATATCAATCTCTCTGCATCTTACCTCCTGTTTGGTTTGGTGGAAGTGAAATAGGGAGGAATTCAAAATTTTAATTTTATTAATGACTCGTTCATAAAAATCCATCTGGATACATTTTGTCTTTTTCACCACTTTCCTTCCAGCAAAACAAACAGGACCTTGAATTTAATGTGGTATTCATAGGTTACCTCTATCATGTCTATGCATTTTCCTTACCCTGTACATAGCTTGACACTGTTGGGTTACTGATTTGTTTTGGTATATCTAAAAACTGATTAAAAGAAAGAAAAAGATTAAGAAAAAAGAGGGAAGGAACAGGGAGGGAGAGAGCAAAAATGCTTATAGGGAGGGAGAGAGCAAAAATGCTTATATATATTATTTTCATCATTCTGCTGGCTAATTTGAACCAGCCGATATTTTTTTTTCTATCAAGCTATACAGAAATGATAATATATTTTCTAATCAGGAAGAACTAGTACAAGTTGGAACTAAAGCGGACCCAAGTTCTTAAAATATGTTTGATGGCTGTTTGATGTCTCTTAGTTTATTCATATAAATTCCTTTAGTATTAATTCTTAACCATGGAGTTCTGTTGTATTGGGCTCGTCATATTTTCTTGTATAAATGGTATTAGAAGATTGATTCCGCTAATTTATTTTGGACCGTACTATCAACATTAGATTAATGTTGAAGATTTGGTGAAGCTGATATGGTGCTCATCTGATAAACCAAACCAAACCAAGCAAACCAAGCCTTATGCCACTTAGTTGGGTCGATCATCTGATCCTTTTACTACATATTAACTTTTTTGTTACCTCTGCAAATTAGTGAACGACTCTGCTAGGTGATAGAAATGTACATGTATCGCTAGCAAGTTTTTGTCTTGAATCATTTTGTGGCTGGTGATTTTTTATTTTATAGCAGTAGGTGATGTGCAATATCTTACAATAGAAGACGGACATAATGGAAAAATTTATAATCAGTCGTAGTTTGATGAGATCAGTCATATGGATGTATGGATCTGCACCATATTTATCTACAGAATATGGTCTCTAGGATCTTCTGTTAGAAAATATTATATTGTAAATTTTAGTTTTTATGTCATTATGTGATTGTTGAATTTCTCTTTGCTATTGACGTTTAGGATTACTGTTATGCACTTATCCAGTCTCTTTCTTGGTCGTATTGGTTTATTGTTTTTTGTAGATCCTTTTTTCATTAAGAGAGGGCCTCCTTGGAAGAATCCACATAATTACTTCCATGCTTATTGACTATTATGTCTGTTAATAAGGAATAACTTCAACCTGCAGGGAGAGCGCAACTTCAATAGGTTTGGTGGCTGGCTAGGGAAGAACTCTACCCTTGGAAAGAATTATAGACTCCTAGAAGATCTTCATGTTCATCTTCTTGCGTCATGTGAATCTTATATGGGGAGGTACTTGAGTTTTTGTATTTTATGTTGAAAGGGATCACAATCAGTTTGTTTGTTTTCCAGTTGATTTAGTTTTTTTCACCGACTTCTTATTTTGGATAGCATGTCTCTTGAGTCTTGATCCAACTGAACATACATTTTATCTCTGAAAATATTAGCAACATGAAACATCTCTATATAACCAACTCATTGAGACAATGTTTACATCTCAAGATTGTGCCATGCAAGTTAGACCATTGAATATCCAAATTTGTATAAACTACTAGACTTGAGGGGTATTTCCATTTCACAACATGGATAAATGTGTTCATGATGACTAGGAAAACTGATACTAATCTCCTGATCTTGATTTGCAATCTGCAGGTAATGAGGATCCATTGTAATGTTTTCCTCTGTGACATATTTGATCTTTCCGTGGTCTCTTGATGGCAAACTAGAAACCCATGCCCAAATTTCACTATAATGGATTCTTTAAGATGTATTTTTCTTCATAAATGGTCATCTATTTAGGTCAAGGCATATTTAACATGGTGAAGGTGGAGAAGTTAAGTGTTAATAGAATATTAATTCTAAAAACACCATAAATGAACTCTAAATGTTATGGTCCAAAGTCAACTTTTGACTTTTTACATTACATTTTGGTGCATATTGTTTTTGCTTCTATAGAGTTTATTTTTGGAATACATGTGGTTTTTTGTCAGGTCATGCACGTCTTTATTATCTGTTTGCTACATATGTTTCAGGATGGCATTGCGGCTTGATCACCTTACTCTTCTGAAGAAGCAGTTGACAGATCCACTGCGGCAGCTGGCGAAGGTGAATTCATATTTTCGACAGTCCTTGAGCTATGATATTTTCAACTATATGTTGGATAATTTACTATCTGGATATTTGTCAGGATGAAGCTGTTGAGAAAGTTGTAGAATTCATGGATTCCTACTCCATCAGCCAGGATGATTATGATTCAATAATGGAGATATCAAAATTTCAGGTGCTATTCATGTCCATTAAACTCTTGAGGTTTCATTAGTAATAACTGCTACTGATCCCCCCTTAAATGCATGAATCAGGGACACCCTAATCCACTGGAAGGTGTACAACCTGCAGTAAAGACTGCGTTGACTAAGGCATACAACAAAGGAAGTAAATCACGTGTAATCAGGACTGCTGATTTGATTACACTTCCTGGAATTAAGAAGGCCCCAAAGAAGCGGATTGCTGCAATGCTTGAACCAGTTGATGAAGGTATAGCAGAGGAGACTGATGGCACTTTGCTCGGAAATGAGGATGAGAACTCATCTGAGACAGAAGACTTAGGTATATCCGAACCACTAACTTTATTGTATGTGAAAGCTTTGGTGACAAAAATCGTAGCACCTCTGCACATCAGCACAATCATGATATCTAAATTCACTCTGTTTATAATTGAGCAAGATTCTGGTCCAAGTGCTTCTTGGTTTTCGAAAATCATTAATATCAATATGTTTACAAATAGCCTGATAGATTTTGTGTTGTTGATGTGCGAAGTAGATCACACCACTGACATTGTTTTTTTTTTTTCAGACAACTGACATTGCTTTCTTAACCTTAGTACGTACTTATATTTTGTAATACTCTTGGCAGAAGACTCGAATGATGCTGAAAAGCTACAATCTGATCTCCAGAGCCTTAACAGGAAGGGAATCCAAGGTATTTTCATTAGTTATATGAATTTGCATATCGATACAGGACTTCTCTCTTTAATGTTTGGTTAAAATGACTTGGACAAAAACAAGGATTGATTTCATTGTCCGGTTAAGTCATGTAGCAGCAGAAGTTTTCATAACCTGCTGATTCTTATTCACCATATTTTCAACTATTGGTTTGTCTACTGCTGTCTGTCGCCTTTCAAACCCTTCTCCTTACTGCTATTTTGACCTTTTCTTGATGATGTGACAGGAATCCAAGTTAACATGGACTTGAAGGTTTCTGGAAAGGCAAGCGCAAAAAAGACGCCTGCAAGCAGAGGGAAGAAAAATGCCGAAGCTGCAGATAAGAAAGGCGGCCAAAGTTCCGGATCGTCCTCAAAGCGGAAAAGATAAATTTCTGGGTTGAAACTTGATGGGTACCGCGGACGGTGGACACCAACAGTTTTCAGTTTCCTTCCTTAGCATTGGACGATTCTCCCTAGCTCTGTGCAGGTCCTTATGATGCTTCCTTACGTTTTATCTTCTTTCTGATGGCGTTTTTTGTTTGATACTTGAAGGATGTGTATTTTCGACCAAAGAAAGAAAATTACGTTATTTGCTTCAGTTTTATTGATGGGTTTGTTTACTATAAAGCAAGTGAAGCGAAATGATCACTCATATCGATGACAAGGAAAAAAGAACTTAAAAAAGATGCGTCGTTTTCCCTGCTAAATATATGAATCGTTACAAATTTTCCAAGATATGATACTCCGCCAAAATCCATGAAAGATTATCAGCACAGCTTTTTATTAAATCTCTTGAGCTTTTGGCCTTAGCAATGTTATGTGTTGTATAATATTTTATAAAAAATATATCGATGGAAAGAGTTTGAAATGTAGTTTTCGTTGATATAATTTTTGCTCCCGAATATTATATAATAAAAATAAAAATATACGGTCGAGTTTAAGGGATGAGCAAAATCGAAAGTGGGCAATCTTTGTAGGATGGAGGGTGAAAAATTAGGGATGAGCAAAGTCGAAAGTGGGCTTGTCTTTTTGTGGGATGGAGGTAGTATAATCTATGGTAGTGGCCTAAGCCCACAATAAGCTGTCTTCTACGCGAAATCATGTCTGCACAATTTTTAGCCGCACTTAGATATTCATGGCGGCGTCGTCACTAGTTAAACCCATTAGGTAGAGCAGAATAATCACTAGGATGAAGTGCTACTTCATTCCTGCAGTTCCTCCACCACCTTTGATCTTCTCCATCATTTTATTTGCTTCCCCCCTATTGTGAGCCCATTATTTAAGTATCACAGGAACATTCTCGACTAAATCTTTGGCCTCCTTAAACAAACAATTTGTTAGGCTGCATTATCTCCTTCACGTATTTAGTTGTATCTTATCATGCATACCGACTGCTGACTTTTGTCCAGTCTCAATGTTTAGAAACATCGGAACATGGTGGTGTTATAATTAGGGTGATATCAAAGAAAGTTTGGTCAGCCTTTTGTCTTCAACCTTGAAAGAATCGGCATCAAGACTCTCTGGGCATTCATGTGCATAGCTTCTACAGAAACAGGTTGCATCCTTAGGAGCTCTCTTGATGCAGGACCAATTTGAAAACGTTTTTCAGCTAAGAGATGCAATTTGTACAGCAAGCTGAGTGATCACATCAGATTGAGGGTACATGTAGAAATTAAAATTAAGTGGTAGTTCTTGCATATATATGTGAGAAGTAACTACTTTTGTTCTTGGTAGGGGCAGATTGAGAAGTAAAACGGTTTAGGGGTTAAATGGAAATGTTTTGAGGTAAATTGGCAATTCGAGTATTTGTTTTTTTAAAAAAAAAAAATTGGCGATGAAGAGTACGGATACATATATTGAGTATTACAAATAACGAATACAAAAATTTATAATTAAACACAATTAGAATAAGTGCTACAGAAATAGTAAAATATGTCTCCAACTAATTTTAATCGAAAACCAACTCACTTCCTAAGAAAAATTTGAAATAAAGATAATCAACAATATATAAATAAGCTAAGGTACATATATGTAAATACGTAATTAACATACGCATAAATATATATATACTTTCTCTATATTTATTATTTGTCATTCTACAGTTTGACATATTAATTAAGAATTGATGTTTTTTTACTTTTGTTCCCTCGTTTATAGGAAAATGAGCCTTGAAACTATATCAGATTTGCATACAATATTCAAGGTAAATAAGAAAAATTAAAAAGGACTCATATGCATGTCATGTCTATGGATATAATAGAAAAAATAAATATAAAAGTAAGTAGAAAATTAAAACGACAAGTAAAAATAAAAAATAAAAAATGCATAATAATAATAATAATAGTAATAATGAAAAAATACATACAACTTTTAAGAACCAAATTTATATTTCACATATAGTTAGCTATACATAGTCTAGACAAATGAAATGCTTGAAATTAATCTCTTTTTCGTCTCAATTTAATTGATAAATCCCAGAAAAATTTATAACTTCGTTATAAGTGATAGATTTCGTTTCAAATCTGTTTTTCGTTGAATTTTAATATTCTTGGCACAATATTAACTTTTTTTATTGGTTGATATACGTTAAAAACAAACTTGAAAATTGTATAATCGATGATTTTCTTAATAAAGTAGTTTTTTTAAGCGATCAAATAAATTGAGAAGTAGTAACTACACTTTTAAGTGTACCATATTACTTGTACACTGAATTGACTTGCAGACAAAGGAGCTTACAGAGTCTTATATGTTCATGAATCATGTTCTGATGTTTTCCCATACCAAACAAAACCTAATATTTTATCTCCAATCCCTAAAACATTCCAAGCATTATATATACCACCCCCCTCGTCCGCTTGAAGATGCTAGCTATCAGGATGGTTACCAAACAAGAGACTCCCCCACCCACTCATTCCATCAATCATAACACTACCCTTCCCCACATACTATTCACATACACACTCATAAATACACACAGTTCATATCATTAAAAAACCTGAAAGACTCCAACGTGAAGGGTCCCCAACTACCACTTTTCCTGAAGTAATATTGAGACGTTAAATTATGGGATGTGTATTGAAAGATCAGAGAAATTATCACATTTAATTTCATATCCTTACAAGAACAACACCAATAACTATTAAGATTAGACTCCTAATAACTGAAGAGTTCACATGTGAGTGTCCCACATTAAAAAATAAGGAGATAGTTCACCACTATATAAGCCTAGGCACAACTCCATTTAACACTAATTGATTTTAGGATGGTACCTCTTTAGTGTTATGAAATGTACTCTTTCTCCTCATGTGTGGTCCAAACCTATCTAATAATTCAAGATTAATGAACTACTACAAAAAAGAAATTTTTATATAGTGAAACAAAGAAATCAATGTCAAACAAATAAAAATTTAGGAATGAATAAATTTATTTTGAGAAAATAAATAAATTTATTTTTTTCCAAAAAATTAAAGGATGACTATCCCTCCAGCTCCCCAAATTCCTCCACTATCTAGTGGTGAACCCTACTCCACCTTCAAACACTTTATAGTGACCACCCTTTTTATTTCATTTTATCATTTTTTTAGGTTTCCCTATCTTTCTTCAAAGCTCAACCTTCAACATCCATACAATCATATATATTTCTCTCTTCCTATATTTTGTATAGTCATTTCTCATTTCCCTCTTTGTGTCTAACCTTTTATCCTTCATTCATAATTATTCATTTGCACAACCTTTCTTTAATTTGGTCCACCTTCTTCAGTGAAAGTATAGGTTAATTCTCCATCATCATTTCAGCCAAGAGAAATGTCACTTGACATGTCTTCTGAACATGTTATTTATGTTCATTGCATCTTCTGCAACACTATCTTAGCGGTATATATTATTTTACCAACTGATTCTTGTTTTATCCTTCAGTAATAATCTTATGAGATTTTGTGCTATTATTTATGTGCATCCATGATAAACGTATGTGCTATTTGTGCAATTATATATGTGCACAACCAATTCTTGCACTCCACTCTTTTGTCATCTCAGGGAAACATTCGGAGGCCGTCTCACTGAATAAGGGCTGTCTTTTAGATATAAAATGAGGTCCTTTTATTAAAATTTATTAATAATATATTTTTCCCATAGATAATAAAAACTAAGTAATGTATAAAATATAAAAATCGTTTTAAATTCGATAGATTATTTGACTTAATGAAAGTTTTGTTTGCAAAATCCAATTTTTAGAGTTGTTGTTTCTTAATTCTGGCTTAGATTAAGGAAAAAAAATAGTCAAAAGTATTAAAAGTCATTAAAAATATAGAATGATAAAATTAATTGAAAATATATCGTTGATTGGTTGATAATTTAAAGAATAAAAATGTCCGAAAAATGCATTGAAAATATAAAAATATAATTTGATATATATCTTAGGCAGATACTTATTGCAAAAAATTTAAAAAGCGACATTTAAAAAGAGGACCCGAATATTTTTTTAAGTGGGCCCAGCACGGAAGTGGAAGCACTTGTCTTTATCTTGTCATGGCTTAGAGGTATGCATACATCTATATTATTATCGGTAAGGTTGCATCTGCTCCATACGCCTTTACACTTTTATATTGCTTTATATTGCTTCGGCAAGATTCTCGCATCGAGACATGTATGTTGATGTTGATCCATGATAAACATACAAGGTTTTGTTATAATGGATGGATCAATGTTTGAGTCTGATATTGGGAAAGTAAGTTTTACCATGAATATTATTCCTTTCCACATATATATATAAATTAAATCACAAATCTTTACTTGAGATTTTTCAGGTGAAAAAAGAAACAAAGATTGAACTTTGATGAACATCTAATTTATTAGCAAGAAGGGTTTTCCTTAATTTATTTTCTCAAAGTTTTGATCTTAGTAAAAGTTCTCCCTTTCATGTTTTGTAAATTCTTTGACACTTTGAATTATACAAGTCACATCCTAAGCAACTCTCTTATGATCTTTCTCTCAAAAACCATGATGGTGTTATCTTCTTGTGTTTTTTTAAAATAAATTTTCATTTTAGTCCATTATAAAAATTTTAAGCAAAACTTTCTTGTAAGATGAATTTCAAATTCATGGAAGTCATAATAATCTTTCATTTATCAATTTTGAGTTATATGGTTTAATTGAAGCCTTCAAAGAAATAAACTAATAAGGATTCTGGTTTTTCCTTGAAAGATTAATAACAAAATTTTACTAATCTGATCACCTATCACAGCAGTTGTTGATCTACAAATGAAGCATCAGATCTCAAATTGTCTGAAGTACATATAGTTCAACTTTTTTTTTTTTACATCAGTCAATATTAATTTACAAGGCCATACAAATATTTTAGGGTTTTTTATACAAATATTTTAGGGTTGTTTGTCCATTAATCAATAATAAAAAATGTATGTTTTGTTAGTATATAAAAAAGTCCAAAAGGTGCAAACTTGATCACTGATACTGCATACCAGTATTAAGCAGTGTTATTAGTGGAATAAATTGTAGTAGTAGTAGTAATATGTAGCCTAGTATATAAATGAGGAGGAAATGAATTAGTAGCAGTTAATTAACTAATTTCTTAGTTCTTCCTGTACTTCATTAGAACATTAATACCTATATAGTACAATACTGCTAACTCTGTTATGACTTAACATATATAGTACTAATAACAAAAATAATCTAGATAAGTGTATAGTCTATCATAAATCTATATCCTACTAAATCCTTTAATTAGTTAAGTGTCTCTAGTTGATCCTGTTAGGATCTGAGATCCCTAAATCTTTTTTGGAGTTTCAAGCAATTAATAACAACGATAGGAATTTAAAGTATGGAAATTAGCAGACCATGAAAAAAGATTTATAAGTTTAAAAAATTGATATGAAAATGCGTCACTTATTCTTTCTGCGGAATTCGCTATCGAAACGAGAAAGATGAATTCTGGCCTCTGTTGGTATAATCCCATGTTGAGTATTTTTTAACATATACAGAAATTTGAGCCAAGAACCTACGAAACCCAACGATGTTCTTGAGAATAAAGGCGCAATATCTTACAGGATAATTATTTTTACATTAATATTTGTGTGATGAATAAAGCTCGTAAAATATTTTTTTAGTATTTATAGGCCCGTAAGCCAGCGGTAATAATAACTTAGAGGCTGAAGTCTTGGCCCAGCGCCAATCAGCGCCGATCGTTTCGTGAGGACGTCGAGAATACAGGTCTCGAGCGATATTCTGATCCCGGATCTTGGTCTGTGAGACAACATCGGGGCTCCCGTCGAGACACGGGTCTCGAGTGGCTCTCGATGAATTCTTCAAAAGCAGTAGAAAAAAACTTTTCTTATTGACGGTCATGGCAAGGAATGATTGAATCCCTACCAACATGTTATTTAAAATAATCAAGAAAAGTGTGGTATATTTTATTATCAGTTTTATTCATTTAGTTAATTCAACAAAGATGATTACTTAAGAAGTAACTTTACTAATTCTATAATATATTGAATTGTACTGTATTTGTGGGCATCATTTTTGTCTAAAACATGAGATCTTAATTCCATTATGTATTTCTCCAGCATTTTATGTTTCAAAAGAAGGAATCTAGCTTGATATAATTGGTCATAGCAATTAAGTGCTTTTTCTACTCATTTTACAGTCTTTTATCGTAACAAAAAAGATATCAAAACCCTTATTAAAGAGAGTTCTATAATTCTGTTGGAAAATGTGATTGTTTTGTCAAGAAAAAAAGTTGGTTTCTTGGAGCTTGGTATGACTTACATTAGTGGCCTGCTTCCTCAGCAGTCATGTCATTTTCTATTTTTCTCTTTCTTAAATTAGTGTCAGATTTTAGATAAAGTCAGAAGTAGCAGTGAATGATAAAAGTAAAATACATAAATAAGCAAGGACTTGGATCTTTTAACCTCAACATAAAGTTAAGCCCTTAGCTTTTAGTAGTATTTGTTACTCCTTTCACTTTTTTTTATTAATGGTAGTTTTAGACATTTACAGATAAATTAAGAAAAATAAAAAATAATTACAGTATATTGAAAATATAGAATATGATCAGTGATTGAAGCTTGATATGGAATTCGTTGATTGTTTAATTAAAAGAAAAAAGTAGTCAAAGAAATGCGTTGAAAATATAGCAAAATCTAACATAAAATCAAAATAGATGATTTTCTAGTAAATTTTACTATTTTTAAAAGCCAATAAGTTAGTTGTTTATAATTCGATATGCGCTTTGATTTCGATGTATTTTTACGTTTTCGATGTAGCTTTTACGATCACAATGTAGCTTTTTAACGTCAGCAATAAAAGCAACTTCATCTAGCGATATTATTATAAAGCAGAGCGTTATTATGCTAAAGCGATAATTATAAAAAACAATTTTTTTTGGGCTAAAGCGAAAATTAACAAAAAGCGAGTGAGTAGTTAGAGATGAATTATTAGTATTAACTTTAATATATAAATCAAGTAGTAAAATTTCGATGATAATATTATTTCGATGATAATATTATAATATAATAATTCGGTGGGACGAGGTAATATAATAATTTCGATGATAATATTATTTCGTAAAATTTTAGTAAATTACATTTATAATTTAGTAGTTTTTCTTAATGGAATATTTTATCTTTGGAATCGGGTTCGTGAAGATTTAGAATGCGATAAGCGGAGAATTACTTAGAAGCCAGCGACGGGACTCGGGATTTTTAAATATCCCAGTCGAGCATCTTCATCATCGTTTAGAATCATGTCTTAGCAACTATTGCTACCTCCACCAAGGCCGAAATCTTGTCTCCCCGATTTTTTCTTGGTTTTACTCTTGAGTTGTATTTCAGCTAAAGATCGTTTGTAGAATATAGTTACCATCGTTCTTGAGGTTAAGGTAAGAAATTTCAAGTCTTCAGAGATATTTCTTGGGTTTTGACATAGTTGACTTTTAGTTGACTTCAATGGTCGATTTTTATGATGAATCTTGGGTGTTATGGGTTCACGTGACGTATATAAGTGATTAATTAAATTGATTTAAATTAGTTTGAGGATGTTATGGTTGGGTTGACTTTTAGGTTTCGGTTGACTTTTTGGGTCGATATTTTTAAGGCTTTTAAATGTGTAAGGAGGTTATGTTGGGGCCTTATTATAGTTATTTTGATGTTAAATTAGTGATTTAAAATGGATTTAAGGGAGTTATGTCGAAAAAGTGAAAATTCAAATTGAGTTATAACGGATATTTCGGAGTATAGGTTGTTAATTAAGGTTCTTTGATTAATTAAAATGACTTATAAATTTGGTTTGTAATGATTAAGTAATAAGATGGAATTTAGCGGGATCGATTGGGTTGTGTTCGATGGGATTATAGTCGATGGATTTATCGAATCATGTTAAATTTGTTTAGAGAGATGATTCACTTAGAGTTGGTTATGTATCTTGAAACGCCCGGTATAATGGTAAATTAGCGATTATCTTTTTCACAGGTGTTTGTTTAGGCGTTGATACGTGGAAAGAGCGATTCTGAGTGATTGTGTTCGCGGAGGGTTTTGTGGTAGGTAACGGAGGTGGTACTTATCTCATGGGGTGTTCTGCGTGCTTACTTTAGGGTGTGTAGGCATGTTATTGTGATATGATTATGTGAGAATGATGTCGTATTGTATGATATGATTATGTGAGGAATGATATACGTATTATTGTGTTATGATGCATTGAGAATGATATACGTATAATTGTTATATGATTATGTGATTATATTACGTAGTTGAGGTGTAGAGGTAAATGGCAGACTCCCCGACTTATATTTACGATTTACGTGGCGCTTGTCGTAACATGATTTACGTGGCACTTTGTCGTGATTGTGTTTGACTACGATTGTGAGATGTTTTTAGTGTCTTGGATATTGTTTGGGGAGTAGAGTATTTTTTATTGAGAGGTGATGGTTAGAGTTATGTATGAGCTGAGGTGACTTAGTGTCGAGAGGATTTGACATGTTGGGATGATTAGGGGTTAGGTGACTCTCACTTCGCTTGCAGGATATGCGACGATATGTGCCTTATACTTAGTGTATAAGTGCGGTGTGCACTTATCTTTTAGTGTATAAGGCGTTGTGCGCCTCTTTAGTGTATAAGAGCGGTGTGCCTTGTCTTTAGTGTATATGAGTGCGATGTACTTATCTTTTGTGTATAAAGTCGGGTTTTGGCACCTCTTTGCGGTATAAGTGCGGGGTGATTGATGATTAGTCGGGTCTGCTTGGTGACGGATTGAGCGTATCGCGTTAGAGGATGGTATCTTGGGTGGGGATATATGAGAGATAGGAGGTTTGATGGCCCAGAGTTTTTAGTTGTTGAGTCTATTGATTTCTTTTGCAGGTGTGTCTTCTTTGAAACCTTACATTATATCTTCGTGTATTAATATGCAGGATTTCTAGCGAATTATGTTGTATGGCCTTTTTAGGTAGTCTTGGATATGTATTTTATTCATGTTGTTATTATATTATTGATTGGATTCGTATGAGTAAGTTAAGCACTGTGTTAAGTTCGAACAGAAACATTCTTTTTTCGCGTTAGGCGGCGTTTAGATTGTCAGGGTTAATGAACCCAGAAATTGTTTGAGTTTTTGTTCAGGAGTGGGTAGGTGAGCGTCGAGGTGGCGGGGAGGATCACTCGCGATCGATTTTGATGTGTTATTATTGTTTTGATTGTTGTAGTTCCTTTTAGCTTTAGCACTTGTCATTTGTCATTTTGTATTAAGTCTGATCTTTACTACTCTTTTTGTAAGCGCTACTTGGCATTCTTTATTTTTGGAATATGTTGTGTATATATTTATGGGTTGGTCGTTCGATATTTTGATGGATTATAAATTTTAAAGCTGTTTGATTTGGGGCTTTTAATTGTGATAAATTTTTGGATGAAAGCGAATTGTGTTTTTAAGCTGAGTCGTCCGTCGGTTTAGTGGCTACGAATTATTCGGGATTTTAATGACTCTCGCGCCAGGCGGCCAAGCGCAGGCGAGGTGTTACAGTAATAATTGTGTGGAGGTCTGGAGGGCCTTTATATTACAAGCGTACTACTCCTTAGTAGAGTCTGGTGTTGAAGTAAGAGGTGAGTAGTGAGTACTAATTCTGGACATTTCTTACATATTAGTAAAGAATACGTATGATGCATGATATGTGTCGATTTTTGAATATTTGATCGTTTTTACGTTTAATTAATCGTTAAAGCGTGGCAAAACTTACACTCTTTTTGAATGTTTCTGAATTAATATTTTTATTTTTGAAGAGATCTTTGATGCATAAATACTTCTTTAAATATAAAAAATTCTGATAAAATCTGATGTCGTAGAGATACACTTCTGAATACAGGATTATCAATTATTCAAAATGTAGTAATGATTTGATGTCGTTTAGTATCCATTGACAGATTGATCATTGATATTGTATTATCGAATTATTTAACATATCGGTTAAATTTTTATGGATCCCCGATATATAAGGTCGTATATGTAATTATTATGATGCTAATAATAATTATTATACTCGAATCATATGATTATTTAACTAATACTATTATAATAATAATAATAATAATAATAATAATAATAATAATAGTTCTACATAATAATAAATAATAATGATATGATTCTACAAAAATATATGATTATTTAACTAATATAATAATAATAATAATAACAATAAGTTCTACGTAAAATGTATTATTATTTAACTAACATAAATTATTAAAGATTCAGAAAATGACATATGATGAAAATATTATTGATAAAAGATAATAAATTAATAATATATAATATATATGAAACATATTCTTTAATGAATTGAATCGCTAAAGAAGTTATATATCTGAAATTGAGCAAAATAATTGTGTTATTAAATGCGTACCTTTGAATCATTAAGCGTCTATTTGAGATAAATAAGCAAAGTTAATTAAAAAGTGGAATCTTGGCGTCAATTATAAAGTATATATATGCGATATATATGATGTATCATCACTCCAGGCACGTGCGGTAATAATGTGATGATTCTCCCGATTGATATCTTACGTATATCACAGTATAAAGTATGATGAATATATCATATATATTTTTTGTTTGATGTTTTAGGTATATCGATGTGAAGCTTTTGATCATTAATTATTAATTACTTATTATTTTAATAAATATAAAAATTAGATCATTAGATTCATCTTTAAAAATAGTTTCATAATATTATTTTCTTATAATTTTTGAAAATATAGTTTAAGAATAATTGATAATTGAAGTTAAGCGTCGGTATGCGGAAGCAGCAGAATAAAAAAATGGATGAGTATTAATTAATGGTGACTTAGCTTTTAGATTTTGAAGAGATAGAATGGTAATTTAATCTTAATAGTGTGAAAGGAAGAAAGCCATGGCCGCTATTAAAATTATATATGTTAGTGATTAGTGATTTATAATCCTCAATGTGGGTCAATAACTACCCACTTTACTCTTTGAGATTAATCTAGACAATTTTATATAAATAAATAACATATTTTATTTGATTAAATTGTAGAAAAGACATTATTATTACTTTAACATTATTACACATGAGTTATCTTATGTCATATATATCTGCATTTATTCAACCATCATATATATATAGCTATATTGAAGAATGAAATATTATCCTTGCAGGGTTAAAACTGTAAAATTATCCGATCTTCCTTTTGTCCTGTTTAGATAGGAATGAATTTAAATATTGGGACATATTCATATTATTATGTAGTCGACATATTACTTTTTTTTTTTTCCATTCTCGTCTACTGTTTTTTTCCTAAACAAACTACACTTCTTTGATTTTTTTTATATTTTTATTTCAGGTTAGTGTTCCATGCGGTACTGTGATGAATATAGTAACAGTGAGATGTGGGCACTGTTCAAATTTGGTGTGTCAATGTTGGAGCTTTGCTGCAGTCTCTTCCTATTCAAGAATTCCAGGTAACTAATCAGAGGGTGTTTTTGGCTGCAAATTTTAAAAAATAAAATCTGGAATTCACAAGTAAACTTTGTCTAAAAAGAAACATAACTTTTCCTCACTGATGCCCAAGATTTGTAATCTCGAAAGGGAAATATAAAAGTCCATACATGACATGAGTAGGGTTCTAACTTTTAAGAAAGACTTAAACAATCCGTTTGAATCTTGAACTCTATTCAATAATCATTTATATCGATATGTTTGATATCTTTCAAGTCTTATCTTGATTGAGACAAGATTAGATGTAGTATCCAAAACTTCTATGATAGATAAATTGTTTACGTGACGGCCAAAAAATGAAGTCTGAAATATTATATCTGGCTTACTTGATAGCAGTGTCATAATAAAAGTAAATTTTAATTCTTTTTGTTATATTTAAAATCGCCAAAATATAAAATCTTTTCATTTCGATAGATGCGTGAAAACACGATAAGCATATAAGGGAAAAAAATCATAGATTTATTTTCTTTATTTTCCCCCCAATTTTTTTTTCTTTTTCTTTTCGTTAGGCCATCAGATTTAACATTTTCCTGTTTCTTAAATTATGTATTAGTAGTGTGATAGAATTATCTGTTGTTTGCACATGAAATAAATTGTAGAAACAATCCACAAATATTGCTGCAATGCTTGAACCAGTTGATGAAGGTATACCAGAGAAGCAATTAACCGAAGCAAGGGATGAGAACTCAGACACAGAAGACTTAGGTATATCCGAACCACATCTCGCAATGTGTATGTGAAACCTTTGGTGACAAAAAGCGAAGCACCTCTACACATTGGCACAATCTTGATATCTAAATTCACTCTGTTTATAATTGAACAAGACTTGGTCCAAGTGCTTCTTGATATCTAAATTCAATCTTGATGGTTTCTGGATGAAAATTTATTATGATGTTGTCCCCTCTTTTTGCTCATAATGTCTGCATCTTGGTCATCATGTTGAGGTTTGCAAGAGGAGGATCTTGGCGTGTATGAGAGTGCAGGGCATGAGTTTCAAGATTCAAACATTTCACAAATGTTGCTCTTGAATGCTGTTGCTTTTTCTGTTTTGAGGGTAGTTTAATAGGCTCTGATAGGGGTATTAAAAATGAATGAATTTGGTTGGGGCATTTGATGGAACGGACAGGGAGGCAAAAAGGTGAGGCTTTCGTTTCCGGAATGTGCTCAGAAGGGCAGTGGTGGTGATGGTATGGAGGATGGTGAGGTGATTTGGTGGGGAATTGGGTGGGGTGTGTAAAAGAAGATGAGGGCAGGGGTTTATTTTTTATTTGTTTTAAAATATCTTTATATATTACTATTTATTTATTTATTTGAGAATAAGTTTTATTATTGTTAATTTTGTCTTAACATATTTCGAATTATAACTAATAATGTATTTTTGAAAAATAATTGTAAAATAAAATAAAATAAGATTTAGCAATTGGCTTGACGTTAGTGAAATGGATGTAAATGAAGCGTTAGTGGCTTGTAATGGGTTGAATTTTGAATGTCGATTCTGCGGTGGGTAAAGTAATTGGAAGTACGGAGATAGGCGCTGCACTGCTATTTTTAGTATTTTTGTTATTGACTGCTGTGGCTTTGTCGCCATTCAAACCTTTTTCCTTACTGCAATTTCGAACTTTTCTTGATGATGTGTGATAGGAATCAAGAGTTAACATGGACTTGAAGGTTTCTGGAAAGGCAAGGCCCGAAAAAAGGCATGCAAACGGAGGGAGCCATGAAACTGCAAGCGAGATAAGAAAAGGTGGTCGAAGTTACGGATCTGCGCGCCGAATAGGGAAAAAGATAAATTTACGGGTTGAAACTTGATGTTTACCGTGAACACCAGCAGTTTTCGTTTTCCTTCATTGGCGTTGAATGATTTCTCCCTAGCTCTGTGCGGTCGTAGGCCCAATGGCATTGATCGATTGTCAATTGTGGCTTACCTTATAATCAGAACATGTAGTAGTCTGCTTTGCATTTTTCGATGCTGTTGCACTAGCAGTGTTATTGAAGTGTCAGAGTAGTTTCACTTGGCATCGGCTTCCATTGTATATCCATGTATTTTTCGTTTCTATAACATTTATTTTATATATATAATTATTAAATTTATAATTACTACAACAATTGACATGAAAAATTAACTAAATTTGACAAAAAAAAATTTGAAATTCAAAAAAATCCGTCATATTAATACAATAAATAATATATAATTTTAAAAAAAAGCCTTGAATCATGTGTGCATTGACTCGATCATGACATCTTAAAGAAAGAAGAAATAAACGGTATGTCTGAAACTTCGAAAAAAATTGGTGTCAAAGAATAATAAGCTCAGAAATTTCACATTCGTCTTGAAAAATAAAAAATAATGATGTATTTTTTTTTATAGTATTGTACAGAAAACTGGCCCAAATTGTGGAGGAAAAAAAAACTGGCCACTCGTGGGTTGCAGCTAGTGAGCTCCTGGGCCTGCCAGGCAACTTGTGGTTGCTCAAATTTTTTATTATTATTTATTTTAGGTGGACCTGATCGGTGTCAAAAAATTTAGCACGGGATCAATTTTTGATCAGGATACATAATTATTAAATTTGATATTTAATTGATTAACAACTCTTATTGAAGTGATTAAACACTTGTCTTGAATTGATTAAATTTGGTGTGGATATTCTTTATAGATTATACCTTAAGTTTCATCTTCTTTGCTCTGTGAAGTGATATATATATATATGTATATATGATTTGTTATAAACCCAATGTAACCTATATTTAATGTAGCTATATTAATATATTGATGAAACAACAACAAAGTACATCATTCTATAAAATGTCATAAAGTGAAATATCTTTAAATTTAAGCTTGTTAATAAATATAATATAGGATTATTATATATTTGTTTTTATATATTATATAATCAACAAATTTATATAGGTTACATTAAATATATTAATATTATATAATGTACTTTTTTAATTTGTTTATATAATCAAGATATATATGATTGATATATTTAATGTAAATATTTTTTATTGAATATTTCATAATAAATATAGTGGATAATAAACTTATAATAAAATATATTAATGTTACTCAAAGTTAATATATTAAAATATTTCAAAATAATATTATATTAATTATCTTAAAATATTTAATTTTAATATATACCTCAAAATCTTAAATCTGAATATTACAAGTAATTAATATTAAGTGAATGAATAGAGAGCCGCGTATCTTGAGGACAAGTACAGTTCTCTGACTCCATTTCTAATATATAGCTCTTTGAAATTGTATATTGACCCATTAAAATGTCCAATAATCTTGTAAAATCGTTAATTGATAATAGTAGCGTTAAATTAGAATAAATAGGAAGCCAAATGTATCTGTGTAAGGATCATTCTTTAGCAATCTTTATCGACTTCTGATTACGTCTGAGCTTGACATGCTATGGGGGACAATTAGTGCAATTAACTCTCAAGACTCTCTTTGGGCATCCATTTGCATAGCTTCTATAGAAACAGGTTGCATCTTAGGTTGCCTTAGGAGCTCTCTTGATGCAGGACCAATTTGAACACGTTTTTCAGCAGGGAGAAGCGCAATTTGTCCATCAGATTGAAAGTACATGCATGTAGATTTTAAAATTAAGTGTTAGTTCATGCATGTATTTATGAGAACTAAATATCTTTGTTCTTTGATGATTTGAAAGTAAACTAATTTTTATTGAAAAACCAGCTCACTTTCTAACGAATATATGAAATTTTCCATAATAAAGATAATTAACAATATGTAAGTAAGCTAAGCAACATATAAGTATATAATAATTGGTGATTTGGTCACCAAAGTTGGTCGGGGTTGTTTTTGGTTTGGAAAGTATAAAAGTTCTTGAAATGGTCAAAAGTGCACATTGAAGTTACCAAATTGATGCGAGATTTGTGGAGCGGATTAAATGCGATGGAGCAGCGTGGGGGCCGATTTACTAACTTTGAAATAATTCGAGAGCCGATTCTGGCTTTATTAGTAATTACTGGGGATCGTTTGGAGCTTTCTGACTACAGGGGCCAAAGGCAATCTCGGCCAAAAACGATCGAGACCAAATCAATAATTATCTCAGTATATAAGCATAAATATATATTACTATCTCCGTATTTATTTTTTGTCATTCTGATTTAACATATACTCATCCAAGGGTTTTTTAGTTGTCGTCACAGTAAAAAAAATTATTTTAAAATACTTGTGACTTTAGAATTGCAATGATACATTTGATTGATTTTTTCTTTTAAGCCCCTATTTAATGTATATGTAATAAAAGCTTCCAATACCAATATATTCATTAAATTATTGTTTGAATTAATTAGGAATGTATATGTAAAATGTCAGTCATTATTAAATGATTCTTAATTGATGTGAAAATTGCTAGGATGACAATTAAAAAAATTGAAGGAAGTATTAATTAAAAATTATTGTCTTTTTTACTTTTGTTCTCTCATTTATATGAGAATAAACTTTGAAACTATATCAGATTTTCATGTAATATTCAAGATAAAAAAGAAAAAGACGACTCGTATGCATTTAATGTGTAGAGAGAGATATAATAGAAAAAATAAATATAAAGTACCTAGAATATTAGAACGACAAGTAAAAACGAACAAAGTAAAAAAGAACAAAAAATGCATAATAATAATGAAAAAAATATACAACTTTTAAAAACCAAATTCATATTTCACATATAGTTAGCTATACTGATCCCAGACAAATGCAATGCCCAGAAGTCATATATTATTTGTACACCGAATTGACTTGTAGACAAAGGAACTTGCAGTCTTGAGGAAGCGAGTGTTGAATGTCAGCGTCTAACGTTGCACATGTTGTAGGTTAGTCAGGTTAAATAATAAATTTAAATTGTGCTTGAAGTGTTTAAAGGAAGGCTGCCGTCTTGTAGGTTGGAAGCCGCGTATCGTGATTCAGCATAAGCTGAAATCACGAGGCAGAGCTTTTTAAGAAACCGTTAGTGTTCTGATTTCACTCTTTGTATTATTATGAATATGAGTTCTGTTCCATTGCATGATTTTCAATGTTCTGAAGTTTTTCCATACTAAACCAAACCTAATACTCCGTATAGATTTTTTCTCCAATCCCTAAAACATGCCAGACATTAACTAATACCACCCCCCTCGTCCGCTTCAGAAGATGCTAGCTATCAGGATGGTTACCAAACATGAGACTCCCACCCACTCATTCCATCAATCATAACACTACCCATCCCCACATACTATTCACATACACACTCATAAATACACACAGTTCATATCATAAAAAAAACCTTAAACCTCCAATATTAAGGGTCCCCAACCACCCATTTTCCTGAAATAATATTAAAAAGGTAAATAACGAGATATGTATCGAAAAATTAAAGAAATCATCACATTTGATTTCATATCCTTACAATAACAACACCAATAATGAACCACTACAACAATGACGGAAACATAAATTTTTATATAGTAAAACAATGAGTCACTGCTTTGTTAGTAGTCTGGGGACTCCATTGGTGGTTTGTACGTAACTGACAGCATGGGGTGGTTGGGTATAAGTCTTGATGCTTCTTGTGGTGGGTCTCATCGATGAATGTGATGGCGAGAAAGTCAGGAATTTCTTGAAGTGGTAGTGTCATGCTTAAATAGCCTTACGCGATAATTCAGTCTTGGTCGAGCAGCCAGCGTATGACGTGCTTAGTAGTCGTCGTGTTCGTCGACTAGTCAGCCCGTCACTCCCTGGGATGAGTTTACTCTCACGAAGTGGAAGTCGGTGCTGACTCGATGGGGTGGACGATGGTGAGGGTGATATGGTTGGAAGAGACACTTGTCTTGCTTGGATTACAAAGGAGAACTTAGTCATTTTAGAAGTCCTGACATGCTTTTTTCGAGCTTAGAAGACACCATTTGGGCTACTTGGCTCATGTTGGCATTCAGTGAAGAGGCGGTAGGAGTAGAGGGGCACGTCTTGAAAGTAGGCTATGTGCGACGTTTAAATCCTTATTTCCCATCGTTGTTGCGTAATACCGACAAAGTAGGCTATGTATTTTTGGGGTTCCCAGTTTCGTCAATTGTTGGAACTTGGGTGGATGATAGCCACTGGCGTCGGATGGTCTATCTACGGGAGGTGTAAGGTTTTACGTAGGTATGAAGGTGTCTGGTCTTGGCGACCTTTTGTGCCCCCGATATGTACTCATGTTTGTCTTTCTTTGGAATCATTCCGTGGCTGGAATGATAGGGTTCTACTATATTCATAGTTGGTGCATGTAGCGGTGAACCCGAGGGGCGCATATGGGGATAGATAGAGCGTTACATGTCGTTTAGAGGCTTAGGGCGCTACTGCTTTGTTTTAGAGTAGGCTTTTGGCTACTCTTGGCTACAGCCCATCTTTCTAGACATCGGCTGACTAGAGTGTCTTGATGTTTTATCTTTTCAGGCATGTTTTACACCGTCCCATGGGAGGTAGCCATCTCTCTTCCCGAGGAGGTAATACCGATCGTCGTTGTTGGTGCTAGGAAGTGCAATTTGGTGAATGAGCGGAACCACTGATGCAATTCTGACCAGGTGTCTTTAGTGTAGCCAAAACACTTGATTCTTGAGTTACTCGGCGTTCGTTCACCGAAGTCATAGCTATGTGTTGAGAAGGTTCTTAGAACTGCAATACGCTTTAGATCTTCTCTTGTTGTGACATTCTACTTTAGAGCTCACATCGATACGTTAAAGAGAGAGACTTGGCGGGTCGTGAGGGAGGCGTCTCGGCGGATTCAGTATTTGGTATTATCTTTGTTAATGACCTTAACAGCATAGTACCGCTTTGAAACAGAGAGGATACACAGTAGAAACATACCGGTTGTCGTTAATTGACGAAGGGTAGTTGAAAGTCCCATTGTGAGGCGTGCCCTGGTAGCCAATGCAAATAAAATTTTTATTATTTATGTAAAGGAGATACAAAATAAAACTTATACATAGGGGAAAGCTCGCCGGTGTATAGGTTTATGAAAGCAGAAGGTCCCATTGTCAGGAGCTATAAGTTCTGGGGTTTCTTGTGATTTGTGAGATATACGAACTGCTTGGCTTGATTTAATTCTTCGTCGGAGGCAGTATGAGCAGGCGATTTGAACGACTTAGACTTGACTTGATTTGATTTTAAGTTTGGATAGGTCTTTCATTATGGAGTTGGATATGTCTGGCGATGGAATGAGGCTTGATTTTGGATTTGGATATAGTGCATTTGGGAGCCTTATGACATATTCCGTGTTAATTTGTATGAACGTCTTGAGTCTTGGACTTGATCTCCCGGTCTATTCGGGCTTGATGCTATGACGTCTGCAGTGTGGTGAGACTTGGGGGCGTGACGGGTGGAGCCCTTTTGTGGTGGGATTTAATGGATATGACCCAGGAGTAGGGCTTGTAGGCTATGTAAGGCCTCTTGTCTGCAGTGGGCTTTGTAGGCTTTGAAGTACTTGTCTTTGAATTGGGGGCTTAATGAAGTTGGCGTCGGCGAGATTTAATTTGGGGTACATGAAGGGCATCGACACGACATCTTCTGTCATCGTAGCGTGCGTGGCGTATTGATGAAATTGGAGGCAGTTGAAACTTTTGAAGGCTGTGTTAACCTGAAACATCTTCTGTGGCCTTAGCGGTTTATTGTTGTAGTGATGATCGAGTATGAGGTAGATCGTTCGGCGCTGTTGATGATCGCGATAAATCAGGGCAGGCGCCCAGTAAGTTGTTCATGCTTGAAATCAGGTTATAGGGATTGAGCGTTCGATTAATGATACGTATATGCAGGCTTGATGGTCGCGCGAGATTTTGATGTTAAATGCAATTTTTTGAATAATCGAAATTTATTTAAGCTTGTGCGAATATTGAGCGTTCTTGAAATACGCGTCAGTTAGCATTAGATTTTGTTGGGTCTTTAGTGGCTTTCTTTAATTAATTTGATTAAATCATCTTAATCATTTTAATTATTTTTTTTAATAAATTTTCGCGGTCTACAGCCAAACAAATAAAAACTTAGGAATGGATAAATTTATTTTAAGAAAATAAATAATAAATTTCTTTTTTTCCAAAAAATTAAAGGACGATTATCCCTCCAGCTTCTCGAGTTCCTCCACTAACTAGTGGTGAACCCTACTCCACCTTCAACACTTTATAGTGCCCAACCCTTTTCTTTCATTTTATCATTTTTTTTAGGTTTCCCCATCTTTCTTCAAATTAATTAAGTCTCAACCTTCAACATCCATACCATCATATATATTTCTCTCTTACTCTTTTGTATAGTCATTTCTTATTCCCTTTTGTGTCTGAGCTTTTGTCCTTCATTCATAATTCTTCATTTGCACAACCTTTCTTTGGTCCACCTTCTCCAGTGAAAGTAGTATAGGTTCTTCATCATCATTTCTACCAAGAGAAATCTCACTTGACATGTCTTCTGAACATGTTTGTTATGTTCACTGCCATTTCTGCAACACTATCTTAGCGGTATATATTATTTTACCAACTAATTCTTGTTTTATTATCTTATCATAATCTTATGAGATTTTGTGCTATTATATATGTGCATCCATGATAAACATATGTGATATTTATAATTATATATATGTGCACAACCAATTCTTGCACTCTTTTTGTCATTTCGAAAACATCTTCCTTATTATTATTATAATAATCACTCTAAGGCTGCGCGTACTATCCGATCCCCTTATCTTACTTCGACAAGATTTTATTTAGGTATTGAGACATGTTAATGTCGATGCATGATAAACATACAAGGTTCATCAGTTGTATATGGATGGATCATTGGTTGAGTCTGATAATATTGGGAAAGTAAGTTTTACCATGAAAATTAATCCTTGCCACATATATAAATTAAATCACAAATCTTTACTTGAGATTTTTTAGGTAAAAAAAGAAACAAAGATTGGATTTTGATGAACATCTAGTTTAATTTTCCTTTTTCTTTAATTTTCTTTTCTCAAAGTTTTGATCTTTCTAAAAGTTCTCCTTTTAATGATTTCTTAATTCTTTTATACAAGTCAACTCCTAAGCAAATCCCTTCTGATCTTCTCTCAAAAACCATTATGGTGTTATCTTCTTCTGTTTCTTTAAAATAAATTTTCATTTTAATCATTTATCAATTTTAAGCAAAATTTTCTTGTAAGATGAATTTCAATTTCATGGAAATCATAATAATATCTCATTTATCAATTTTTAGTTATACTTGTTTAATTGAAACTCTAAAAGTAATAATAAGCTAAAGATTCAGGTTTTTCCTTGAAAGATAAATATCAAAACTGTACTAATCTGATTAACTATCAGAGAAGTTGTTGATCTACAAATGAAGCATTAGATCTCAAATTGTCTGAACTTCATATAGTTATTAGTTCACCTTTTTTTACATCAGTCAATACAAATATTTTAGGGTTTTTATACAAATATTTTAGGGTTGTTTGTCCATTTATCAATAATAAAAAATGAATATTTTTGTTAGTATATAAAAAAAGGCTGTGTTTATTAAAACAAAATAGCCAATGCAAAAGGTGCAAAGCTGATGACTAATATATATATATAAATGAGGAGGAAATGAATTAGTAGCAGTCAATTAACTAATTCTTAGTCCTTGTTGTACTTGTTTGGAACATTAATACCTATATATATATATATATACAATACTGCTAACTCTGTTATGACCAACATATATATAGTACTAATCACAAGAATAATCTAGATAAGTGTATAGTCTATTCTAGCCTAGATCCTACTAATAAAATCCTTTAGTTAAGTGGAATGATAACAAATATACAATTTCTTGTAATTTGCTAAGATGATAATTATTTTAATTTAGAATAATAAAGAAAAGTGTTGGATATTTTATCAGTTTTATTCATTTAGTTAATTCAACAAAGGTTATTACTTAAGAAGTAACTCTACTAGTTCTATAATACTCCATTGAATTGTATTTGTGGGCACCATTTTTTACTAAAACATGAGATCTTAATTTATTATGTATTTCTCTGGCATTTTATGTTTCAAAAGAAGGAATCTTGATATAATTGGTCATAGCAATTAAGTTCTTTTTTCTTCTCTTTTTACAGTCTTTTATCATAACAAAAAAGATATCAAGGGCCCTTATATTAAAGAGAGTTCTCTAATTCTGTTGGAAAATGTGATTGTTTTGTCAAGAAAAAAAAAATTGGCTTCTTGGAGCTTGTTATGACTTACATTAGTGGCCTGTTTCCTCAGCAGTCATATTTCATTTTCTATGTTTCTCTTTCTTTAACTAGTGTAAGATTTTAGAAAAAAGTCAGAAGCAGCAGTGAATGATAAAAGTAAAAGGCAGAAACAAACAAGAACTTTGATCTTTAACCCGAACATAAACTTAAGCCCTTCTATATATCTAGGATAGTTATTACACATGAGTTATCTTCTGTCATATATATCTGCATTTATTCAACCATCATATATATAGCTATATGAAGAATGATTTATGATAAAGAAACACATAGACACAGACTTTCTTGATTTTTCTTTATTCTATCAACCAATCGAAACAGTCTCCTTGTTATTATAGTATCGTTAAGACTGCAAAGCTATCCGATTTCCCCTTACCCGTGGGACTGCAGGAGTCTATATTGGGACATGTTGATGCTAATGTATAATGAGCATTTTTTGTTTTTTTAATTCTGGTCTACTGTTTTTGTCCTAAACAAATTAAACTTCTTTGATTTTTTTGTTTTTGCATTTTTTTATTGCAGGTTAGTGTTCCAAGCAGTACTATGATGAATACAGTGACAGTGAGATGTGGGCACTGTTCAAATTTGCTGTCTGTCAATGTTGGTGGAGCTTTGCTCCAGTCTCTTCCTATTCAAGAATTCCAGGTAATTAATCAGAGTTTGTTTGGCTGCAAAATTCTTTTTCAAATAAAATCTAGAGTTCATAAATAAACTGTCAAAAAAGAAACATAAAATCTAGAGTTACATAAATAAACTGTCAAAAAAGAAACATAAAAACATTTCCTCACTGATGCCCAAATTTATAATCACGAAAGGGAAAAGTCCATACATGACATGAGTAGGGGTTCTAACATCTAAGAAAGCCTTAGCGGTTCAGTTTAAATCCCCGAACTCTATCTAATAAGCATATATATTAACATATCCCAATACCTCTTAAGAATCTATTACTTATCTAGGATAAGAGGCGAGTCTGATAGTAATATATTGCCTTATTATTTTGATTTCTTAAATTATATACAAGAGTCATTGAATATAAAATCGTTAATTTAATAGAACAAGTAAAACTACCCAATAAACATATAAGTAAAAGAATCATATTATTTCTTTTTCTTTACTTTTTTCACCTCAAAAAGTTTTATTTTTCTTTTCATTACGCCAAATTTAACACATCCTGGTTCTAAATTATGTATTAATAGTGTGATACAATTATTTGTTGTTTGCACATGAATTTTTTTTTTGCAGAAACAGTCAACAACACATGAAGCTGCTAATGGTAATACATATGGTAACTATGGATCATCTTCTTCTTCATCAATTCCTTCAAAGATGAACAAATTTGGTGTTTTTCACTCTGCTGCTCATCCACAGCTAAGAATGTCTCCAATAAGTCGTTAGTCCCTCTCTCTATCTATGAGCTCTCTCATGATTTTCTCTCCATGGATGATAAAAGGATGTAGAAGTAAGAATCTAGTCCCGAAAGTGGTACAAAACTTGCAATATGATTTTCATAGTGATAAATGTTGCATTATAATCTACGATAGTAAAAAATATTGTAATACGGGCCTCTGTTAATATAAACTGTTACAAGAACATTTATTATTTTCTTAACCATACTGCGTATTTATGCCATTTTCAAAAATTAAATATGTAACAATGTAACTATTTGATGAGACTAATGTGGGACAAATGGATAATTAGTAATTTCTCTTTCACTCTTGGTTATACAACTTATGCAGCGCCTGAGAAAAGACAACGGGTGCCTTCAGCATATAATCGATTTATCAAGTAAGTGTTGAATACACATATACATCTTTCATTAAGAGCTCTTGTATATTAAATGCATGGATTATTAACTTGTGATATTTCAAAATGATGAAATAAAATTTTCAAACAAATAAGACAATGGTACCGCTACTACTACATACATATAAGAAGAGTATCATACGATAGGATGTGACTAAGGTACAATATGATACAACCAATTTTATATCAGGGATATTTTTGTCCAAAAAAGACGAGCGACAATTTTTCAAATATTTTTCTAAAAGGTGATGAATACTAAAAAATGCACAATGTTATTGTTCTCTCGATTTCCCATGTACTCCCTTCATTTGTCAATTTTTGATTTTTTGATAATTGTACTTTTTAAACTTTGACTATATATTTTTGTTTGTATTGTATAATACTTGATGAAAACTATAACAATGAAAAATAAATTTCAAACTCTTTCCATTGATATAATTTTTATTAAATATTATACAATACAAATAAATATATTTAAGGTCAAAGTTTAAAAAGTAAAACTATCAAAAAGTTAAAAGTGGACAAGCTTTTAAAAAGGAAGGGAGTAATTTTTATGATAAAATCAAATTTCATTATACAACCTTGTGAACTTTATTAGGGAGGAAATACAAAGAATAAAATCAAGCAATCCTAAAATCAGTCACCGTGAAGCATTTAGTACGGCGGCGAAAAATGTAAGTTACGAGGATATGATTTTTTTCATATTGTTGTTACATGCACCCTCTCTATTCTCTTATTACAATGAATGAGTTATTTATATCTTTTGTATTTTTTTAAAATTTTGCAAATTATTCTAGGTATTCTGAAAGACTCTTAAGAGTTATACATCAAAAGATTAATTGATATATTTAGGAAAGAAATTTGGCTATTTTTTAAATCTTGAACCTAATTGTTCATCTATAGGGTAATTTGATACTTTTTGTAATATATCTTTTAAGGAGGGTATATATGTATGTTATTAGCCATTTAGCCATAAGTTAGAAATTCATTATGATAGTGAAATAGATCTAGTACATATTAGAATATGACATCGAGAAGAATTCAAAAGATATTAGAGTATATTAATTCATAAGATATTACGAGATGTTAAAGAAATTTTAATTGATACTAAGAATATATTTAGGAGATTATGATTGATTTCCTTTAAATGATTACTTTTTTGGAATAGAAAACATATGCATATATAAAAAATATGCAAAATAGCTGGTTAGTTATTATTATCAGTTCAATTCAATATAATTTTCTATGGTATTTAAAATTAATTTAGATCTCTCTTTTTTCCTTTCATTCTTTCTTTGCAGTGGGCACATTTTCCTCACATGCATTTTGGACTAAACCTCGAAGGCAACAAACAAGCAAAATAGAACCACTCCAGTCTCCAGATGGGATCATCCTAAAAAAACTCATCATCGGAATTTAATTTCTTATAATAAAATGAACAATTTTATATTTTCTTTAATGGCTTGCATATCAACAATCTAGTATATTGTACGGAGTATATTTTATCAAGATAGTTATATATGCTCTTGAATTGATCATCCACGAATATATTGTGAAACTTTTCACTTTGTATCATGCATTAGTTTATAATTATAGTGATATAGTTTACAAAAACAGTATGTTGCATTTGTATCATATTCAATTCACTATATATATCCGTAAAAATCCATTTTCTCTTATAGTGATATGTGATCATGTGACATACCTTCTCTTGAAGTTACTGGCTATATATTTTTTCCGAATTCATCAAGTGTGTGTGTTTGTTTGTGTGTAATTAGAATTGAAATGAAGGGAATATAAAATTCTATACAAATTTCTCAAAAGAGTTTCCTTCAATTCAAATTCTACACAAAAACAAATACGCCTGAAAGAAAGTTCTCTTGCACGCTCGGGACATTTATTATTAAATGGTGAAATGTAAAATTAAGCAGAGAATAAAGAAATTATCATACACAAACTCTAAGCATTTTTTCGATAGTTGGATTATAATAATTGCCATCCCCTTTCTCCGAACATAAGAATCGAACCAGAACTTCAATCAAAAATCATTAATTACTAATTCAACCACTAAATCAATCGATGTTATCAATTCTAATGATTATAGTTTTATATATCTATAACAGAAGGTCAAAAAGTAATTGATGGAAGTTGAGACACAAATATGGAAAAAAAAAACTAATTCTTCCTCATACGGGAGGAGTCTACAAGAAATTTTAGATTTGGCGTACATTTATTTTGAGTATATACATATTAGGATATAGGTTGCTTTCTTTTGAATCGACTCTTATGTTTACTTCTACTACTAACATATACGTGCGTTACAAGTAATTATTTATACTTCAAACATGTAAACTGAGATAATAAATAAAGTAATTAACTATTTACGTAAATTTATACATTATTCTTTTGATTTATATTATATTTTATTTTATTCATAGTTATATGATCCCTTATAATTTTTTGATAATATAATTTTAATAGTAGATTTAAAAGTTTTGTTACCATACTTTCTTCATTTTCAAGGTTTAATAAAAGAATGCACATTATGTAATTATATTTATTGTTAAAAAATATCACTTTTTTTTAAAATACACCTTATGTTATTTTATTTATTATTAGACAACATCAATTTCACCGGACAAGAAGATAAATTATTCATGTATTCTACTATTCAATTTTATTTTATGTATTCATTTTAACATATTTTAATTGATGATCGAATTAATAATATATACACAAAACTCAATAATACGGCACATTTTTAGAAATTTTCACTTTAGCCATGCAAACAATCAAAGGCGCCACACATTGGGACGCCCTGTTCGAATTTTAAATACTCCAAATGAATTATATTGAAAATCAATGGAATAAAGATGACATACCTCTTATAAAATTATATCTTGTGCAATAATTTTTTTTAAAGTTAAACCTCAATAGTATATATGTGATTAATATTACTTGATATGGAAACTTTTAAAATTTTGACATAAATAACAACTTTAATATAAAAGGTCAGCTAAGTTAGCCTATTCAAATACGATGTGGGTACCGATTTGTATCATCAATGAAGTGGATTATATACCTATAATATATATTATTCATGCATGTATTTAGACCATAATATCGGCGATTTATATTTCATATAGAGGAAAACTAATATAAGTAATTATTATGATAATATATTCTTATTTAGTTAATATAAGTATTATTATGAAATTATACTCTTATTTAGTTTATTAATTACTAATCCATATTAAATAGTGAACACTAAAGTTTTTTAATTTCCTTTCATATATTGAATTCAACTCTAACTAATTATTGCATCTATAGTTTATAGATAAAGATATTTTTATTTAAGTATTAAAAACTAACATGTTATATATATATATATATATTATAATAAAATTTGTAATAAAATTCCAGTTCTTTTACTCCCTCCATACTAAATTATACTTTTCACTTAAGTGCTCCAAATTGACAAACTTTTACACCTTCATCATCGATAAACATAATTTTGATTTAAATAAAATTTAATGCCAATATTAAAGTACATTAAAAATATTAAAATTTGATAATTTTCACCAAATATTATACAATAGAAATAAAAGTATTTGAATTTAATATTTAATCTATGAAAAAATCAAATTTAAACCTTGACAATCTATTGGGAATGGAGGGAATATTAGATATGTAACTTGACACTTTTTTTATTTTAATTATTGAAATGTAATACAAAGTATCACATAATAATTTAGATATATATTATTTAATAGTAATTTTTTGGATTAGATTTTTTTTCAATTTATAATTGAATAATTATCATACAAATTGTTTTAGTATGAGTAAACTAATTTATTGCATTAAAATGGAATTTACTTAGTTTTTATGATAAAATTTAAAAATCAGCAGATATATCAATCACTTTATCCGCTTGGCAGTTTATGTTGGTATTTTTATATAATCGAGGAAGATGCTAATGAACATATGATACTAGCATATATACGAATGTGGTAAAATTCTTTGACATATTATAAGAGAAAGGTATAACCCCACCACTACGCATTTGGCTAACGCAATGCCAAAAACGCTACATAAATGTCGACGGTTATGTCGCTCGTCACCATCCTCTAACCTTCCATTGCCACCATCCTCGAACCTTCCATTTTCAGCCTCTATAGCTTATGTCGTAACGCTCCGCAAATTCACGCCACCCATCTGTGAAAAAAATATGATGTGTTTCGTCACCATCATCGAGCCTTCCATTTTCAATTTTTACAACATGAAGCCTGCCATTGATAACTAGCTTACACTCACCGGTTACAAAAGTTGACACCTTCAAACAAAGGCGGAAAGTGAGCCTTAAGACTTTCGCCGGACGGTTCTAAGATAACCTTGAAAATCTCTTATACCTTAACTCCAATCGGAATTCTTTCTCTTCGAGGGAGGTGAACAATATGCTAAGAAACAATTGTAAATTGATTAAGTGGCCACGCTTGTCACATTACACTTTAAGATAGTCACTGACCTTTTTTGCTCTAACCGCGGTACCGCTTTCTCGACCAAGCGTACTAATGCTTAAAGATAGATGGGGGCTTAAGACAATGTTCTGCACGTTTATTACTCAAAAAGAAGTGTTTTTTCATGTGCTAAACGTGGCCACGTGTCTCAAACGCTGTCACGCCGTCCATTTACACTTAAAATAATCCACCGAATTGCTTTTCCCTAAACGTGGTAACGCCAGATCTAATGTTACCCCTCGGCCAGACCGAGCAAGTCAATTTATTAGGGTTAAAAATCACGACATTTCAACAAAATATCACAGATATTAACTTTCCAAATCAAGTGTCTTTCAATTCAATCCTCAAATCTCATCCAAATCATCTCTTAAACTTCAATTTGAATTAATGGCACCAAGAAGAAGTCAAAAAAATAAAGTGGAATTCCAAAATATCACATAAATGTCACACAATAAATAAAGATATTTATGAAAATGCCTTAACGTCACAAACATGTCACTACAGATGAATTTATTTATATTTTCATATTTTATATCTTTATATTTTATCTTTATATATATTTTATGAGGTGGAATTCAAAAACGTCACATGAATGTCACACAATAAATTAAGATAGTTATGAAAATACTTTAACGTCACATACATGTCACTATAGATGAATTTATTTATATTTTGGTATTTTATATCTTTATATTTTGTAAGGTGGAATTAAAAAACTTCACATGAATATCACACAATAAATTAAGATATTTATGAAAATACCATAACGTCACGCATGTCCCTACGTGATGAATTTATTTATAAAAAAGTTAATGTCATAGACTAAGTTACTAAATATAATGTTAATATCAGTAAATTATTGAGAAACGTCATAGTAATGACACCAATAATTCAACTAATTTATTAGTTAATTTAAATATTTATTCAAGTCAAATATAACGTCACATAAATGTCATTGACTAAGTTTCGAAAAACTATGAAAAATTTATTGTTTGATTATATCATCTTAAATTTATTGTCATTGACTAATCTATCGAATTCCTCGGTGTTTGATCGTAACACCTTCAACAAGTAGCAAAAAATCAGAGGTCGGGAATACTTCACCGCGACTTTGAAACACGCCCACTAACATAATTTATCTGCTTAAACACGTAACCGGTTGCACTTTTTACCAAACAAAGTATCAGATTCCCATCGCTTGGGGTACCTCACGACCTTCAACGCAACTTCATTTGCATAGCTCCCGTAACCTCCCGAGAACCTTCTCAAAGACATCCAACAAGAATTTCTACCAACGATACAATTCTATCTATTCTTCATAGAAACTCACATGTCAATCTCACATGCTTTTCTTTTGTACCCAAATTCTCTATTCAACCTCTTCTCGAGATCTGGCTGCCCAAGCATATGTAGTACCCGACTCGGCCTCTTTGCTATAACCATTGCTCCCCGAACCACCTCCGGGTTATCCTCTTCGAAGTAGTTCGATAACCATCACTATCCAAATTGACTCACCGAAATTAAATTCTCTAACTTCGAACAACTCACCTTTGTCGCTTCTAGAAAGAACTACATCGACAACCCCGGATTCACATCTCTCTATACCCACTATATCCAAGGATTCACCATCGCTAGCATTTAATAGTCCCATAATTAGTAACAATATAATTTACCATTATATTCCTAATTTTTAGTGGAATGAAAAGTTGCTTCCATAATCTATTATCCAAGTAATCACTCCGAAGCATTCACGCATAAATTCAAAGACGTATCAATCAAGCACCACAACATGAGTCACTGCTAGCTTTGCAAAGGCTCTTCACGTGACCCGCCTTGCCACAAACCCAAAGACACAAGCCTCGACCACCTGCTCTCTACTACGCGATCTCCCACTGTCAAACTCCTATCTCCCGCTCTTCCTCTTCCTACAATTCTAACGTTAACCCTTAGCACCTTCACCTATACGGTTTACATACCTCCCCGACAAGACACGCTCTACAACCATCTTCGAGTTCAACCCCGCACTCTGGCTGCATCATTTAACACCGCCTCATCGCCCCAACTATCGCAACGGCCAACAAAATCAGCCCTCGTGATCTCATCATTAACATTACCGCACACCCTCGACAGCTGATTGATAATGGTATTGAAATCGTTAAGGTGTCTCTCTTTTCAAGCATGGGTGTACTTTTCCGACATCTTAAGTGTGAAACAACTTTTTCACAATGGTAAGACTTTATCGCTTTGTAGAAGTTTTCATACGAGTTACACAATGCCTTCATCAGCCCTTTTGTGGTGGTTTCATTGGCAACATTAGCAACAACGTTTTTGGACAAGCATGGTTTGATCACACCCAAGGCCTGCCTATCTAACTCTTTCCATTCATCCTCATCCATCTTCTCAGGCTTTTTCCCCCAGTGGTTTATGCAACTTTTTCCCGTATAGATAATCCTCCATACACATCTTTCAATGTGGAAAATCAATTCCATTGAATTTCTCTACAGCGTGTGTAACAACTTCTTCGCCTCCAGCCATTGATAAACCACGTATTAATATCAAGGGCTGAGCTTATAATGAATCAAGAAGGGCGATGGACTCTCTCAACTTAATTAGAGTTTACTATAAAATTATAATATATTTTATACAAAATATTGTATATGTGCCCCCCCCCTCAAGAATGTTAAATTTTTCATTTAAATAGATTTGATGCCTTGATCATCCTCATCTAGTCATCTTTGATTCAATATCCACCACTAGATAACATGGTGCAATATTTATCTTACATGCACTATTCTAGTTCATTACTTAATTTATTTCAAACTAAATATTGGACTATTGTTTAGAAATCTAATCTAAACTAAAAACAATAAAATATATTGATTAATCGTTGCGTGTTAAATTAACACTATAATTGTCTAGAACGAATTTTAAATATATATGGTCTTCGAAAGTGAGTTTAAATTGATTCTTATTGGTCTTGTTGAAGACGATGCCAAGCATCTCTTGCTTCTTGTGGATTCTTGGCAGACGATAGTATCTATCCTTTATGTGTGTGAATGTGAGTGCAGGTTATTAGCTGGTGCATGTGTCTGAGAGAAGAGAGAGTACTGGTAGCTAATAGCTGTTGATGGTTGATGGTAACACTTCATATGATCATGTGTCACATCCATTGATTAGATGATAAATACAACTTATAAAATCGGGAAACGATCGCATATCACCGAATTCTATGACACTCTAAAAATATGAAAATTTTGATAAATGAACAATTACCTTTGACATTTTCAATTTATTTATAGGTCCCCCTTTTATAGATTTCAAATGGTGGCATGAAATTGATGTTATATTCAAATGAGGATGTAAACTTCAAAAAGAAGACTAATAAATTATTTTTTAATGATCAAACTTTATAATCTTAATTAATATACACAACTTTGATTTGAATTAAAGTTATCATATTAATAGCTGAATATGTTGAAATATTATCTTTTTTGTGTAAATTTCATCAAATATTATATAATATATGTAGCTAATTGTGGATTTGTTATTAGATAGTGGGAGGAGGTTGTTGTTTAATCTCAGATAGTTACATTGCAGCAGATTAGTTTCCAATAGTGATTCAAATGTTGTAGAATGATCTCCGGCTAACAAAAAAGTTAAATTTGAACGGCAAAATACAAATATTAGGGCTATTCCCATCAGATACATTATTGCATATTAGTTCCCGGAAGCGGTACATATGTTGTAATAAGGTCCCCAAAAGTGCCTCCATCCACTTATGTTTTTCCATTCAAATTTAATGTTTATGTTAGTATGGAGATCATACGGAACATTTGTATCAATTTCATGGGCGAATTTGCAACGGTGTAACTATCTGGGAACAAAAAGTAATTCGATCCCACTATATTGGACAAAATTGACAATTAGCTCCAACATATTCAATATTGATTCTCAAATCTGTGTAAGTTTAACCAAAAATTGTCAAATTTTGATTTAGATAGTTGACTTTTAATAAATTTAAAACTCAATAATTTTTATTTTTTTTTAAAAAAAATTTGGCGAAAAACATATCAAATTTAGCATTTGTTTAATATATTTTATTATTTACATGATCATTTTAATACAAATTAAAGTCTTTGTATTAATTAAAGTAAGTTAGTTTTGATCATTGAAAATTAAAGTAGATAATTTTTAGAGGATGGAGGGATAACTATCTTACTAACTAATGAATGATATCTCTGTCAAATTATCACCAATTTATTTATTAATCATGTGAAAAGTCATTCGTGAGTTCGATTCAAATTTAGTTAGAGGTCACTATGCAACTATTTTTAGCATGTTTCCTATAGTTAGAGTTGTCCAAAAGAATGAAAATATTTGCTTCAATTAGGTATCATATCTCAATCAACTCCATTGCATTTTTGTTTGATGGACTCAAAATAGTTTATTTATCTATAAGTAATTAACTTATAATAACCATTCTTATGGATGATATCTCAAGTCATTAAATATATGTAGAAATTGTCATGGAGGTCCTTCTCATTATGCATGATTCAATTTGTTAATTCGATATTTGATTATTGAAAAATAAATCGGATGATATTTTGAAATAGAGGCACTTGTATTTGAAGAAATATTATTCAAGTTTGAAGATAACTTCTATTAAATTTCACAAGTAGGGATGTGAATCAACGTTTGATTGATTATTTTTCGACATTTTATGTTTAAAGACTCGAATTTTTAGATTACATCAACCAATTAAAGCTAATGTGGAAATGATGTTTCCTCGTTTTCGTTGATTTTAACTTTATGTAAATCGAATTGATAAGTTACCAATACTACAATATTTGAATAAGAAAGAACAGAATATGTCGTGCATATTGGTTTAGGAAACAAAATAGGACTACTGCAATATTCTATATAAATGTAAAATGTATTTACCTTCTTTGTAAAATTTCATAATAAAAATTTTGAGGGTCGCTAGTATGACGGTTTCACACTTTCCATTTTTGTAAAATGTATAATCAATTTAATGAAAGAGCATATAACTACAAGTGGAAAAGACAAGACGTCTTTCGAGCAGTTTACATTTACTATACATATTATATATATATAAAAAAAAAACTCAAATGATCAGTTACGAAACGTGAATTAAAATAAATAGAAGGGATTTCATTCCATCTCTAGTTGTTACACTCTAATGTTTTGTATTCTTTCCAATTCAAAATATAAGACTTTTCTAAGCCTCAGACTAACTTTAAATATTAATAATTAATTAATTATATTATGATAAATTGTAAAATTTACTTTTATGAAAATATATTTAAAGATAAATTAATTGATATCAAATTTATATTTTTTAAATAGAAAAATAAAAAATAATTAATGGTCAAAATTGAACACGCAAAAACAAAAATATCCTATAAATTGACTTGAAAGTACACCTAATTGGTCACTAGAGACAGAATCTGTAACGTCTTATCATGTCTCATTTTCCTTTCCATGTAATCTAATGAAGCGTCAAGTCTTTTGTATAGGGAGCGCACCCGATATTAGTCGAGCACTAAATAGATTTCGGAAATTGATATAAATTACCACCAAGAGAAATTATATTGTGTGAGCCCAACAAACTCAATCAAAAAAAAAAAAGATTGGGATAAAAATCGAACTCACGACCTCAGCTCATGCCTTAACTAATCCACCAACTTAACCACTTTTACGAACAACACATCAAATCTTAAGATGATGAGACTGCTTGTTTTCTCACTTTTAAAATTGGTTGGGTCATTCGTCAGAGTAATCATTTATACAAATAGTCTCCAATAAAGCTGGTTGTGGTTTCACCTTTATTCCTTCCATTTCAAATTAATAGAATTTCTCACACTTCGAGTCACAATTTCAATTATTAATTACTTATATATATTATAAAAAATTATAATAAAATAATATTATAAAAATATTTTTAAAAAAGAATCTAATAATATTAATTTTATATTTTTGAATTAGTAACAAAAAGTACTCATGTGGGGTCAAAAAACACATAATCCTAAACGCTAATTAATTAAACGAAAATATTTACTACTCCAATGAAAATTGAAATACAACCCGTTTTGCAGGCATGAGCAGTCCCAAATTCCAATGTTTTGACTTTTGAGTAAACCAAATTCAAAATCAAAGACTCTACATAACTCGATATTTATAATTTAATTCAAGATTATCACGTGTAATTCGACTTCGTTCATAGTACATTATCGATACAAGTTTTTCTCATTCATGTAATAACCACATAATGTAATTTTTTTAGGGTTAAATTTTATGTTAGTCTTCACTTTCTGCTTGAAAAATCGAAGCATTAAAACATGGTAACACATTAAAAATAAAATAATAAACACTAAAATATTTTTGTATATTTCAGTCTGAAAATTTCAGTAAGGGATAAAATACCCTTTTGTACCTCAATTCTATCAAAATGTTACAATGGAGAGGTGCCTGAAACATAAATTTCTTCAACACCATATTCTAACATGTCAAAAGAAACTTCTGATGCTATCACAACAATGGTCATATATGTGCGATTTGCTCCTATATGTGGAGACTCCACGCGCCTCTGTCGACTATGTTACACCATCTCTGTACCGACTTTTCCCTTCTCCTAACGCCGCTGAACACCCTACTAAAAATGTATAGTTCCAGGGATCAAAGAATGTTGCCAATAATTTAGTTCATTAAATACTACTTATCGGGAGATAGACTAATCCTGAACGGTTTGTATCAGCCTTCTGTCGAATCCACTCTTCTATAAAACAGCAAATAAGCTGCGGATGTCTTGATCTTATCTTCGTTGATTGATGAGACATGGCTGTCATCGAAGTCATACCACAAGTTGCCACCTTGCTGCATTATCAAATTAGCAATGAGTTATTCTTGCATTATACTAGTAATTTTACAAAGCAAGTACTATAAAGACTAAAGAGTCATGTGAAGAATATAAACAATAGTTACTGTCAAGTTCACTGATCTCTCTGGCAATATAATCGGTCTTGGGCTTCATTAAGTGTTCATGAGAAGAGTGGTGGAAAGGAAGGTGGAAGTGTTCGGGAAACTGTGATGGTATGAAGAATAGAGGGAAGCGATCATAATATCATATGACATAAACATACCCTTAGTATCTAAGTCAAGACTCCAGTTTGATTAGATGTAATATCCTTAAGCTATACTCACTTTAAAGGAAAGATTCACGCAACCTATGTCGAGCAATTTGTATAATCACAAGGAAAAAGGACATTGAGACTTTCAGAGATTTTGCAACAAATATTGACCTCATGAGCAAGAACTAGTAAAAAAATTATCTATCTATTGTAGCAACAAATTGAATCCAAGTAATTACCTTCTCTTATCAATCAATATTTTTAATTGGGTTGGTTGCCTCAAATGAAGTATAACATAGATAACATAAATAAGGAGAAGACATGAACTAGTTCGCTACAACAAGAGTTCCACTTACATGCACAAATGCCGTATAGTGCCCACCTCCCATGCTTCCAAAATGATTACTAATTGCATAAAGCACATAGCGATAAGAAGGTTCTCCATCTTTAAAGGTAATATATTCCGACAAATCAAGATCCCGAACAGGAAAATCAACAAACGTCTCCAATTTATTTTTAAGAAACCTGCTGTATGAGAACCTCTTTAAATGAATGACCAGAATCTCAGGCAGTCTCCAAAGATCTAACTTTTTACTGGCTTGGCAGTGCTTCTTACAAATTGGACAATACCTAGTACAAGCATAAAACACAACGAGAACAACATTAGATAAGCAAGAGAAAAAATTGTTCACTGTAGAAAAAAGAAGCTAAGAGGAACTAGGCAGGAGGGGGCCAAAAATAATAAGGCGCTGCACCTTCAGATCACAACTGAAGGATTAGCTAAAAATACGTAACAACGTAAATGACATTAGGATTAGCTCACTGACCACATATCTTCTGGCCCCAATGGCTCTTCCTTGAGAAATGCTTCAAGGCATCTATACAAAGAAATGGATTCTTGTGGTCTTTTCGTAAAGAAGCCGGATTTACAAACCTCTGGCAGTGAGTTGAAAAGCTGCATATTGTATTGTTCAATCTCCTTCTCTGGCCAACATACAAGCAAACTTGTTCGTCCTGATAAAGCTGTGGATTTGACTGGTTCATTCAACAAAATCTCAGAGCGTCTAATTGTCCCTTTGTCATCTGTTAAGTAAAACTGAAACCCAGTCTCTGATTGCGTCTCAAGCTCTCCAGTCTCCGTAGTGTCTGTGCTCCCACTTAATTTTGAAGTACTGGTGTCCTCAGTAATTTCACTCAACTCAGCTGCCTTCCTTTCACTATCATCTATAGAATCTTGATTCGGCACAAGATATGGGTTGAGTAATTTATGGTAGAGGCCACAAATGTCAGATCCATTAACAACTTCACGGTGTGAAAGGAGGGGAAGTCCAAAAGCTTTCCAACTTGATGTGAAGTTCCCACATATGTTTTGCCTGAGATGCAATGACTGAATTAGGGTACTAGAGATAAATGAAAATTCCAGAAAATCAACAGTTGTCTACAAAACCAATATAATCCAGCAATGAGGACTCGTTCAATGAATACACTAACAAAGAACTGTTACTGCTATTACTTGCCACGAATTTCCATAATTGGCTTTAGTATTCAAGTTAAAACCTAAAACATGTTTGAGTAAGAAAGCTTTCATGACGTACGAACTAATTAATGTTGTATTCACTTAATTAGTAGTTATAAAATATCATATCATTAAGATTGTGTTCACTTGTAAAGAGCGAGTTTATTGAACAGCAAAGTAAGTAGAGTATCTCATACTTGCAAGGGCATCAACTAATGTAATAATGAGAGATCCAATGATATTTAAATACTGGATGTAGGCATCTGACTGCTAGATGAGGTAACATATCTCATAACTCCCTCCATTTTTTATTACGTGAGCCTATGACCATCAATGTGGAGCAGTAACTTAGAATGGACCGAAACCTTTTATTTACTTCCCAACATTTAATACCACTAGTTTCACTATTGCGGATAACAGTGTACTTTCATATGCTTTCGGAAATAAGGCTGAAAAGATTAAAAAAATTTGAAAATCATCCATATATTATAACTAGAGTATTTATGTAAACTGAGTATAAGTGAAGCAGCCATCAAATAAATATAGAGGGAGAGAAGAGTTCTTAAATCTTTTGTAAAGAGTGAATTTATGATCATAAAATGGGATGAATCCTCTTGTTCTTTTACATCGATTTGTGTTTTGATGTGAGCAGAAGATAAAGAACATAAATTTATCAAACAATAAAAAAGAAAGTATAGACGTACCCGTCTTTTTGCTGATGCATAAAAACTACCAAAGACTTCTTCTCATAATCCTTGGGCAACCGATAAGCAACTAGCCGGTCACCATCTCTGATCAGTGATAGTGAATCTGAAGGCTCCTCAAGTAAACGTATAAGACGATTGTTGTATATCTGAGGATCCAAACACAAGCTAAAGTTTCAGAGTTCATACTGCATATGATGGAGGAAAATAGAGGGTGCAGCATAAAGTTAAAGACCACAGAGACGTTAAAAACTAAAACTGATAGTCCTAACTGGTATACAAACACGTACCTCAGCCACCAAGAAAGCCTCATCCACCCCTAAAGAACACGCAATGCTTAATGCTTGAGTAAGATCTTCAAGCTTTCCATTCTTTGGAACAGTAATAGTATGTGAGGATGGAGGACTACTGCCATCACTCTTCACAACTGTCAAAGTCATTGTCCTCGTCGATGTTGATGGTAATGGTAATGATAAGTACATGAAAGGATCAAAAGTTACAGAGACCTTTCGACAGTCGGGGCATACTAACTTGGACCTATATTGACCCTGCAATAATATTAAATAATTAGAATCCCAACTACTACTCCTATGTATAGCTGGCTAAAGATTTAGAAAACAAAGAAATTATAAGGAAACTTCCATGACTTTCTTGCCTGGCACACATCCACTATTATAGAATCATTACGAGCTAAATGATTGCCCCAATATTCATCCGCTACTTCTTCGTCTGGCCGATCATCTTCATCCTTTACTTCAACGTAAGGTTTGCACTTCACACGATTCAAGTCTTCATGTAGTCCATCTAACAGAAAAGCCAAGAGTTCCTGGATAAAGATGTTAAACATTGATGTCAAGTAGGAATACAAACTACATAATTATTTATAGTATAATAGGACTACCAACTGCACCACTTGTTTGCAGTAGGAATATAGAACCCAAATTACTAAATTAAGTCTGGAACGGAGCACAAACTTGAGAATCATGCTGATTATAACCGCTGAACTGGGGTGCAAAGTGAGCAAGTTTTAATTTAAATGTCCTTGGTGCAACAGGAGATGCTCCGGGTGCCCATAATTTTTTTAACAGATCTCCAAAAGTTGAAGCCATTTCACCCTGCAGAGATTGAAGAAGAATTTTTTTTAATGGAAAACAATCTTTATATGCAACTCCTCACAAGAAACTCCAGTGATACAAAGCCTACTGGCATTTACAGTGTACACCAACTTTATAAGAGAGCAAAAAAAAATAGTTGAAGAGAAAATCTAAAGATGTAAATACAAAAAGGAGAAAAACAAAGCTTCATGATATAAAACATGTGGTATTGCTTTCAACAAATACCTACATTCATTCCCAATGGATTATCATGGTTTATCTCTCTCATGTAATCTCCAAGAAAGTAATCCACAATCTTTGGCGTATGAGCTAGACACTGAAGCGCACTATTCATGAAACAAGTATTTCCTAGGTTCTGAAGACCAGTCAACCCTAGAGTACCAGCTTCTCCTGAGCTACGTAGGATGGCTGAAGAGTCGCTTCCAGCAAGTTTCAAACTGATATCTCCATTCGTACCATTCATCATGACTGAAGTTCCATTAGAAGACTGGACAGTATCCTCGTTTCTTGCCCCCTTAGTTTTTATTGGGTCTGACAACCCATAAACTTGCAATTCCAAAAGCATCTAGTAATCAGAAAAGAAGAAGATTAATCAGGGGAAGTATCCAAACTTTTCTAAGAACTGAATCACTGGAACCGAGTAAGCTCATTTCTATATATCCATATTCCAGGAAAACTTTTAACTATTAAATATTCAGATCCTTATAAGGAAAACTTTTCTAAGAACTGAATCACTGGAACTTTTTCAGGTAAGTAACAGTATAGAAAGAATTCCTTAAGGACTCAGTAAAAGCAAAGAAAATTCTATGTTGAGAGACAACACACTGTTCCTGGAGAACAGAACATCAGTAATCAAATAGAACAAAGAAATGAGATGAAATTAGTTATTTAAGCGATGGAAACTAGTTCAATGTTGCAAATTTATTAGAATGAAAAGTCTAAGGTCCAACAATATTCATGTAAAGTTACCACTTACATCCTGCTCTGATTGCCTGGGAGAATCTTTCAGGATCTTGTTCTTGTCGTTTGAAAGATACAAAGTTGTTTTCCCCGAAAAATCCCAAATACACCACTGCAAGCAGAAGGACGAAGTCCATCAAATTCAAGTAACGATATATTACATTTAAATGCCAGGGGTGGGCAACAGAGAACTTACTTGTTCCGTCTCAGTGCTAAAAATTCTGCAGGCTCTTTTAAAGCACTCCAAGGAGTTATCCTGAAAGTTGGGAAAAGAAAAGCACTTCTGAGCCTTAAGTGAGGCAACATAACAACTTGCAACCTAATCAATATATTTATCCTTGACCATGCAAACAAAAAGAAAAGAATTTGGGATATCCATAATATAAAGAGGATCGCGAATACACATTGTAGTAGGAGACACAATAGAAACTTAGCATTAGAAGCGCATTGGAAGCATCTGGAAAAATCATCAATGTCTTCTAGAACATATTAAAGATAAATATCTTAACATATGGATGCACTGCTCAATATGATATAAAGTATAAACAAACTTGACAAATGTATAGGCATGTCATAAACCAAACCGAACCTAGCATTTCCCACTAAATGGGTGTATAAGCAACAAGATTTCCTAATTAGCTGCATATATCAAAGAACATTAATCACCAATAGATAAAGCACTTTAACTCCGTATATAATCAGAGTACCTACCAAATATAAGTATTATGATTTAAATAAGCACAATCTATTTGTTCTTAGGCAGAAAGCTGGCCAGTATAGTCTACAGTGCATCTTTCCAAGACATTTAACAACATATTGATAATCAAACATGGTACAGAAAAAAATACTTACCTTTTTACTTATTTTTACTCCCAATGAATTGTTCTCCCGCGAAACCAAAAGTCGTAACTGAAGAGGATAAACATCTGACATATCATCCTCCCTAGTTGGAGAATTTTTTCCATCCTTCAAAGCACTTTTTGAATCACTGTGCCTAATTATGGAAAAGTAAGGATGAGAACTAGCAACCACTGACTAAACAGTTCAGGATATGATTCCTCAGAAAGAGATACATAAAAAGTGAAACTGGTTAAATTTTTTTTTTTTTTGATAATTAAAACACCTAAATTCCTCATTAGTTACTAATGATCCAAACTGAAGGTGTAATGAATTCACAATTGGTAACATCAAGCATATGACTTCAGAAGTTCAAAAAAGATTAACTATTCAAACAATAAATACGGGGATGACCATTTAAGTGATAACTATGGGCACTGACCATTTAAGTGCTTCAAGCCATGAATCTGCAGGGACCAAGGCATAACCACGGCCTGGTGATTCAGTTTTACCATTCTCGCCATTCTGCAAGGATGCATCGTCTTCTCTCCTCAGGTTAAAAGCAAGATCGGAACAAAAAATATTGTTTATTAACCTCATTGGCCCACCATATGAAGCCACTGACGCTGAGTACAGTACTCCAGCTTTCCCGTTAGATGATGTTGGATCATCAGCCTCTTTCCACCAACTGTGTAACACCATAGGCTAATGAACATTCATTTGACTACTAACACTAGCCACTTAATTATTATTTCCCATATACAGAACAGTAGCTTACAAACCATACAAGTCATATATACATATGCAATAGATAGCAAACTTATCAACCCAAACGTAAATCCAGATCACAATGGAACTACCTGCCTAAACTAAGAATTGTCCATAGATGCATTATTACACCAAAAAATCTAATCGAAGTGCAACATGTATGCATGCATAAGAGGGCAAAACAAAGGAAGAGATAAGTACATCCATCCCTAAAGCCTGTTTGGTTTGAGGGCAAATATAGTATTTTCCAGGTACTGCAAATAATGCAAGCTAATTTAATGCAACTTTGGGCAATGGATCAAGGTGAATCTAGGGGAGGGTGAAACTTAGAAATTAACCTAGGTGAGGGTAGTTGAGGTGAATGTTATAAAATGTTGTTTGGACTATTTTATTGGTTGAGGGATGGAATATAAATAAATATACCATTTACCTCCAATACACCCCAATTTGGGAATTACCATAAACGGGTGAACTTAGGTGCATTGTGGTGAATCATTTAACCTTGATTAACCTAGGTGAATATAAAAAATAGAACCTAAAACATGATGAATTTGAAATTTAACCTAGATTCACCTAAGTTCACCTCAGCCATAATGGACCATCAATTCAACTAACAAACCTGAAAATACATTCTCTGAATTAGCATTCCAAAATGAATTAGAATCAAACCCCAAACCTTTTTTTACCTTCCTAATATAAAAGCTTCACTTAAAGCTCCAGACTTCACATGTTTCCGCCTTAGGCACATCAGTTAACTGGAGCACTACTAATTCTCTTGCAGCGATACCCAAACCCTCGACCCTTTTAAAGCTATCCCAAACACATCTTTGAAACCCTTACCTCCTTTTACAAGTGTTAAACAATGCCATCACCAGATGAAAACTCGAAGATTTGACCCTAACATGAAATTATCTCAAATCTAACGCTACTACATTTCACTCCGCTAACATTGACCACAACTCTATGTCACTAGTCACAACTCAAAAAAATCAGCTCAAAAGTGTAAACAAAGAAAACAAATGTTTCCACTAGTATTCTCATAACTCATCCTATAACACTGATACCATTTAAGCTCAAATCTCATTCACATAACTCCACTTCAATAAATCAAAACTAATCTCCAATTCTAAATTCCCCAATTTATTAAATCACTTGAATATCAACGTAGTGAGATTTCATGATTTAACCAAAAGACAGACACTTTCCAATCACAAATCAAACTATATATAACATATAAAACCAATCTGCATTCAATCACTGAAAAATAAACAAACCCAATTCATTTCAACACAAAAAGCACCATTCTTGAAACATTCCTAAACATAAACATATATACACATCTTGGTACCAATAAAAACTCAATCTTTATATACATACCTAAAAAAATACTCCATAAAAAAAAATACTCAATTTTTATGTATATACCTATAAGGAACAAGGTAAACACGTTGGTCATGAATCTGTTGAAGCTGATCTTGAGGTTGTTTTGGTGAAACATTTGATGAATCTTCAGATGTTTGGTTTTCCATTTTGTCCATTTTGAGTTTCTTGATTTTTGGTGGATTGAATTATGAGGAACAAATGCAGATCAATTTCCACATCAAATCATGTAGTGAGGGGGGAGGTGGGGGGTGGGGTATGTGAAGAGAGAAACAGAGGGAGCTTTTTTCTGAGATTGATGATGGGGGTATATGTGTGTGTAAGAGATAGGACAAGAACATAAAAAACATTGCCAAATAGAAGCTAACACTTGGCAATAAAATTGAATTTAGAAAAATAATTGGGGGTTATCAGTTATTATTACCTCCATTTAAGTTTTATTAGTAAATTTTAATTTAATACTCCATAAATAGTCCACCTACTTTTGAATTTATAACTAAATTATTTAAGTTTGTATTTATATAAAATAATTGATAAAGTTAGATAATACGAACTATTCCCTTATAGTAATACGAACTATTCCCTTATACATTAAGATGATGAACATTGATGAAAAATAATTAAATAAGGTATTTTTATAGTTAAAGTTGGGTATTTTTAATTGTTAAATCAAACACTGGAGTTAGATTGGAATAGAGGTAGTATTACTTTTCACTAGGGATCGTTATTACATTGTGGCTTCATTTTTTATATTTGTTTAAGATCGTAAAATATATATTTTTTATTTATAAATTATTTTGAAAATTTAAAGCATTACTTGCCTGTTATTATCTTAATTAGTTGTAATATAAAGTATCGTATATCATACAATCTAGACTCATACACATATATTGTGTGTTTTAGTCCTGAGTGGAGTTTGAAAGATTTTTAGGGGGAAATTAGGAGATTATTACAAAATGAGGCAAAAAATGGAGACAATACACACTTGACATCTGGTCTTAGATAGTACTCCTATATTACTACTATATTTTATGTGATAATTATTTAAAATTATGACAAGTATTACATTTGTCATATTTTAATTATGATAAGTGTTACATTTGTCAAATTAATTGAAAAAAAATTAAAAATATAACATTTATCATATTTAAATAACTACAACGGTCAAAATATAAAATATACTTCGTATATATACAGCAAAATAGCAAATGCCAGAACTCATAATATTTTATAATATACATCAATACAAGTAATTACTTAATTCTTATCTTTATAGTCACAAATATATTATAATAATATTATCTACTTTTCGTTATGAAAATACTAAAACAAATTTTTGTTTATGTCATAATTTTTTTGAATGGTCATAGATATGAATCTTTGTATTAATGATTGCACCATTAATTATTATTTATTATCTAAATAAATGTTTATATTATTCATCAGGTGATAATATCAATTTTAATCAAATGAATGAAACTTTGAATCGGTCAAATAAGGTATTGATATCTATCTTAAATAAAAATATATCTCATTAATGCTTATTAAATTTCATTTAGCCCACTTTTTCTAAAATTAGCCTAAATACAAAAAAAGAAAACGTAAAAGACGATGTTTTTGCATGAAATCGAACCCCAAGGTTATGATATTAATAATTTTTCTTTATTTAAAAAAATACCACAACAGAGAAGGCTTGGTTCATGTACTATTATTAGATGGTCCTAAATACAATCATGTCTTTTATAGGATGTTGAAACAACTTTTTAACCAAAAAAAAATGTGGCAGAGCTTCTAAACATATGAATATTTTGTTAATGATCTTTATAGTTCATGTAATTTAAAAGAACTAATTATATTATAAAGGATGAAAGAATAATATATATAATTTGATAAACATGGTTTGAATAATGTCAAATGAGATTTAATAATCTTTTATTTGTAGATTTACTAATATAGGATTACAATTAAGTCATAGAAAAAGGCAGAATGAATCACACCAAATCAAATCAGAATCTCTATAACCTCTCTAAGATATGTTCCATAATTATCTCTAAACATGCAATATTATTGAAGAGTTATACTTGTAGGCTTACAAGGTCATGTGAAGTATCAGATTTACTTATGAATACAAGCTCATTCCATAAATCAATAAAACTAAAAAAAAAAATATCAAAAACTCACCCACCTATACGGCTATACCCATCATCATATTATATGCCTTCTCAACAAAATCCCAACAAAATAGGCACAAATCTTTCAGAACTCAAAAACCCTCTCACCCACAAAATATTATTTAAGTGTGATTTCTCAAACAAAACATACTAGAAAATTTGATGAAAAATGGTGAAGAAAACAAAAACAATCGAGGTACTTTTTCAATTTTACTATTTAAGTGTGATTTCTAGCATTTTCAGTAAAATACAATGTTCAAGTTCCAGATTTTTACAACAATTGTGCAGATTTTTCAAAAAATTCATGTTCAATTACGAAAAGATATGCAAATTTTTTGTTTCATGGTTGATTAATTATGAAAATTTGGAGTTATGTATGATTCATTGTTGATCAATTATGTCTTGAATTTATACATGTTCAATGATATTTGATTTCTCGGTATTTCATTTAAAATTATGCGTACTAATGATTTTGTGATTTATCGAGGCTCAATTTAAACACGCTTCAATGGATAAGGTAAAAAGTTCCAACTTGAACTCAATAAAATAGCTTTGTATTCTGTAATTTGAATGTCTTTTTATAAATATGTGGCACATTTGTATTCTGAAATACCAATCTACCAAATATATTGGTATTCATTTTACAAACTAAAATACTGCCGCATTAGTATTATATTGGTGATACAGCTCTTTATACGAAAAATCACATAGCAACATCTATTCTATATTCCACTATCTTAAAGGTGCCAATATAATTATGTAGTTTATTAGTGATTTGCATGTATAACATCTATATAATATTATGTCAGCATTAGTATGGTTTTTTTTATAAATACGTGATTCCAAATATAAGGGTGTATTTTTTCAATACCACCTTCAAGATTCCTCGTAATTAATCTACATAAATGTGCATCACCTCGCTATCCGAATACCATTTTAGTAGGATATGATATCAGATCCTCTTATCCGAAAACGACATAAGAACATCTACCATATAAATGATTAGTGTCAGAGTGTATTTTGCCCATATAATATATAAACGGTATTACGTTGAATTCTGAATCGCTTCTTCATAAAAATTGCATTCCAAATATAATGTTACTTCTTCGTCACATTTGAATTATGTAATACCAACCGCCTCATAGTTGTATCTATCTTACTGCCTAAAATACTCACCGTTTAAGAGATATTTATATCAGATTCTATTATCTCGAAAAATCACACAAGAACATCTAAATGGTGGTATCATATTATCTTATAGTACCAAAGTATGTTATTCATCGGTGAAGATGTAACAGAGTGAGCAAGATGTATAATATCCTAATAAGCGATTTAACGATTTAGATAGAGAACGCGAACCTCAATATAAAGGACATTGTGCGAACCTTTAATCATGATAAATAATTCAAGTGTAAAATAAACTACAATTAATAGCAAAAAAATTGAAACAAATTCAGAAAAAATAAATACAAGCAACAAAAAATGAAAAAAAAATATATCAAACTAAGGAGAATATCTTGTTATAACTCCAATATCAAAATATGTAAACAATAGAACAATTAATAGCTTTTTTTGAATTAATATCAAACTAAGGAGAATATCTTGTTTAAATTAATCGATCAGAAAAAAGGCTAAAATCCGAATTATCAAGGTATGCTACAATTATGGCACGTAGAGGATATTTTCTCAAAATGATAAAAATCAATCTCAAAATACCCATATTCAATCTTCCATCAATCAAACCAATGGCCAAGATTTTAGTAAGCATCTAATCAGAAGCTCCCCAAAGAAAAAATATTCTTGATTATTACCTATACAATAAAGAATAAACTCATGTCCGCTAAAAGGCACTCAATAATTGCATGCAGAGCTTCAACAACTTGTACCTTTTACTTTGCTTGAACTCCGTCTGTTGTAAATCCAAGTCTATTTTGATTCAGGGTAAAATACGCCTCATTCCTACTGGCTTCGATTTTGCCGAATTCTACGGGTTTCACTGATAATGTATTAATCACCGCTTCACGACCGACAAACACAACGGAGCAAAGCCCCAGCAGACGGGTGGGATTTAATCTTGATGTGGTTGTATGGCCTGACGCAGCTACCCATGGGTGTTCAATTAGGTTTTGCGCATTGTGGTTCCACTTCAAAAGTGGACCCCACCTTTGAAAAATAAATAAAAGAAAAATAAAGTTAAAATAGAAAAAGACAAACAATTTTATGTGTTTGTTAAATTAAAACTGTAGGTAACAGTAGCACCGGCTTCTCAAATTTCATTCCATTCAATTTCCAAATAAATTTGTATTGTATTAATGTATTATTCAATCAATTTAATAAAAAAGATTATGGTCAGTAATTTTTTTAATAAAGTGGGCCTTGTTTTCACCTCCAAAGTATGGTCCCAAGTATATTACGGTGACGACTGCTAGATGGTCTACAAAATTGTTCTAAAGTAGATAGACTATTCACTACGCTCACAAATTGGCAAACTCCTGATGTAAGGTCGATGAAACCTTCTAACTAGCTACACTATTCAACCAAGCAATCTCACACGTTAGCTTTACCTGCTTCGCAACAGCCGCAGAAAGCCAGCTGCTTATGCATGTCGGGGTGAATGTTTGCTTATCTATTCTTCTCTCTAGCATTTTTCTCAAGCCACATTTCTCCCACTTTTGAACTACAAAGAATTTGTCAAGAGCATGAATTACATATTGTTTTTATTAGCATTTGTTGAAGAATTTGTCAACTACAAAGCATGTTTTTATTTGATTTTTTGTACGAAGCCTACGTTAGAATTAACCAAATAAATTGTTTTATTCTTCTAAGCTCGTAGTTTATCGACTCAGACAAACCCGCATCGAACTATTTTTTGTAATATGATTCGAGATCAGAAGCCATTGGTCGCTGACAAAATAATCGCTTCACATATACATCTATTATATAACGTCAGCCGCCATTTCTTTAGTTTTAAATAACTCAAGAGCGAGAACTACAACTTTACTTTTGGGAAGAAAAACTGAATGAGATCAACTCGTAATAACCCGAATTCAAAATTTAAAATATAATTAAATGTCAATTATTAAAATGTGATATTTTAAAAGTTGAAAATTTTAATAACATTTCTTTTCCGACTCGAACTACTTTTTATCGTTAAACAACTCTTTGCACTTCCTATTCTGCTTAAAAAAAATCTCTATTTTGTCGCTATTACCCAGAGCGGTCAAGTGAAAGTCAAAATTCACTAAACCCCCCCCTCTTCTTCATTTTTTTCACTTTTCTCCTCACTCGCACGCTGGGGTGGGTTTAGCATTTTGGATTCTCCTCAACATTCCGCCGCTTCCGAGGTAAAGAAGGTCGCACCCTTTCAAGTTTTATCACGTTAACTCTGGCCGATTTTTGGGCCGACTTTTACTATTTCGCTTAAATCAAGAATAATAAGTTCTTAGATCCTTAAATTTGTTGTTTTAGAGTTAAATTGAAGATTGGCTGGCATTTCAGCTTAATTATGGAAGGTTCGACTGGGCTTGATTTTCGAGTTGACTTTTGTTGACTTTTTCAAACGGTTTTAAAATGGTATAAGTATTCTCGACCTTATTATGCTTGTTTTCAAGCGAAAGCCAAGCATTTATGTTTGCTTCAAGAAATATTGAAATGAGTTTTGTTGTGATTGAAAGTAAGAATGGGTTTCAGAGATTAAAAAAATGGTTAGAAATGTGATAGTTATTGTTAATATCTAACTTTACGCTTGTAAACTGGGTGACCTAACTCAATCATTAAACGGATGTCAGGAACTTAAAGCCGAGTAATGTTATAATAGAAACTTTCCCTTGGATTATTTCGGGAGTATAAATACGGTGATACAGTTATAAGACTATATTACTAGTTGTATATTATAAGTAGTAATTATAATTTTGAATGCTCGTTTAGGCGCTGATCGCGGGAAAGATTCGTCATGATTACAGGGAGTTTATATACTAGCCGAGGCGCAGTAGCTATCTTTACTTCGCGTTTATATATGTATTTACTTGAATTTGCGCGAGTTATGATATTATTTCAGTAGTACTTCGAGACTTATATATGTGAATAGTAATGATTGCGACGATATTCGAGCATGATGCTGAATTTTGTGTAATTTTGTTAATTGATGTCGGAAGTCGAAAGAAGTTTACCATTGGTAGATGTTTAGCTTGAATCATAGTGATTTTACTGCAGCTTGGCTGCCAGGTGTAAAGCTCGGACTGATTGACTTGCTGATATTTAAGATGGGATTGCTGGATGATTTGAGTATTAAAGGAATTACCTAAGAGTAGGAAATGATCGTTGTGGATGTGATCGCTCTTCGGGTTGTTATCGACTGCATTTCCTGTGATTGAAATGTGTCGTTATTGTCTCGCATTTCCGGTATCGGTGCGGTCAAGAGTAGCCTCAGACGGTACGAGTGTGCTTCTTCCGCAGGCCGATGGTTACGCATTAATAATAAGTAGTAGTTCTGATACGCTGATTAATGAGTTGTATATCAAAGTGGATGCTATCGCTGAGGCGTAGTCGGTAGATCGGTACGGATGATTGATACCAGAATTGCGGGTATCCTGCTTGGACTGTGGCATGGATTTCTATCTTTGGTTGGATTCTTTATCGAGACACGCTTATTACTTATATGTCGTCTACGGAATGTATGATTTTTAATTCTCGAGATTGATTTTATTGAGACCTCATTGTATTATGTTATAGCAATGATAAAGTCCCTTGGAATCATAAGTTATGCAGATTGGAGTATGTATCTTTATTTTTGCCTCATCTTGATATATATATATATATATATATATATATATATATATATATATATATATATATACGTATATATATATATTTTACCATTTCGTTTATCAGGACTAAGTTCCACCCCGCGATAAGTATTCACTAAGATTCGGCAAATTTCACACCCTCATTCGCCTGGCAATGACTCGTGTCGCTGACAGTGGCGACTTCGACATCTTCGCTCTTGTTTCATAAGGACGCGGGTCGAGCTTAAAGCGAAATGACGCGCCATTTATCCTCACGCCTGTCTAATATAGCTTGTTATTTCCGGCTTTAGTCACGCTTCCATCACGTCAGACGATTTTCGTGACTGAAGCTTGATTTTTGTTTCACGATTTTGGCAAACCGATGTGTGAAAGTATTGGGGAATTTATATTTATGGATCGGGATTGTGGTTGTGTGACGCTAATTTATTTAATCGCTTTATTTAAAAACCGTTTTTCCAGACTTTTATCGTGAAGTTTCCGATTTGTTCAAAAACAAAGTTGTTTTTAAATGAAATATCCATCGATTTCAAGCGACTTCCTGTTCAAGATCATGATTTAATTTAACTCGTGGGCGGCCGACCTGCATGGGTCGCTACATAAACAATCATCTTAGTCGTAAGCAACATAAAGAGCACAACATACCTCTATCATATGGAGCCAGCTCTTTGTTGCCTTAAACCTCTCCTGACGACATCCTTCCTTTGAGCTTTTCATATTTGCGTTGCTCATCTTTATTTTCGTGAACTTTAATGAGCAACTCAAGTGGCAGCGAAATTATTTGGGTCGAGTATTCTTCGCAATGTAGTGTTTGAAGGGATGAAATTAAGAAAGTACGTTTAGTTACCAATTAAGATTGTTTGTACTTACTAATCGACGTATTATATTTCCATTTAACCTCGGGCCACAAAATTAGTATAAGAACGAATATCGATGATTTTAATTCACATAATCGGACGTAAATATGTCCATCTGTGACAAAGTTGGGACTAGCATCATGTTCGCACTATCATTTTCACACTTCCTCGAATTTTATATCACCCGCATTCTGATTAAGGCTAAAGTACTTTTCGCTTTTGATGTTTGAATAAATTATGTAGCCGCAAGAATCGAGATTAAAGAAGCAAATGATTGAATGATCAAGAAGTTAATATTCAACAATAAATCGAAGAAATGTTGTTATCGGAGTCGAGTGGTGAGCTTGTAAAAGTTGGTTAGCAATGATTGCACTTGAACGGTAGTAGCTGTACTAACGACTCTATTTCTAATTGATTTCATAAAGATATATCTGCCTTTGTTTAATGTAGTAGTTTTTCGTTAATTTGTTTCATAGAACGTGATTTATTTGGAATCGCTATGTATATCTCACTTTCAGCTTTCAAGTGACAAAATACAAGAAGATATAGTCGCTTATGATAGTTCATCCTTGTGAGTTTGTTTTCAATTCAACAATTTGAAAGACGTTTTAAGAATTTTTTTAAAACACTTGACGATATTGTTTACTTTTTAATTGTATCACGACTATATTTCAGAAAAATCTATAGGCCCAAATGTTAAACTTTATTATGAATCACACTTAATAAGTTCAATAAGACCTTTGTATACTAATGGGGAATTTAGGCTCGTCATTCCGATCTTTTACCATTTTCCTAGTAAACTTTATAAGAATGTTGAAAGGTAAAGGTATCATATACTAGCTCTCGATTATTATAAACTTTTAACCAGCATATAAATTGTTGGCATTTGAACTGTCCTAAGAAGAATAATATTGATGAATATAGCATATCCCATTTCCTGTACTCATTTCTTACACATAAATAATCCCTCCATCCCTTTGCATGTAGTTAACACTATTTTTTAAAATGTAAATCCCTTTTTAAAGCCTTATTTACCAAATTGTATAAGAAAATTAAACGAAAAATTATATTCATGGTGATAAATTCAAATAATTTTTTTAAAACTTTAAGCAACAATAAACGGGTCTTGTAAGTTAAATGTGTACAAAGCATCATTAAATGTTACTTTTAATGCTCTCATATATGTGACCCTTGTACAAACTTTTTATGATTAGGTGAGTTCTGTACTTCTATTGGAACATGGTTTAGTCTAGCAAAAACTATTTCCTGTGCCTCTGAAAAATACTTAACTGACCAGACACCCATGTGATCGCTGCTTTCGAAAATACTAACTGACCGTACACTCGATAGGATCGTCGTTTTTTATTTCAAGATGTCAGAATCCCAACATTTATAGGCTGTTCTGGTGAGTTTTTATCAGCAGGGGGGTGGGATGAGAAAATCAAGAAACACAAGCCTGAAACAAAAAAGTGCCACACTGTACTTTCACTTCAACTTTCCCAAAGTCATCTTGGTGTTGCTTTGGCTCTTTTCACCTGCTAGAACTGAATTGTCAAAAACATACATCAAACGGTGATGCACATTAACTACAACTAGGGGGCATTAAATACTGTAAAATTTGGCGAGCAAAGTGTCAAAATTATCTCACAAGCAAAGTTAAAAGTTCTTGTGAATGGTATTTATAGCAACTGGAAGGGAAAAAATAACACAAGGGCAATGCAAGTATACAAAATTATCTTTCTTATGGAGACTATATTGCTAATTTACTTGAGCAATAATGTATTAGGCAACACACAAATCCAACTCCATGATGCGACGAGGAACAATGTTCTCAGCAGGATAGGCTCAAGGGTTTAAAGGCCTGGTGTTCACAGGCTTCTGGTAGACCCTCACCAATGGCATACCATCTCCTTCAGCGTTCTGGACTCTCCATGAACGATCTTTCTTTCGTTGTGGTTTCTTGTGTTGCTTATGAGGAGCTCTAGGGGGTTTCTTCTTGGTAAGCTCTTTCGCAGGAACCAATCCATTAGCCGTATCAAATGAATCCAAATCATCTAGCACATGCTCCAAATCAGGGGTGTTTATCAGTTCATTATCTGAAGGATACTCATCATCAGATGAATCCTGTTCGTGCACCTCAGATGAGATTGGCTCTGCAGCATCCTCACTCTCAGATTTATCATCGGATATTCCGGGAGGCATTTGAAAGTGAGGCAGCTTGCCATCAATGTAGTCCTTCAATATTTGACGAGAAGCTTTAGTTTCGTCTGGCAGTCCCCTTGACGACACATATCCACGAGAAGCACAATATGCTCTCAGAAGCTCTGCTGCTGTAGGAGGACGAGATTGAGGTTCATATGATTTAGGCTTTGGCAGAGAGATGTTATAGACGTTTTCAATTACTTTTCTAGGCACTCGATTTGCTGCTACTTGTACGGCCTCCCTATGCTCAGTCATTCGATCAATTGGCAGAACTCCAGAAGCAATCATCTCATATCTGGAGCTGGTAAAAGATGGAAACACTAATCCAGGACAATCACAAAGTGTAAGTCTATCAGACATTATCAGCGTTTGGAAGTGCTTTGTTTTCCCAGGCGTTGACGTCACACCAGTTCGCTTTTCCCCCACTAAAGCATTGATTGTCGAACTTTTCCCTACATTAGGATACCCAACAAATCCCACCATAACACTCTTAACTGATGCAGTAGTCCCTGCAGAATTTTCAATCTCAGAATGAGAATCAGATTTGTCCGACATACTTGAGCCTGGTCTAGTCCTCCTTGAAGCTATTTTCTCAGCTTCAGATTGTAAACGGGCCAACAATTCCTCCCTCCCATATATTTTAGTATCAGCATCAGCTGATTCTTCTGGCATGGTAAGGTTCTTCCCTTCAAGAGCAGCAGAAGCAGCTTTAGCGGACCAGAAAAGAAAGAGAATCCCGTGGAGACGAAAGTAGTTTGCCCAACTCTCCCTAAAGATAGTGCCAAGGATAGAAATTTTAGCACAAGTAAGACGGAAAAACAAACAAAAAACACCAGAATCATCAAGAAACTTACCTGACAGACAAAGGCAGAAGGTCTGCTTTATTAATAAGTAGCATTGTTCTTTTGTGCTCATCAACTTCTCTAACATATGCCTACATATGATAAATTTGACATATGATGAGCTAAATCTCCAAAGAAAGAACCTGTTTATATTCAACAGGCATGGTTTTTCTAAACAATAAGCCATAATATCAAGCTGCTAAAATGTATGACTATATCACATATTCACATTATAGTCTTTTATCAAAAAGTATAGGGCAAAAGATCACAATCATGAAGTGGTAGAATATGGGTTCTACTGTCACTGTAAAACACCCGGGAACTGTAACGTAAAGCTTGAAGAGAAGCTGCATGTGCTTTGTCTTGAAAGATGCATATATATTAATGAAAGGATAAAATTTACATTTACTTCTTACCTCAAGATCAGAGCATCGATAGAATAATGGGTTCCGAGCATCAACAACCGTTACAAGCTACAAAGATATACAAAGAAAGAAACATAATTAGACAAGAGCATATTACAATAAAATTAATAATTATAAATGCTGTCAACAAAGAAACATCATTAGACACGAACATATTACAATAAAATTAATAATTACAAATGCTGTCAACCATCATTGAATTTCAACCATAAGATAGAAGTAGAGGTTAACATTCATCAACGAAAACACTTTCAAGCTTTGTTACTCTAAAAGTACATGTCTCACGTCTGCCAGAAATATAATTTTCCATATGGAAACCAAATAAGAGAGATTCACAACTAGAGTCTCCTGAGTCACATAAAATGCCACAGAGCATACATTCACAGCATTTTTAAAATGAACATCCCAACAATATAAACTGATATACCTGTAACAAGTTTACGTTTGGAGACAACTTGCTCAGTTATTTGAGCGCTTAACTTAATTAGTTAATCACACTTGGTCAGATTTCGAGATAATTAACAGGTTACACACCACCAATCCCATCCTACTTCTTAAATCAAGAAACCGTAGAGGAATTAAGTGGGTAATTATCCTCCAATCAAAAGCTAATATGACCGTCTGGAGGGGGAAATTTGTACTCAATACTTTTTAGTAGGACAACTGAAAAGTAAAAAGCATAAATGAGGTTACTAATAGTGCATATTCACTTCCTTCACTGATAGGATGACCTCACCAGATCACTACGCTCAACCACCCTCCAGAGTTGCCGCCAGATATCAAGATTCTTCTCAAACGGAGTTAGTACCAGCTTCTCATTTTCTTCGAGCCTGTAATGAGTTATTTGTGATGGAGAACAAAAGTCCAAATATTTACCACCAAACAAGAAAAAAGTGTAACTGGGTTAAATACCCCAAATAAATATAAGTGCACAATGTACAAAGTAAAGTATCATGGAGAAAATGAAGTTAAACATTCAATTGACTCCAAAACAAGATAAGGAATTAATCTTTGTAACAAAAAAACACTAATACAAAGAATGATGGACAATAGGAAAGAGCAAGGTCGAGAGGAAACCATATAGCTCGGATTTAAAGGTAAGTTCTCTCCATATCAGTGCATGTACCTTCTGAACTAGATTTCTGACAGTTTCTATTATTATTCTTGCAACAAACTCAATGAGACCCAATCAAAGGACTACGAAAGTGCAGGTGAAGTAGCTTTTAAATACTGTATATTCCAGTGGATCTAGTCAGTAGAAGTTGAAGAAAACATATTAGCTACATTGCATATGCCTCAGTCATTTTCGCATTGCAAGAGCCAAGAGACATCTATATGCCCTTGGTTCAGTTTACAAGACTGGTTCAATATATGACTGCTCATAGACTATCTTGAAGGCCATAAATAAATACAGGAAAAGGTAACTCACTTTGCAAGATCGCGACGCCAAGACAGAAAAGCTTGTCTTTCATTGGCATCAAGTTCTTCAACAGTCATCTGAGAGTTCCATAGTGGTCTGCAATGGACGAACTATTCAGAAGATATTCAATTACGATACTGGATATATGGGAGACTTTGAAACAAAAAGACACATACCTGCGTGGCACACGAAGACTGCTAGCATGTAACGCTTCTTCTTCCATCTGTTGCTCCCTCAAGTCCTCAGGTGTCATTTTGCTTGCCTCTGATATGGAGTCCCTGTTATCAGCCATGAGAAAATCAATTTGACACTACTAAAAAAGAAAGGTAAACTAAACACATACAACAGATATCAACATGGTCATGTGTGCATTAGAATTACCACTTACTAATGCATAAGCTTGGTTAGCTTCTGAATTCAATAGTAGGGATTTTCAAGTCATAAGTTATTTCTTGATCTCATTACAAATAATTTTTTTCCCTCAAAACACTTAGCTGGCCATTTAATTCAAAATAGTGGAACTGGTTTAGAAGATTTATTCGTGGGGTAGGTATTGAACTTCATCATTTAATATGAAGTAATTATGCAGGCACTAAGTGGAAATGGTCAACACACCTTCACAAATATTCAGGCCCTAAGTTGGAATGATAATATGATGGAATGATGCAGGCACTGACCGATTGACTTCCAAATAATGATGAAGTTTCTCCAGTCATGAAGAGTGGATAGTTCCCCTATAATTTGCTTATAAGTCTTCTTGTAAAGAAGAAAATAAAGCAAGAGGTGATGTAGAGAAACCAAAAGCTATATGTGCTGGGAGAAAGAGGAGTAGAGCCTCTCAGCAGCAAAAAGAGAGTGAAATACACTGCTGTCAGTTCACATGCTATGTGCATTTGACTACTACAGCTAAATAATGCAGCAATAAGAATTTACTGGCATGTTCATGTCTGAATGTGCCAAAGCACCTTAACTTCATTATCTTTGTATTCCAAATCCATAGCATGAGTCGTGAAATATTCAATTGGAACTTGTCTTTCTATTTATTACACCACCTCAGATCAACTACACAGGTCATCCTTATAGAGGAGTCGCATAATGAGTGCCTATAAACATATATAAACAAAAGTACATCGCGGCTACTGAAGTTAAAATCTCATCAACAGTAAGAATAAGAACCATTGTCTAATATATTGTGTATGAGTGTCTCTATAACACTATTCTGAGAACCAGTAAATCAATTCAATCACTAATACTGTCCTATCAATCTTTATAAAATAACCATATTTTACCAAAAGATATGCTTTTCCCCTCAATTAATCTCAGTGTGTTACTACAGTTAACATTCAACGCAAATACAACATTATAGAAATACTTGAGCACAAAATTTAAAAACTCAACCATCAAAATTCATAATTGGACACTCTTTTTGGGATAGAGGCAGTATCTTTTAACTGAAAACATAAACACCTAAACAATTAACAACAATCAAGGTTCAAGAATAACACATATTTCATCAAAAGGGCAAAATCCCAAAAGGGTATGGAGCTTATAAACCAACAAGAACTTTGACATCCAAATGTTGGCCGGAAAAGATTCCATTTTTTACATCAGCATCACCAATAACAGAATCAATATCATGTTACTACTAAAGTACAAAAAACACTAGCATTCAACATATGTTCACCAAATACTATACAACATATATAAAAATACTTGAGCTCAAAATTTAAATAACCCAACCATCATAATTCAAAACTGGACAATCTTATTGGGATATAGGCAGTAGCTTCTGACTAAACTCACAAACACCTAAACAATTACCAACAATCAAGGTTCAAGAATAACAAATATTCCATCAAAAGGTCAAAATCCCAAAAGGGTATGCAGCTAACCACTCTAGCAAAACTTATACGCATCGAATGAAGGTTACTGGCCGGAGAGGAGAAAGTCAAATCAACAAGAACTTTGACATCTGAGTGTTGGACAGAAAAGATTCGAACTTTTTCATCAGCATCACCAATAACAGAATCATTATCATGTTACTAGCATTAGACATATGTTCACCAATTACTATACAACATCTATAAAAATACTTGAGCTCAAAATTCAAAACTGGACAATCTTTTTGGGACAGATGCAGTAGCTTCTAACAAAAAAAGGGAAAATCCCAAAAGGGTATTCAGCTTACAAATCAACAAGAACTTTGACATCTGAATGTTGGGCAGAAAAGGTTCTATCTTTTTCATCAGCATCACCAATAACAGCATCAATATCACTCACATCAGTAACTGATTCCAACACTTTCTTGCTTTGTCTCCTATAAAACCGCCCTTTTTCACTAGATTCTTGAATCATATGGTTATGTTGCTTCACCAAAGCTCTACCCAACCTTGTTTTCTCCCCCTTTCCCATTACAAAACTGCTAAAAAACTATAATTTTTTTTCTAAAACTGCTAAAAAACTATGATTTTTTTGGCTAAAAAACTATGAATTTTTTGCTAAAAAGCTATGAACTCTTGTGATTATTTTTGTTTGTGAAATATATGTAGTGGGTTAAGGGTAAAGATTTTGAGGGTTTAAGGAAAATAATTTCAGGGTTTGGGGCGGGGGGGTACAAGGAGGCGGTTAGTGACGATTCCAAAGATATTTGTTGACTGGTATCGAGTGGGTTTGGGTATACTTAGTTTGTAGTGTTGGTATCGAGCCGATTTCGATATATTCGATTTGAGGATATAGTGGAGAATATTCAAAAATTAATTCCAAATAAAACCTAGTATATAGAGTGAATTATAGTCTATTGATGCCTCTTTAAAATAGAATGGAATCTTCATGGACCAACACCTTATTTTTATCATTTGAAATCGAGTTGGAGAAAATTGGCAAAATAGCACTAATTTGACCTTTATTTTTTAATTTTAGCACTCACTTAATATCTTTGGCCTAAATAGCACTCTCGCTCGCCAATTTACAATGGAAGGGTGCTATTTAGGCAACAAATTTAAAATGGATGCTAGAAATTAAAAAATTTATTAAACTATTTTGCTAATTTTATCATCGAGTTGAATCTAATCCATACTACACATCGAATAAAGTCGACTTACATGATTTGATCCGATTCGACTTATATAAAATAATGATATTATTCTACCCAACATTTCCTTTTGACTCCTTCCTGAATAGTTTGCACTTTGCATCAGGTCCATCACAACAATTTCCATAACCCCCTTAAGTCCATAACATACATGATATATGTTAAATCCATGTCCCATGCAAGCGCATCCTTGAGTCTTTGATATATTTCAAGCATGGGTCTTGTGAAGTATTCAATGCCTTGGAGTAACAAACTTTATCAACATCCTTTCTCACTTTCTCCCTAACCATCCTCCTAACCTCATTCTCCTTTATTCACTTTATCCTCCTCAATTAGTTGAAACCCCATCGAAGTTTCCACCTGAACTCCGAAAATCAGTTTGTCTAGAAAGTGAGGGTAATTTTCAAATGTCAATGCTCTTTCCATTCTCAACTCTGTACCTCACATATTTCTTTAAAACATCTCCAATTTAAAAGACTACGCCACCCAAAAGACGGACGTATCCTAATTTGAAATACGAAAAATTATTATTGGCGAAATATTTTAAAAAAATCAAAAATAAAGGTGCCTCTCCATTCGTTAGCCGCCATCTCAATTTCGCGCAAGCAGCCGCATTCATGCACTCAAAATCTTTCAAATTTAATCTACATTCTCATCGCTTTCCAATGAATCTCCACTTGATTCACTAGTGATGAAATGCAAATTACATAAAAATCAATCAAAGTTCAAGTAAATAACCAATTGTAACAAATATTTTTTGAACTTTCACAAACAAGTAGAGTTGGATTGAACGGCTGGTTCGAATCGACTCGGTCTTCTATGTATACTAGGTTCTACTTGATAAAATGAGGTTTCACTATAGTTGGTCGGAAAAGCTATACTCTCAAAGATCAACAAAAATAAAGAGTATTCGAATTCGATTCTGAATTTTAATATTGGTTGCTACTAAATACCATAAAATTATAAATTCTAAGCTTTGATTCGGTTTATGTTATACCTAGTCGAGCTTCTTTTTTTTTGGTAAAAAAGATATTAATATATAACTCATAAAAGATACATCACATTTTATACCCCTCCGCGAAGTCACACATAGACAACCTGCTTTAAAGTAATACAACCCATAAACATAACCTAAACTCCCATCCCCAAAACATATCAACTCCCGTGCGTCCGAAAACCTGAGAATAAGCAAAGTAGGCAAAGAGGAAAAGGCCCAACCATCCGCACAAATCCGTAGCCAAAAAGGATGTAATACCAGTAATCACACCTAATTTCATCAAGCCTCGAAAAACGAACTCGCACTTCCTCAAACACAACTAGTCAGCCGGGGTCAAATCCGCCGCCCCTCTTACGAGATTTTCTCCTCCCCACGTAATGGTGGCCTAAGTAGATCCCTGCATCATAAAAGGCCCTCGTGCACCAGCATCAAGTACCCCTAAGACTTAATCACCCGAGGATATGTGAGTCCACAGACTCCGACGACAACCAATATAAACTACTCATTCCCTGTGATTTTCTCCTCCCCCCACGTAAATGGAAGCCTTTTGCGCTTCAGATCCTGCACTACATGCCTTAGGTACTGTGCAATGCGCACTCTCATACTTAATCATCACTTAGTGGATACTGTGAGTCCAAGACTTAGCACAAAAAACACTCAGAGAGCACGAGTCCTGCACCGGCTAAAATAGTAAGAGCAACCACCCGGGGAATGTCCCTGCATCTCCACCAACCATCCCACTACCAACCCGCCCCAAAACCACTAAGGACGCTCGAGAGAATACACCTGGAAGACACCCTCAATAAAAACAACAATGTCGAATTCCCAACAAACACATACAGACCAAGAGGGCATACCCCAATAAGAAAAGAGGTAAAGTATCCCAAATACAAATAAACTAGAAATCAAACTCTACAAATGCTGAATATAATGCCAGCGAACACTCTGAGTAAATGCAGCTTCACCTCATCGACGATAATCAAAGCGAAACTCCTCACTCTGGCCATGGCCCCGCATTACGAAATAACCAGATCATCTACACCATACGTTAGGACGCAGTTCGATCACCGATATCGGACGACCTCCCTTCAAGGCTTCTTTATGTATGCACTTTATCGAAGCACAAGTGAACATGTCCCTTCAACGCTAAGCCAATCTCTCGATACCCCTTCCAACCGCACAAGTAAAGTGGGCAAAGTAAAGAAGAGGCGTCGCCTGACTCCGTGGAAGACCGCAAAAACAATTAGTATCCTCCAGTTCAAAAAAGTAGCCCGGGTTCACCGCTAACCTGCCCTCAGATGCCAACCAAACGACAAAGGAATATTTGTGAGAACGAAACCCTTCAGCAAACATCCAAGGCCATTTAACGCTGGAGTCCAGTTTCTAATAAAACAAGCTTAGAAACCAATTTACCCCCCACACAACAACCTGCCAAGCCCTCAATAGCCTCTGACCCCTGCTAAAGAATAAAGGTATCTCGAAGGTCACACAAACTCCGCAGATCGTTAATCCCCTCCGACCCTTAACATAAATCCCAAATGTAAACTCCCTTTAAGACGCCCATTTAACCCACTCCGAACCCAGAGGATTCAAATACGAACGCAAGGCCCAAAGAACACTAGAAGGTAAGAGCAAAAATTTAAAGTCCTGAACATCCTTAAGACTGTCATCCCTCATCCTTCTGGGAACACAAATATCTTCGAATCTCACCTCTTCGCTTTACTTCCACCCCAAAGGAAAGAAGTATAAAGTGAATTGATTTTGGAAACAATGACAGGAGGAATGGAATATGTCCGAAGCCAAAAACTATCAACACCTTGAATTCTGCTCAACAGAGTCGAGCTTCGATCACACTTGTCGAGTTTGACTCACCTTAATGTTTTTTTTTAGCTTTTTATATAGTAACCACCACCCCCCATTTGTCCAGTATGGCCACTAATGCTACTTGCCGACGCTGCTATAATAAAAAAAGTCAACGTAGGATCCACTGAATAATTTTGAATGAGACCTAAAATGGGGCTACTTTGTCGAATTCATTACCTTATTGTTCTTTCTCAATTCAATCAATGTCGATGCTGTCTTCCTCTCTCCCATTCCCCTAGATAAAGATAATTGCCTGGCACCATTTCAACATGATTTGGGGGTCCAAATGAATTGCATTGCATATCCATAATGGGCGTAGTATTTCAAATCTGCTCTGCTCGGTTGGTACTAAATTAAAATCGAACCTATTTTACCTGCTCTCTTAGCCGGTCTAAATCCTGCTCTATTTCGATCTGCCCAAAATTTCGACATTTTTATTCTGCTCGACGGCTTGGCCGATTTCAGATTACCGACACCCCCAATAAGGCGTGCCACGTACCTTGACCAGACAATTGCATTGCATTGCACATCCATAAAGTGTCACATACCCTGATCCGACAATTTTGTGATAGGTTAATCACAGTACCAATATTAAAACTCTAACTCGAAATCTTGAGATTCATTTATTGGTATTTTTATCATTATATTATACCCATACAAGCAAAAATGATTATTTGATGTATTTAACTATTTATCATGCAATATAAACCATCATAAAACAAAAGAACTCCATTCACTATTGCAAACACTAGACACACAAATAGTTCTATTCTTGTCCCTTCAAGAAATGAAAAGTAATCACTAATTTATAAATTACTCCAAACAAATCAAAAGTGATAACATCAAATTGATCTAGTGGTTTTGAAAATCAAAAGTTCTAGCTAATTCTTTCGTTTAAAAAAGATAAGAGAAAAGGGTTGAAACAATAAACCACCAAACAAATTATAAAGGTGATTTAGGTTAGGTAGCTATACTAGTTGAAGAAACAAACCAATTTCACACCAAGATAGAAAAAACAATGATTTTTCTTTAGATTTGAAATGCAGAATAGGAACAATCCCTTGAAATAAAAAAAATAAACAAAGAGATTCTGTATCATAAGATGAAGGCAACACTTTGGTAAAGTTGACTATTAACATTTTGTTCTAATAATGCTGGGCATCATTTGTTTGTTTGTTTTTTTTATTTTTTTATTTTTTTATTTAAAAAACCCACCCACCGCCCCCTTATAATGAGAATCGAACCCAGGACCTCTAAGTTACTGGAAGGCCTCCTAACCACTAGGCTATTCGATATTCTCATTTTGTTCTAATAATGCTAGGCATCATTTGTTGCCGCTGAGAGACATCAACAACAAAACTTTTTCTTCTTGTTTAAATGTGTTTGAAGTAAACTACATACGGCCACACGTACTGGACACATATCCTCAAATAATATGAATTATCAAATAGACAGTAATTTATAATGTTGAAGCAGACAAGAAACTGGACAAGAAAATGAATGAACTAATAAAGCATCATGCCTATTGTGTGCAAAACAAGACTAAGCCCCTCAGGGATTATTTTGATTATTGACATAGATTGTGATTATCTAGTAAACCTAGTTCACACGTTGCATTAGCGAAACTAAACGATATTAGTCAGGGGCATGAAGGATTTCATTTCACATAGTTGATATATTTGTCTCTTACAATATGCATTTGATGGAGAATGCATTATGCACATAATATATGCCACTTGAAATTATCACCATACTTACAGTTTATATTCATCAATCAGGAACAGTTTATATGATTCAAACCGGACATTCCCAGCAATAAACAACCTCTAGGGTCATAAACTGTTTCGTCTTATTCCATTAATTAGCAAAATAAAGTTGCAAATGCAAAAAACACTTATATAGTTGAAAAAAGCATCCAACATAAGGAGTAATTCGATTACCAAGCATAGTATTGTGGAATGGAGAAAAAGAAAAGTAAAATAAGGTCAATATGTGAAATGGTGGCTAAAAAAAGGAAGATTTCGTTCCTTTATTATCTATCCCAATAAACACTTTAATTTGAATAATCCCCTGTCGAGTAGCAATTGGCCTTCACACAATCACACTTATTCTGTATAGGGTCTGTGTTCATTAAGAGCATATGAACACCCTCAAACTCATCACTTCACGTATTCACAAACTAATACAGTAGTAATGAGTAGCCGACCCAACTCAACTATGGATTTGCTAAATAATAATTCTACGCCACCTACACCTCACTTACTTCTTTCTCTTTTTTGATTTACTTGCATCTCTTCATGCTTCAGTTGGACTCCATGGGGTTACTTAGGTTGGGGGCATCAGTTCACAGCCCCTCCAAAACCTTATTCCAACTGGAGAATCCAACATTCTTCGTGTTCACCAGACATTTGAGTCAATTGTTACCTAACCTGGAGGTACGATTCAAATCATTAAACTCGTCTATGTTCCAACAAATACAAGGAATACAATTTCTTCACAGAAGAGTTCCTGAATGTAGTTCAGTTTAACATCCGGCTATTTGAAAAACCAGCTTAGGACGTGAAAACAAGCATATAGGTACCTAACCTGGAGAAGCAACTCAAATCACTAAAATCGTCTATGTTCCAACAAATACAAGCAGGACAATTTGTTCACAAAAGAGTTCCTAATGTGTTCAGTTCAACATCCAACTTTTGAAAAAACCAGCTTAGGGCACGTAAAACAAGCATATAGGTACAACAGTTTCACAAGCACATGTTATGTTTCTGAGGAAAACATAACCTCAAACAACCCACCAATAAGTCCACTATTGACAGTGACTACCACCAACAATTTGGTTCAACTTACATACCAAATTGCATTAACTTTAGCAGCCGGCTATTATCCACCATCCACTAACAAATATACTAACAAAAAATCTAAATCTCAACTCAACGGAAACCGAGTGAACTCACTCAACCAACAATCTCTAGTTAATGCAAATTAAGCACATTTGAACAAATTAACACGTAACAATACAACACCAACTAAATGAATCTTAACCACTTACAATCAAGAGGAAAACATTAGTCCTTGAAGATGACCGATTCAGCAATCTCCAGCAACGGTTTCAAGCAATCCGGGGAGAATTTCCTAGCAAACATATAAGAGGTACTAAAATTCGATTCCCTCAACGTATAGATCAACTCCGGTGAAACATCACTAGGATAATAAGTATGGGGATGCCCATCTACACTATCAGTCCAATTAACCCGAGTAATAGTATAATTTGTGCATCCTTTCGGATCATACATTGACAATAAAGTAGGAAAATAATGTTCCTCAGGGTAGCAAGACTGCACATTTAAACAAGGAAGCTTAAACTTCCTCCACAGTTTTCGATCCTCGATAACCTTCAACGCATGCTTCCTCGAGATCACAAAAAACTGAGATCCAACACGAAATTCGTTAAATCCCACTTCAGGCAACATCACATTTTCCCCTCTAGCATTATACCTGTCCCATAATATAGTCTCATTATCAAGAACCTCAATGTAGCTAGGAAAACCCTTATTAATCGCTTCATCGCCAAAAAGGGTATTATAAAAAAACCCAAATGAATGCAATGGTACACAATGCTGTGAAATCAGTGCAAAATAACTATTCCTCTCATCATCAAGAATCGCTGAAGCGATTAATCGCCTCGCTGCAGAGATCAAAGTAGGCGAAGATCTTTGAGTCCTCCTTGACTTAATTACCCTATTCTTGAAAAAACCATCCAAAGATTTGATTTTGATTGTGGGATCTGAATGAACATAGATATTAAACAAATGGGCATTGCTTAAATTTGTTACATTGAAGTAAAGATTCCAAATTGGGGAAAAAACTAGGTCCGAATTGGTCAAAAATAAAAAGGCAATTTTCGGGGATTGGAGTGAACCTGAGCCAGAGCGGAGGTTGTTGGAGGGGTGGTGGTGGTGGTGGTGGTGGTGGAGAGTGGTGGCGTTGTGGAAGAGGGAGAGGTCGTAGAGTTCGTCGACGGAGGAGATGGGGACACGGGGAGGGGGGAGGAAGTGTGGGACAATGAGGAAGGCTAGGAGGGGGAGGAGGAGGATTATTGTTGGGAGGAGTGGGGAGGTTGAGAGGGAAACCATAGTGGACAATTGGGAAATTAGACAATCTTTTGGGACAAGGGGTGGGATTGGGAGTGAAATTGGACAATCTTTTTGGGACAGGGGGATGGGATTGGGAGTGAAATTGGACAATGTTTTGGGACAGGGGGGTGGGGATTTGTAGTAAAATGGAGAGATTACGACAATGTTTTGGGACAAAGGGGTGGGGATTGGTAATAAAATTAGGAAATTGGACAATGTTTTTGGGACAAAGGGTGGGGATTGGTAGTAAAATGGGAAAATGGACAATATTTTTGGTATAAGGAGATGGGGATTGGTTGTGAAAATGGGGTGGGGGTTTGGCTTGTGGGATGGAAAGGAATGGGAAATGGGACAATATTTTTGAGACAAGAGATGGGGATTAGTAGTGAAAATGGGATGAGAGTTTGGTTTGTGGAATGGAAGAGAATGGAAAAGGAGATAACGTTTTTGGGATAAGTAGTGAAAATAGGATGGGGGTTTGGTTTGTACCTTTGTGGGATGGAAGAGAATGAGAAATGGGACAATATTTTTGGGATACGGAAAAAGCGGAAAAGATCGTTTACGTGCCGTGTTTAACTTTTAAATGTTTACCAACTTTTATAAGATTGTATCTTATATATTATGGAGATCATGATAATTATATTAAGCGTTTATTTAGCATAATGACCCATAAAGCGGGAGATCTTAAAGGAGGCCACAAAAAAGTAGAGTTTCCGCTAGTATATTTTTTGGGATAAGGGGAATTAGTGAAATAGGGTGGGGTTTGGTTTGTGGGATGGACAGTAATGGGAAAAGGGACATAGTAATGATATAAGTGAGAGATGAAAGTGAAGGGAGGGAGGGAAATAGGGGTGGGAAAGAGGAAAAAGTCGTTGACAATGGTGGTTTAGATGTGGATGGCCGAGGTGCTATCCACAGTTCCACACACACCCCAACTAGTATTTTTCTAGATTTAAATTCTTATTGTATGCTTTTCGTATTCACATTAGCATGCTTGACATGTGATCGCCTCCATTAGATCGCTGTGAGTGCAATCATTTCAATATCTTGTCGGTTTAATTTAAAATTTTATACAAGAAATCTCGTTTTTTTATGGAACATGAATTGAATAGGATACTTGACAACATATTTTTTATGTGATAAATATTGGTACAAGAAGTGATACATAAAATCTTCATTGGTTTGTGGTACATAAAATCTTCATTAGTTTGTAACCAGTGTTCGAGAAAGTTTCAATTAGGGATAAAATAGTCATTTTAATTGATTTAACCCCTTTGATTTTTACTGTTTCAATGTGCAAATAGTTGAGACGGGTGGAAATATAATTTTATTTAATATATGAAATTATATGTATCGATTATGTCACCGGTCGTATAAATATATATACGTGTCCCGATTTGTGACAACAGCTAGTAATTTAGAATGAGTTAGTTTATGGAAGTTTACTCTAACAATGACATTTGTCATCTACTTCCACTCATCTTGTGGTATAGGCATATGCTCGGTTATGCTAACGACATTGCAAAATGCATAATCAGTTATTTTTTTGTGCTAAAACAAGATCGATCGTGGAAAATACATGATCAATATTTACCTTGAATGCGTAGAATTATATCAAACCCATACATTATTGATAAGTTAAATTTAAAATATTTTTTAGTAAACTGCATATGTGTGCAATTTGTATTAATATAACTATTCGATACATAAGAATAAGGGCTAAAGGCACGATTGATCATCTATGTTTACCTCATGTCACCATTTAGTCACTTATGTTTCAAAAAATGATACTTTTGATCCAACCGTTAATTTTTCCGTCAGCTCTCTAATCCCGAGAACACATGATGGGTAGACTAGTAATTTCACTTCTACGATTCAATTTAAGAAAACAAAATCTGAAGAAAAAAAGTTCCCCTCCCTCTCGCATGCCCTCGGCCTCCACCATCCTAATCCCCCTCTCAAGTCTCAACAACCATATAAACAGCATCACATATCATACTATCCCAAAATAGCTGATCAAAACTCTCATTTCCAGATTTCAATGTGCGCCATGCTCAAAGGTTGAAGGAGTTCTCTTGTCGGTCAATGTCGATGGTATCTTCCTTTGTTTTTTATCACCATGTGGTCCTGGGCACTTCTTCTATTGCTAGAATTTGAAAGCTTTGATTTTTGTTTTTTAGATTTCTTTTATAAATTATTTTCAGAAGTGAAATTACTCATCTACCCATACAAAATATCACATGACTTATCATGTACTCGGTGTTAGCGAACTGACGGAAAAGTTAACCGTTGGATCAAAAGTATTATTTTTTTTAAGCAGCAGAAGAAATGATCGACATTCATTTTGAAATATAAATGATCAGGCGGCCATCTGTTAATATAATTGATTAACCGTACTATAAGAATAGGGTTCTTGAAGGTTTACGGTGGGTTCATGGTGACGCTATTTTGGAGAGAGGAAGTTGGAAGGCTACAAAAGTGAACCTCGGTTTCCATTGTATCTGGCGTTTCTTTGAATCTTGGTGGTCCCTAATCTATTGCTGTAGATTTAAAGCTTAAAGATTTTTTGTTTTTCTTGTTGCGCTTTCTTGATTAATAGCTAATTAATTACGTGAATGAAAAATTGTAAAAATTTCTTTAGCAAATATATTTAAATCTAATTTATTGATATTAATTTTTATTTTTGGATAAAAAATAAATAATGATGTGGTCGAGGATTGGAAATAGCATAAAAAGCAGAAAAGCATTGTATATAGTTGGAGACTACTGAGGACATGTATACATGTCTAGATTTAATTATCCATTTAGAATTTTTGTTTCTTAAGATTTTGGAGATATGTCTGTGAAATTACTGAAATGAGTCATGCAGATTTGACAGAGGAATAAAATTATTTATCGAGTTTGGTATGAACAGGTACAAAACCAATTCATTCAATTATAAATTTCTCCGAATTAGGACGACAATTCTCAATTGTTTATAAATAAGCCCTCTCCGACTTTACTGAGATATTAAATGATATCAGCTTAGAGTTGAGGTTTGCATGGCCAAATGTGAGGTGGGTATGGGATTCTGTGTCAATATTTTATAGAAATGTAAAACTCTATAAAGGAAGTCGGATTTGATAATTTTCAAATTATGCATATTTTTATAGTCTATTCTGCATAGTTGTCAAATTCGAATAATATACTTCTACTTGCTTTCCGAATTGAATACTTAATCGGAAATGAAGGACATGTTTTTTTTTGGTCGAGGATCGAGGCGGATATCAGGCACTTTAGGTACCCAGATCCGATGAAGGCTAATTAGTGCTATGACGACCAACCAATCTCATATGCGAGATATATTATTTCATGATCAGGCATAATATTTCCCCTTGGAGCATCTCTACGGGGGATGGGTTTCCAGCATTCATCGAACATATATGAATTATATGACATGGAAGAAGACTTAACTTAACCTTGGATTGTGTGAATTACAAAAACAATGCGATGGTCCCATGTGAACATGGTTAAGACGTATGAAATGTGAATCTCTTAATTGGGTTTAAAAGTTCTGACTTATAAAGTTTGGTTTAAGGTTCGGTTGATGTGAAACAGAGCAATCGCCAAAACTTGATTTTCAAGAGCTTTGTTTAAGAACTACATAATTGCCATATTTTTATATATTTTGTAATTAGAATTTAAATCTTCTTTTTGATTTCTACTGTAGAATTAGGTAAAATTAATCACCGTGGAATATGAAACTTGGATGGTTCAATCAGGTGAAGTAAGGCTTTCTACCGGACCATATTGGGCAATTGGGTACATAAACATTTCCCCAGGAAGCTATTTGATGCTCCCTGCTCATACTTAATACTTCAAACAGAAACTGCCATTCTTTGTTGCTAATATCGTATAATGCTAATACTAATTTGCACATTTTCTGCACCCTGATACGGTAACTGGTAATATAGTTCTGTGCTGCAATTGTAAGATAATTGTCAAAATGATCTTCATAAGAATTACACTTTGGTTTCTAATGTTGGAAAGTGAAGCCTATTTTGGCAACATTTCTTTAATTAGTTTATGAAAGCTTAGGGCTAAAGAAAAGTCCCCAGTTTGATAGGTTTTGTTTAAACATACGAAATATATAATGTTGTATGGGTTTCATTTGCATCATTATACACCTAAAATAAAAATAATCGTAAGAGAATATTCGAATCTTTAATGTGCTTGAGAGGAAACATCGTTTGTTTTTTGTGAAACTGTAGTTGCAGAGATTTTTGGTATATAAGAAAATATTGACGTACATTCCCCAGCTAGTGGTAGGAGGCATGTGATCTTAATTCTATAGTGGATTGATGTAATAGGCGTGCAACTTCCATTATAAATTCTTATTAATAATTTATTTAAATTATATCGTTTTTTTGATAATTGGTGTTTGAGCTACGCAGGAGAGATTTAGGTCTTAAATCTAACTCGGCTTGGTGGCATTATAGGGTTTAAATTAAATGGGTAGTCAAATGGGTTTGGTCCCCCAGACTAAGCATTGTGATTGATATTTCTTCCAAGGTTGTGGCTTCGAGGTCGCATGGGGTGGTAAAGTTGCAGACAGTCCCCGAGCTAAAGGTCTGGGTTTAAATGTTAAGATTTAGTAGGAGCATTGGTTTGGACGTCTGGCACTGATGAATTAAGGAACTGAGCGTGCAGTGATCTTTGTTGAATAAATCCTATTTGGAAGCTTGTTTGAGCCGATTGCAAGCGGACAGCGATCTGATGGATATTTTATTTGATCTTGCAATGATATGATTTACAAAACTAAGAGGTACAACCAAACAAGAACACTAAAATGTAAATGGTAGAATAACTAGCTTTCTTGAATCGTTATAAAATTTTCCTAAAAGTATTTAGGTATGGGAATCTTTCTTGGGTGGATGAGGATTTGAAGGTTGATCTTTATGTGATTTGAAATTTTGTGGGTAATTTTGAAAGCAAGAAAGATAACTGGGAAAATGAATACTGAAATCTACTCATTTCTTGCTTTCTCATATACTCTCTGAGTTGATTTACAAATGTTGGTTATTTGGATGAAGTGTCATTGTAAGATGTCACGAAATGTCATACAATCAAAGGTACCATTTTTATCTAAAAGTGTAAATGACGAATCTATTTTGAAAGGCAAACATTTAAAATTGATCTAACGAGAAAAAAAATCACTTCGGGACTTAGGTGGGCTTGCCTCCTCCGAACTAGTCCCAACTCTGAACAAAAATGCCCCGATCACGGGGACATAGTGGGGGCAGCGTACATTCCTCCATTGAATGTCAGAGCCATCCATAAGATATATCATAATCAGAAATGACTATTTGAGGACTTCCTTTCACATGACAGTTTAGAATATGAAGGTGGCTCACAGCTTGAACCTTGATTATTTAAGCAAGGCTGAATCCAAACAGTTTGGAAGGTATCAGAAGATTAGACTTTGAGCCTGATTGCTGAGGCAGGAATCGCCAATACCCAAACCACGTTTCATATAGGAGCCTTTTTGATTCCTCAGCTCATCATATGCTAACTTCATTCAAGAGTACAAAAATCAAACCTTCGCTGTAAGCACGGGTATATACTGGGGTATCTACGTGCTTACAAGCACATAATATTGGCTTGTTTATTTGCCGTTTAGTTTGAGTTAGGGTTGTCAGACATCGGGATTTGGGTTTCCGTCAGCGTGTCTTATAGGTCACGATATTTCGAGGCCCATTTCGGTGGCCGTTCTTTTAACTTCATTTCCCTCAGAAGGAATTGGGTTTAGTAGTGGATCGACCCAGAGTTATCCTCGATGATCTTAACATGAATAGTGATCATGACTCTCCGTTTCAGGCCAACAACAACATAATCGTGTCTCGTCTTTGTAATAATACGAGGGCTTTCCGTTATATGTCTCATTATCTGTGCGTTAACTGTGACATGAGGATATATGACCCGTGGTGTGGCGCATTCAAATTAAATTCAAGAAATACGCATCTTTGATCTATGGATATCGCTAAGTTCATTGGTATGCTATCATTTGCTTTGAAGCCCAGTACTTCTGACACCTCATCTACAATGTAAACAATACGCTTTTTGATGCTTAAACCCCAATTGTCTACATTTTGTAGGCAACTAACGTCCTTGATACCCTTGATACAGTTGGAAAACCGTTATAACCCAGAAGACCATATTTCCTCGCTAACACTCGGCGAATGCGATAATTTTGCATGGGTAAAGCAATATCAATTCTTATGCTGATATGTTTAAGCCATTTAACAGCGCTTTGCATATTACAACTTTCCACGCTGTTTTCTTTTGATTTCTTGGAATGATCATAAGGAGTAAGTGCTTTTTATATCAAATGTTTGAGCTTTGTCATCTTGCTCGATATAATAGGTTTGACTTAGAGTAAACCATTTGTCGTATCTTTTAACAGTTCTAGATAGTGTCTACTTACTCCAAGTCTTTCCCGTTTCGAAGACGGAAGATGGGCCTTGGTTCTGATGATCATATTTCCGTAGGAATTGCTAAGATAAGCATATAAAATTGACTGATGAGGCATAAAGATACTTCTCCTCATTCTGAGATTTGAGTGAAATAAAGCATATTTTTAAGACATGTTTGCTAGAATAAACATCCATCAAAATGCCGTTGTTTAGGGCTGTTTTAAACAAATATAATGGTTTTGTGACACTTTGTGTTTATTACACCAGGAATGAGTAAAAAACTTGAGTTCAACATATCATATTTCTTCAATCGCATTTAGAAGGAATGATGTTTTAACATTCATTTGATGCATACAAATTATGGGATGGATGTTAAAGCAACAACATTCTTAAAGGAGTAATCACTCTTTGAATCATGGTATAAAGAAATAGTCTATGCCTTTCTTTGAATTAATTTTTTTTGCGACTAGGGCGTTGCCTTGAAGGGATGGTATAGTTATCGAGCGATCTCAACGATTAGGCCGATTGGGTTGGGCAGTCTTTGATCATTGAGAATTGCCATTTAGGCAGCCCAGTGCAGATTAAATAGATTTATGTGACTGCTTTCCTAGAGGTCTACTAGCCATGATTCACTTAGGTGCTTGGTATCATAAATCATTCAGTGAATAAGTAGGGTGTTTGGGAACCTTTATATTATTTGATCTCTTCCCATTTATCATAAGCTTATAGATAAAATTCGGGATCTAGGTGTTTTTGACTCTGGTCGGCTGACTATCTACAGGTTTAAAGCATAACTACAAACTCTCTTGTTAAGACTTTAAGTGTTTCGTTGTAATAGCTTGGATTCAGGCAGAGAGTATTTGTTAATATTATTTTGGGGTTAAAATTTAAATTTTATTTAAGTTGCGTTGTTAAGCAGGGGCGGCCCCAATAGGCAGTGGCATTTCTTGAGATATTTTTATGCGGACCCGTGGCTTTATAGTTATCAAAATCTTATAAATGAATCTTCTTCCATTAGAGGATGAACTCCACCAAAATTGTTTTCCACTCGAAAATTTTCCTTCCGTTTAATACCGTTTGAGGCATTGCCAAAAGACTACTTGGAGAGTTTAAGAAGTTACTGCGTGTTGTGAGGGTAAGAAAGTTCGAATCTTTTGAAGTATTTTCTTGAGTTTGCAGGGGATAAACTTTTTGGGAATTTAGGTTAGCTTTGAGCTTTGATGTTTATTATGTTATAGAATTGCCATTTAAGCTTAGATTATCATTATAAGGATTGATAATTGCTCGATTTATAGGTTAAATATTAATTTAGTTGACTTTTTGTTGGTTTTTTGCGTGGGTTTTAAATGATAGAAGTGTACTCGTGGACTTTATTTATAGTTAATTTTGGAGGTGTAAGTTGCTTGATTTTTAAGGTGATTAGAGAATGTTCGGATATTACAAGGTTTTGCTTAAGTTGGATGAGTAAGTTTGATTTGTGATTCAAGATGGTTAGAAAATGTGATGATTAGTTGTTAATGCTCAGACGTTGAGGACCTTTGAAGCCCAGTAATTGGGCTAAAAGTCATTAATAGGAAATGTTGCGAACTTAAGTTAAAGAATAAGGTGATAGGGGACTTTTGTTGATTTGGGGGGTATCTGATGAGATTATATATATAGTTAAAGAATGTTATATGAATTGTGTTATAAATAGTAATTATAATTACAGATATTTTAGATGTTGTCCTTGAAGGTCCGTCGTTGTGATTGCGGAGATTTTATTTAGCTAAGCGGAGGTGAGTATCTATCTACATGGTGTCGGTCATGTTGATTGCGGATATGTGTATGTTTGTATATATATGATTTTGTGTTGAATTATGGCAGCTGATTATGCGTTGTGGAGTGAGTCGTTGCGTTGTGTTTGTGGTCTTTATGAGTCGTCACATGTGTTTTGAGGAGTTGTTGAGTCGTATTAGGAAGAGTTGTATATGAGTTTGTCTTCATCGATTGAGGTTTGTTATCCATTATTTGCTTCGTTCCTAGATGCGATTTGGTGGGATGCCTCGTGCAATGCACTGTTCGGTGATTCACTTACGTGCCTCGTTCTGATCGGTGATAGCTTATGTCGACGGGCATAAGTTTTCTCTGCGGGTTAGGGTTGATTATATCTTGGCATTAGTTGTAGAAACCCAGGACTTATATTGAGTTGTAGGATTGTTGGAGTTGTTGAGTTGATCTTATTGTTGGGTTGGTTAGGGTTGAGTAGTGGTAATTGGAACATTGTTGGAGTTATTAGTTGATCTGCTTTATTATTTGAGTGTTGAGTTGATCTGTGTTGAGTTAGTTGAGTTCTTGGTTACTGGTCCGTTGAGGTTGTGGGTAATAGATGGATTGTCGGTGGATAGAGTAAGTCGATTAGTTGTCTGCGTGTTACATTACAGTTTTTCTTGAGATATCATGTTATGAATTTGATTACAAATCATTTTGGATAATTCACATTTGGTAACAATTTATGACCGTATAGAAAATGATAATGAAATTGCTAAGTGACTTTATATTAAGATCTAAGTTGAATTGGGACACTGGCGGTGGTAGTCCGGCGGAGGCGCGTCTTTCGGTAAAGGCTGTTTGGCCAGTTCACGAAGAGATCCCGAAATTTCATGGGTAGGTTCACCCGATTGATGCCGTAGAGTTTATTAGAGATTTGGAGACCATTTTGAGCAGTAAGATTTTATTGAGGTGGTGAGGTCGAGGTTCGCCACATACAGTACGCATGAGGCGCTCGTGATTGAGGTGGTGAGGTAACCCTCCCCAGTATCCTTGTTGCTAGGGGAAGGCCAGGGTGAGCTTGGGAAGCTTTGTGGCCCCATTTGTTCGAGGAAAGAATTATTGTATGAGTGATACCAGCATGGTACTTTGGAGAGGGATCGATTTGTTGACTTCAGGGGTGGTCGATGCGGTGAGGGAATCTGAGGCGGTTTAATTGAGGTTGTATTAACTCAACTTTCAATTTGTCACAAGCGTCAGGAGGCGGAGGATTCAGGATAGGATTGGGTTGACCTTGGAGATTCGTCGCGTATATGGCACTGATGACTCACAGGAAAGGTCGAGGTGACAGGTGGTCTGGGTGGATTATACAGTTCGGGGTTTCAGGAGGGAGGACCTTTTGACCCGGCCGCCCCAATTTCAGTCGTTTGATCTTTAGTTACTTTAGGGGAGTTGTGCAAACTGCTTTTCTATACGGGCCATATCGGATCTGGTGGATTTGAGAGGTGTCGCTGAGGGTTTAGGCGGCGTCAGGTATTTTTCGTTGTGGGGCAGATGGGCCATAGGATGTAAGTTCGGAGAAGAGAAAGATGGTTTTGCTTTAGATGTCGGTGATGCGGACACGCTGGCGAGATTGTCCCAGTATTCGAATTGGGGGTAGTAGAAGTAAATCGTGGCGTAATTTTGGCCAAGAGGAGGGTACAGGGAGGCGAGAGGAGGATGGAGGCTGCGGAGGTGGAATCGCTGAGTTGGAAGTACCGAGGGAGGCGTAAGCGAATTGCTTGATCAGGCAGTCTTTAGTAAAAACGAGATCGGTCTTGAAATCATTTCGATAGGCATTAGACCGCTCCGAGGTTGTGATAGGTACATGTTGTTATTTGAAATCTGAGGAGGCGGGTACTTTTGATTACGGAGCCTCTTCGTTCTTTTTATTTCGAGTTTTGTGGATGTTTTACGCTTTTATGTCGAGTCTTTACTTGTTCCCCAATTATATTATGACAAGTTGGGGAGGTGAAGTTGAGAGTTAAATATGTATATGAATATTTACATCACACTTAGAGTGTGTAATCGATTGTTGAGTGGTGATCTGCCAGTTTGAATTGGTAGATTTGATATTATCTTTAGGAATGGAGTAGGTTGGGAGACATCTGTGCTAGATTATTTGTCAAGGAGATTACTTGTTTGCTAATCCGGGTAGACATGATGTTGTGTTTGAGGGAAATAGGAGAGGAATTTTGCCATCGAGTTTTATTTGGAGGCCGGGAAGTTGATGAAGAAAGGGTATCACAGGGCCATGTAGTGCGACTTGGAGAGAGAGAGGGAGGAGACGAGGTTAGAGGATATACAAAGTTGTTCGTAGGTAGCAATGATGTTTTTAGGAGGAGTTGCTTGTTTCGCGGAGAGTGGAGTTTGCGATTTGGGCCGATTTCTATTAGCAAATAGATAAGCTCAGTTGAGAGAGAGTTGAAAACTTCGAGTTGCGAGAACTACTTGATAAAGGGGGTTTTGTCGGAACCGAGTGTTTCTCCATTAAAGTGCGCTTGATTGTGAAAAAGAGAAAGATAGACAAATTTGAGGTTGTGTATCATTCTGGTGACGGTTGAATAAAAGTAGTGAGAGCATTATCCGCGTTAGGGATAGATAGATTTGTTGTCAGGTTGAGGTGCAGTATTTTTCGAAGATTGATTTTGAGGGTCGGTACTACCAGTTGAGGATCAGGAGGGTGACATTCAATCGGCTTTTTACAGACGTATAGACACTTATGATTTTTATCAAATAATGCAGATTCGGGTTGACTAATCGCCGGCCGGCGTTAAATGGATTTAATGGGCGGAGTGACTGCAGAGTTCTTGGATAAATTTGTGATTGTGTTTATTGATGATGATATTCGATGCTGCTCGAGTGATGCGGAGAGGGAGAGCGAGGCAACTATGATTATTAATTTTGGAGACTTTGAGCGGCGCGATTGTAAGCTAGTTTACTTGAAATGTAGTGCAGTTGGAGAAATGGAGTTAGGCGAGTATTTATATCAGGCGAGGTATTTGTGTGGACCTCGAGAAGGTGGAGGCGTGGGGCGACCTACAGAGTGTGACACAGGTGAGGAATTTCTTGGGTTTGGTGGGTATTCTGGGGGGAGGTTTACATGAGGGGGGATTTCTGGAATTCGATTGCGACTCCGATGACCGGGTTGAGCGAGGAAAGGAGTTCCACTTTATTTGGGATGAGAATTGTAAGAGAGTGTTTTGGGTTGAAGGCGAGGCGACTCTTCACGCCGGGTTTGGCTTTGCCGTCGAGATTACGGGGTTTCGGTGATCTTCCGCGCCGAGGGGGTTGGGGCGTGTGTGTTGATACGAGGGAATGGGAGGCCCGATTTCTTATCTTTCTCGGCAGTTGAGGAACCCCACTTGAGAGAGGAACTACACTGCCCGTGATCACGGAGTTAGCGTGATTGTTTTTAGACCCAAGTTGTGGAGGCATTACTTATGGGGTTAGATGGCCAGTTTTCACCGATCCACAAAGTCACGAGAGTACACCGACTCGGAGAGACTGAATTTGAGGCGAGAGGAGGTGGATGGAGTTTATCGTGACTATGATGTGACGGTCGGGAATATCACGGGGAAGCGAATGTAGTAACGGATGCTCTACGAGTGGAAGGGGAAGCGAAAGGCCAAAAGCGAGAGATGAAGCGGCTTAGGGTTGGAGTTTGATATTGGCGATGGTGAGTTGTTGGCTTATGCTGAAGGTTAAAACTGTACTTTTTGGCAGAAGTATTTTAGAGTGCGGCGGTAAGATGAGAAGCTCTGAGAAAATCGAGTGGGAAGTAAAGGATGGGGTCGAGAAGGATTTTCTGAGTTGGCGAGAATGGAGCTGAGGATGGATGGCAGGTTATGTGTGCTGGATTCGGCTGAGTTGAAGAAAGAAATTCTTGATGAGGCTCATAATCGCTATATAGCATGTATCACATTGCTTATGAAGATGTCTGGACTTGAGATTGACTTTTTTGGTGGTTGCGGGAATGAAGAGAGAAATTAACGAGTTTGTGGCTAAATGTTTGAGTTTGTCGGGTGAAGGCGGAATAGGCGTCCAGCGAGTTGTTGTAGACTTCTTTCCCCATTCTGAGTGGGCGTGGGAAAATGTTACCATGGACTTTGTGATGGAGTATTTCTGGGTCGTTGAGGCGGAATGATGGGATACGGGTAATTTGTGGATAGGGCGTAGTCGGCTCGTTTCTTACTATCCCGGATCTGAGGATGGACCAAAGAGGTTAGCGAAGATGTATGTTGTCCAGTTGTGAGCTATGGGGTTCCGAGGGTGTCGATGGAGTTTCGACACGCGTCACGAGATTCACCCTGCGAGATTATGGAGGTTTCTGGAGGCGTTGAGGACTAAAGTGGAGTTAAGTCATGCTTTCCATTCAGAAACAGAGATAGAGCGTCGGAGAGAAACGAAACCCAGGCTTTTGGAGGATATCTTCGAGCTTGTGTTGAGTTTCTCGAGGGGAGTTGGGATGACGAGTTTAAGATGGAGTTAGCATTATAACCACTTTGGTTCATGCTAGTATCCGGATAAAACCATTTGAGGCGTATGGGCGGAAGTGTCGGACTCCGATGCATTTGGGCAAGTGGGAGAGAGGAAAGTTTATGGTTCCGAGTTAGTTGAGAGTTCGGTGGAGGATCGAGGATTGATCTGAGGAAAACTTGAGGTAGGGCGGGGCCAGAGCCAGGGAAGAAATATGATGATCGTCGCGGGTGGATTTGTCCTTCGAAGTTGGAGATCGTGTGTGTTTTTTGAGGATATCGCCATGGAGGGGAGTAATGCCGGTTTGGGAGAAGGGAAGTTGAGCGTTATATTGGACCGTTTGAGATTTTGGCGAGTGGGGCCCGTAACTTCTGGATTTAGCGTTGCCTCAGGAGTTGGACATAATTCCTGATATTCCATTGTGTAGATTACTGAGGAAGTATGTTATTCGGGATGATGGCATGTGCTTAGCTCGATGCTTGGTGGAGCTTGAAGGTCTCGCCTTTGAGGGGCTGAGTGAGGATTCTTGATCGGAGAGAAAAGTGTGAGGAACAAAGTGGTGGCACTTGGTGAAAGTGTTGTGGGAGGAACGGCGTGTAGAGGAGGCGGCATGGGAGCCTTGAGAGGATGATATGAGGAGCCGTACACTTGAGAACTTCAGCGTAAGGGGTAAGTTGTTTAGTTTTACATGTGTTTTATGACTTTGAGTTGTTACGTGGGTGTTTCAAGTAGTTCTTTGAGTTAAGAAATTTGAGGGCAAATTTTTGTGGAGTGGGTAGGCGTAATAACTTGGGAGGATTTAAGTATGAGTATTATTAATAATATTATTTTGGGGTTAGAAATTTAAATTTTTTGTTAGAGTTGTGTTGTTAAGCAGGGGCAGCCGCCTTAGGAAAGCCAAAGCGAGAATTGAGCAACTCTTGAGATATTTTTTGTCTGAGACCCAACGTGGCTTTTATATTATCCAAATGCCTTATAAATGCGTCGAATGTAGCCTTGGCACCATTGAGGTAGAGACTCATAATTTATTTTCATAAAAATTTTATTTCCGTTTCTTCTCGTTTAGCGAGGATTTGGTCCTAAAATTTCTGGAGAGTTTCACAGAGCCGTTCTCTAAGTGTTGAGGTAAGAAAGTTGAATCTTTTGGAACATTCTTGAGGTTTGAGGGATGTTGACTTTTGGGAACTGAGTTGACTTTGAGCATTGTTTATTATGTTATGAAATTCTTAATTTAGCTTAGATTATCATTATAACAGTTGATAGTTATCGATTTATGGGATTGAAAATGTGAGGATTTTAGTTGACTTTATTTGACTTTTTTTAAATGGGTTTTTAAATGATGAAGTGTACTCGTGGACTTTATTTATGATTGTTTGGAGGTGTAAGTTGTGATTTTTTAGGTGATTAGAAAATGTTGGGATATTACAACTTTTTGTAAGTTGGATAATTGAGTTGATTTGTGATTAAGATGGTTAGAAATCTTGATGATTAGATGTTAATATCGGAGCGTTAGGACATTTGAAGAGCTAGTAATTGGAACTCGGTCATTAATAGGAAAGGTTGCGAACTTAAGTTGGAATAAGGTGATATAGGGAGACTTTTGTTGCAGGTTATTTTGGGGGCCTCGATGAGATTATATATATGGGTAGATGTTATATTCTTAGTTATGTTATAAGTAGTAATTATAATTGAATGTTTTAAGCGTTGATCGCGGGAAAGGTCGTCGTTGTGATTAGCGGAGATTTTATTTAAGTAGCCGAAGTGAGTATCTTATCTGCGGGTGTCGATTAACTATTTGATTACGGATATGTGTATGTTTATATATATGATTTTGTGTTGAATTATATGTTTGATTATGCGTTGTGGGTTAGTCGTTTGCGTTGTGTTTGTAGTGCTGGAATGATACATGTGTGTTTTTGAGGAGTTGTTGAATTAAAGTATTAGGAAGAGTTGTATATGAGTTGATATTGTCGGAGTTAGGTTGTTGTCAGGTATTTTGCTTCGTTCTGATACGATTTGGTGAGTTGCCTCGTGCTAGTACTATTCGGTGATTCTTCGTTACTCCGTTCTGATTCGGTGATAGCTTATGTCGTGAGCGTAAGTTTCTCCCTGCTGAGTTAGGGTTGATTATATCTTGCGTTAGTTGTAGAAACCGGATATATTGGGTTGTAGGCTTGTTGAGTTGTATGAGTTGATCTTGTTGTTGAGTTGATATTATTGTTGGAGTTGTTGTGTTGATCTTACATTGTTGAGTTAGTTGGGTTCTTGGAGTTACTGGTCGTTGAGGTTGTGGTGTAAGAGTGGATTTATTAGGTGGATAGGAAGTAAAGGGTCGATTGGTTGTGCGTGTTGTTCACAGTTTTTCTTGAGATATCGTATGTTATTGTTGATTACCGTTATTTTGAGATAATTTTGTTGAAGTAACGATTTATGATATATGAAAATGATAATGAAATTGCTAGTGACTTTATATTAAGATCCTAAGTTGAATAATACTCATTATACCCAACCTTATATCGTATGCGATATTAATTAAGATTCGATCATGACGGTATTTAGATTGAATGGAAGTTGATTTCATTCTTGAGATATATATTCACTAAACCGCGAACACAACTATTATTTATGGGCGGTAATTTTATTGCTAGGTTGAAATTGGTGTTGTTCTTCAGCGGGTTTCTTGGTGTTTGTCTTTGAAGAGCTTAGGTGGCTGGCGGGTGGCGGTTGATCCTCACTTGATCCTACTTTATTTTGTTGGATTGTTGGATTGTGGTTCCATTGTCTGTAAAGTTGTTATTTTTTGAGATACTTATTTATTTGTAGGTTGTTGTATTGGTCCTTTGGAGTTATTTTTGTGTATTGGTTGTTGTTATGTGGTTAGAATCTTTGATGGATCTTTTTTAAAAGTGTTGTAAGATTCAGTTGTATATTGTTTTTGTTGAGGTTGTTTTGAGACGGGTTTCTTCAAAATCGAGTCATCCAAGCCGATTGGTGACTCACGAGGTGTCGAGGATTTGGGGCGGTCCCAACCTCGAGGCGTTGACACAGGCTGGTCGTTAAATTCGTTCACATGCCGGCAGCTACTTGTCAATGCAGGAGCGTAAGTCGTCTACGAGAGAGCATCGCAAGAAACTTCCAGCTTTGTATGGATTACACTATTTTTGAAAGTTTCAAGATTTGAAGTCTATATGCTTTAGAGCTTTTTGCATACTCTTGAGACACACCTAATCTCTTTAGATTTAACAAACATGTATCAAAGTTTTATAGTAAGAAATTTATCTTCAAGTACTTTAAAATAATTTCAAGTTGGTTTCTACCACCGTTCCATAGTTCGTAAGGTGAAACCTTGAACTTCTTAGAGGATCTGTTGTATACATGATAAACATTAACAAAACTACTCCCATAAGATTATTTGGTATTTTGAAACTCTTATAAAAGCTCTCCCCATTAGATTATTTAATTTGAGCTTCATGACATTAGACCATAAATCTGACCTAAGGATGGATTTTCACTTTATTTCAAGCCATTTTGTTGTGGAGAATATGGGCTGTTTGTTGGTGTATAATGCCTTTGTTTGCTGAGAATCGTAAACTCCTTAGGAAAATACTCCCAAGAGCCTCTATCATCACTTAAGATTTAATCCTTTTTTCTTTTGATTCTCCATTTATCTTTTTTGAAGTCTTTGAATTTCTCAAAGCTTCATCCCATACTCCATAGTAAATAGACATAATATATCTTGAATGATCAATATAAATTTCCATTTAAGCACATGTCTGATCCATTTGACAACTCACAAATGTCTGACGTCTGAGTTACGATAACTTCGATTTCTCTACCGACCTTTTTGTAAGGTTTAGAACATTTAGCCTTCACATAAACTTCATTTTCATCATTCTCATTGAAAACTTTCAAATGATAGGTACTTAGACATAAATGAAACATATTTCTTATTAATATGACCAAGTCTAGCATGCCAAGTATTAAAAGAATCAACCAAGTAAACAGAAACATTAACTTTATTAATAGAGAGTTTAAACATGCCTCCGGTGGAGTATCCTTTTCCGACGAACACTCCACCTTTGGTGATTACAACTTTATCAGATTCGAGTGTGACTTTCAGTTCACTCTTACATAAGAGACTAGCAGAAATAAGATTTTTCTTAAGTTCAGGTACAAAGAACACATTCACTAAAGTGACTTTCTTCCCACTAGTGAAGAATAGTTTAATGGCTTCATGTCTTGAACTTTACCATTTGCATTGTGCCAGAATCTCTTGTGCGTAAAGCCGTCATTGTAAGTCTTAAAACAAACTTTTTGTTGTTGCGGCGCATGAATGGTTGTTTAAGCAATGCGACCACTTGATCATAGTCGAGCTTGATAGTTTGCCGTGTTGACTTTTAGTGACCATTCTGACGATAGAATCCACCACGGCCTGAAGCCATATTCGTATCAACATTGATTTATCCTTGCATTATTTGGATTCTTTGCCATATTTTCCTTGTTGATGCACTCACGAATGTAGTATCCTTTCTTTCCCTGATAGTAGGGACAATCTCCTTAGCCGTACTAGAGGATCTTTTAAGCTCTTTCTTCTTCCTTTTGAAGTTTTTGGATTTTTTACCAAACCTAGAAGAAGATTCAACAAAAGATAGTTGGCTTTCACGTCAAGATTCGCTTTCCTTGAGCGATTCTCAACCTCCAACGCATATTGGTAGTCGATTGTTGTGCAAGTAAAGGTTTCGTTTGAGAGACGAAGAATCTTTTAAGATAAAATTCAGATGAGCTAGCAACTTTGAAAGAATTACACCAACTTGTATAGCATCGAGAGACTCTGATATTCCAATTCCTTGAGGATTTTCTGATATAGACCAAGTGCACTATCTCATCATCATAGATTTATTAGGATCAAATTTATGATCAAAATAATTAACAACAATGAAGCGATCGGTACCTTTTTTGAGATTAAAGTACTTGTTGTGTAGTGCATCCCAAATCTCTCTCGCCGTTTTCATTGGCCTATATGTGTTGTTGAGCGTCTTTGAGAGTGAATTCAGAATGTATCCTCTACACATCACTTCATCATTTTCCCTTTTTGCAATAGTAACCGTGGCAGCCTTCTTTTGATGTTCATCCATCTCCGGAGTGATCTCGAGCAATGGCTCCAAATTGTTACTCAGAATGTAGAAACATCCAATGGATGTGAGAACCGATTTGACTCGATCTTGCCAACGATCAAAGTCATTACCATCAAATTTGTCAAATTGATCAGCTTCAAATATGTTCGGTGTTGTCACAAGACTTGGATGCATGGTTGAACTTCCACTAATATCCATTGTAGATCGTGTTGGACTACCAGTCCGCACACCTTGTTGTAATGATGACATAAATATTGATTTATTATCTAATATGTGTGCTCAAGTGTTTTATTCCATAGACATGTTAGAAAGGTGCTTCTCAGACGTAAAGTTGATAGTCATATCAAGTAAGAACAAGATCAAGGAATTGAAGAAAATGAAGAAATGTCACAGGCTTAAAGATACTTTGTCATTAAATGAGCTTAAAGGTAAAGTGTGGCGATGATGATGTAGGATCAACGACCTTAGCAGTGGGTGAGACTTGAAGAAGCTTAAAGAAAGGAATGATGTTGAAGGCGAAGAGTCAATCATTCACTTACGTGTCGAAGAAAGGACAGTAATAAGAAAGAAGAGACAACGAAGAATCAAGATCGAAAGATACGATCGTGAAAGAAAGCCGGAGTTTAGGTAAAAGTCATGGCTCGAACCTTTTACTTTGCTTTTCTTCTTTGATTTGATTGAAACCTTTAAATGAGAGTAATTTTTGACAAAATATTTATCAAAATATTTATATCTTAAAATGATATTTATCAAAATAAGAAATTCTCGAATTGGATCTTATTTTCTTAAAGGGTTTGAAAAGATCTTTCCAACGCATTTTGAATTGTCAAAATCTGAGTTATAACGAAGCGGAAAATTATTGTTTAAGTTGGTCCATCGTGACCATATGCTCTCGATGGAGGTCACGATAAGGTCTCGATGCATCTAGTTGAAGGTCTCGATGTGGTCTGGATGGGGGGGTCCGAAAATAGCCGTTTTTAGACCGTTTGAACTCCATTTTCTATTTAACCTCATTCATTCCCAAGCCTTTGCACAACATTTTTACATCAATCTAAGAATAAAATCTCTCATTTTGAAATATTAAAACTCTCATAGATTATGCTTCAATTAGATTATTAAAAAAAATTAGTTGGGTTTGATTAATAATTTTCAAAGAGATTAAAGGCTAAAGAAGGAGCAAACAAAGTGTTTGATAAATTGCTCAAGAGGAAAATTCATCATCTCCAAGATACTAAACATTCATATTCAAAGGAGATTCAAACAAACTTCAATATCACATCTACTTAACAAGGAGTTCATACAAGCTTCAATTTATTATCTACTCAATTAAGGAGTTATAAATTGTACTAAACATTTGTAATCCAATTATAGCTCATTGAGGAGCATTTTAGATTGAATAAAATAACAATCTCTAATTCTATAAAGAGATATCCCATTAAGTTAAGATTTGATCTTCATACTAGAGTCTTGAGGTCGAGGTGTTGTGAGGCTTGTTGGACTCTGATCCGTACACCTTGTTTAATGACTTAAATATGGATTCTTATCCCAGCATGTAATGTAAGTGATTTAATTCATAGGTAGCATGTTAGAGCGATTGTCGGACGCAAAGTTGACATTGATATCAAACAAGCACAATATCAAAGGCATTGAAGACAATGAATAAATGTCATGAGCTTCAAGGTGATTTTGCAATGCCAAAATATGAGTATTATGGTGAGATAGAAGAAGAAGAATCCAACCATCTGGCTTCAAAGTGAAGAATGGCGATGAAGAAGAAGATCGTCCATCTACCGGTCATGAAAGGACCAAGAAGAAAAGTTCACGAAGAATCAAGATCGGAAGAGACGAGTCTTGGATGCAAGCCGAAGATTAGGTAAAAGTTATGGCTTGAATCTTACTTTACTTTCTTTCCTTGATCTTGATTGAAGTTCTTATTTGGGAGATATTTTTCAAATCATTTTGGCTAAAAGATCTTAACCGTTTCAATATTTTTAAGAATGTTTGTCAAAAGAAAATATTTTGAAAATCTTAATGTGTATAAAACTGGGGTTTGAATTCATTTTATTAAAGGGTTTGAAAAGAGCTTTCCAACGCTTTTTGAATCGTCTAAATCGGAGGCTGTAGCAGGCGGAAATGCGATTTTAAGTTTCGCGCTTCGTCGAGACCCAATGTCCGAGACCGGTCTCGATGAGTCTCGATGATCTAACGTTTTTGCTGTTTATAACTGTTCAGACCCGTGAGACTAGGCTCTCGATGAGGTGCCGATGAGTGTAAAAACTAGCCGTTTTTGTCGTTTAGCTGAATTTACCGGCACTTTTAAATACCCGAAATGTTCCCAATTTCTTCCCCGACTTTCCCAAATAATTCTAAACATTTTTATACTCATTTCTCATCTTTAAACACCAAATATCTCAAACACATGAGCTTTAGTTATGATTTATCCAAGAGAGTGAGTTTGGTTTGTCTTTAAACTTTGAAATGAGAAATAGAGGAAACTAAAAAGAGCATTCAAGGTGTTTGATGAAATGCTCAAATGGGGAATTCAAGAGCTTCAAAGTCTTATCTACTCAACAAGGAGTTGAACTTCAATGTATTATCTACTCGATATGAGGTTATAAATTGTGCCAAAATTATAATCTATTGTAGCTCATTGAGGAGCATTTAAATTGGGATAAAAGAATAATCTCTATTCTATAAAGAGATATCCCATTAAGTTAGGATTTGTTATTCATACTAGAGGCTTGAAGGTCTGAGGTGTTGTGAGGCTTGCTCAAGCTAGGAATCAGTAGATTATTAAGTAGTGTTGAGGCTGAGTGGCAAGCAATAGGACATAGAGTGCTTTCGAGGTAGGGATTGCGTCTACTGACGATTGGGTTGAAATCTGAGGGTGTGTCCTTGGGTTCATAGTGGTGTGATGCTTGAGAAGTTATGAGCTAAGAGTTGTAAGTTGGTTTGGGCTTCACCAACATTTGAAGAAGCGCCATCTAGTGGATTCTAGTGAAAGCCTAAGGTGAGGAGCCTTGGGTCGGGATGTAGATTAGCGAACCTCGTGAAAACACCGTGTCGAGTTTGCATCTTCTTTCCCTACTCTTTACTTTATTGCACATATTATATATGCTAGAATTGCTAGGATTCGATTATATGCTAGTTTATACGCTTATTGAATATGTCGGCATATAATTGAATTATTGTGTTAAATTGATATGTCAAGTTTAATCGAGCTAAAATAGAATATCCTATGTTGATCTTAATTCAATATTCATGATTAGGATAGTTTGATTTGATCAATGAACTTAATTGTTATATTCCGCACCGATCAAATCATAATTAAACTTGCTATCAAGAATATCTTAAACTCACCTAGTATATCTATGTATTGAATTGTGGTATGTTTAATAGATTGCTAGGATTGATCAATAGCCATGAATGGACTTAATCGTATTATGCATGAATGAGCTTAATGTTAATATTGATCAAAATGAGTTTTGGATGTTTTATTGCACATAATGATTGCTAGATCGTTTTATTGTTTCATCTTTTATCTAGCATTCATTTGAGGGTGTTAATACTACTTTAGCCTATTCAGCGTTTGTTTACAAATTGCTAAAGTAAATGATAATGGTGAAACTTGAATTAAAGTTTGTATATAAGTCATATTTACCCCCTCTGGGGCGTCATATAGGCTAACAAGGCTTACTCAGAGTTAGGAGTCGGGGATTACCGTAGTGTTGAGGCTAGTGCTCAAGCAATAGGACATAGAGTGTTTGGTGGAGTTGCGCTTTGGCGTGATTGGGTTGAAATCCTAGGGAGATTCCTTGGGTTCTTAGTGGTATACTAAGAGTTGAAATCCTATTTTGCGGCTTGGGTTCTTAACGAGGAGTTAAGAGTTGTAAGTTGGTTTGAACTTCACCAACTTTTGAAGAAGTACCGTCTAGTGGATTTCTAGAGAAAGCCTAAGGTGGGTAGCCTTGGGTCGGGATGTAGATTAGCGAATTTCGTAAAAATACCGTGTCGAGTTTGCATCTTGTTTCCCTACTCTTTACTTTATTGTTCATATTATTTATATGCTAGAATTGATATGATTCTATTATATGCTTGATTGTGATATTAATTGTCTATGCTTGCATATAATTATTTAATTGATTTGTATTTGAATTGTGGTTCATATATAAAATCAATCATTGTTTAAAGAGGGTGTTAATATTACTTTAGCCTATTCTGCACTTGTTTTACAAATTGCTAAAGTAGTATTTTCGGTGAAATTTGTATTAACTTTTTAAAAAGTCGAAAAATGGTCAATGAACTCTTAAACCTTATTCACCCCCTTTAAGGTTCTCATATAATTTAATAAGTGGTATTAAAACGAGTATCTACTTTTGAGTTTTACACGAGTGGATAAATAAAGAATCGAATTACTACTTATCTTTGTCCGACTTTGTCACTTTGATGATCCACACAGTTATGACTTTTGCACTTTGTAGTCAACAAAAGTTTGTATTGGTGGTTGATCTATCTCAAGGCGACAAGATTATGTAAAGTGAACATTATATATATACTTAGGAATGTTTAGCATATATCAGAGGTTTGTAATTTTTTTTTTGTGTATAACCAACTAGGTAGTATTTTGATGTTAGTATTTTAATGTAATTTTTTATTAACATGATAATATTAATTTCAATTATATTTGAATGTGTTAATTAAAGCTACATAAAGTCTAATAATTTTGAACATTGAAAATTATATTGTACAATTGTTTTGGGATGGATTATGTAATAAAAATAATAGTATAATGTATTCTGGCATGACCTGCCATTTATATTTCCACATCAAATACAGATTAATAAACTGAGGAATACTTATTTAAAGAGCCTGTTAGTCAACTTCTTGAATTAATATTTTAAAATCAACGACCAATCTGTATTGACAGAAACAGATTAAAATAAAAATTGAGGACGACGTAATTGAAAAATAGTTGATTACTTCTTAATTTTATACAAGTACATATAGGGTGATTTTATTAAAGAAGTCTTGAAGAATTTAATAATCCCACGCAATTGTTGACAAATAAATTAGTTGCACAAAAAAACTTCTTGTGTTTCTAGATGGAAAAAAAAGAATTTGGGCAAACAAACATTTCTTAAAATACTACGGAAATAATAAGAACGACAAAAAGAAGGTTGGTGTCTAGGAGTTTAAAGCCACTTGTTCAAATGGACAATTTGATTACTACAACTCTACAAGTCTACAACTCTTGAAATGACCAAATAAATGGACACCTACAGAATCGTGTCCTTTAATGACTTTTAGTTTTTTGACTAGATTTTTTTTTTAAAATAATGCTGAAGAATAAGTGTTCAAAAAAAATAGAATATATATTATGTTTTTAAGAAGAATAGAGCACAAAACTTTTTGTGAAGATTGGGTCGGATGTTATCAATTTGATGAGCCAATCGACGATTTGTTGGTAGATTTAGTTAAATAATTACACCACTAGTTTTCAAAGTTTAGCCAAAAAAAATCAAAATTTAGAGTAAGAGTTTTTATTTGTTGGTGAAAATTAGTCATTAAAGTTATTATATAATTGTGGCATATATGGTCTTGGAGTTACAAGTGCTGCACATAAAATCGATATTCGTATGCAACGATTTTGTTTAAGAAATAAAATTACATATGTGCATCTATTCTAAGGACTATTTCTAAGCAACATAGAAGATGGTACCACAAATATTATTCCTTGGGAAATCAAATAAGGATTTTCATTATTTAGGAGGGGGTCAATTCTTATATTTTTGTCTAAAATGACTTATATTTTAAAATAACTTAGAATTTTATGATTGATAATAATTGAGTATTAGCTACACTGCCAAAACAAAGCTCGAGCTAGGCAGTGTATATTTAAAGTATTACTACGTCTTTTTCCTCGTAGATAAGAAAGGAAATGACACGTCGTCTTCTTATTAAACACGCCTCTTTAACTTGCTTAGGCCTTAGGTGGCAGCATAGACTACTTCAAGGCTAAGCGAACTTCATTTATAAATAGCATAAACTAAAGAAAGAACTGCACAAAATTTCTTCTCCTTTTCTCCTACTTGACATGAACTCCCCCACTCACTTTTAAATTTTTTTTCTTTCCTTTTAATGTGATTTTTCTCTTAAATCATAAACTCAAAGTTGCTTTCAAGTTTTAAGAAGTAAAAGTGTTGATATCGAATAGGTGATTGAAGTAGCAAAGTTGTTGATATTTGGCTTGATAGAGGTGAGTAATCATATCACATGTTTATAATATTTCATACATTATGAATATGTGTGTGTGTATATTTGAGTTTTTGTATGTGGATAACTATTAAAGGATTACGGTATGTTGATATGATAATTAATGAAGGTGGATATACGAAAAGTTATTTATTGAGATGAGATTTAGTAAAGTGTGATCTTGATTATATTAGTGTGATATATTAATTTTGCGTGTATAAGTATGAGAAGGAGTTGATTCAACTAATTGGTTGTATTGAGAAACTATGTTGAATATCAATATATGAGATATTGGGATGTTATAGACTTGAGATATTATGATATGACTATATATGGGTAAAGAGTTAATGTTATACAATAACTGTTAAATGAGATTATATGTGTTTATGAATGTAATGAATAGAAAGGAATAAATCATTTGGTTGATAACATTAAAGGATGAGATGAAAATACTGAAAATGAATTGTTGTGATATTGATGTGAATATAGGATGTTGAGATTTATGATGTTATGTGGAAATAACTTGATGATAGAATGTGAAAAGATTGTGAAAGTTGATATGATGTTGAGTTGTGAGATGTGATGATATGAGAAGTTAATAATAAGGTGATATTAACATTATCATAAGATGGGTTATATAAATTAGATATTGTCCATATGTGTATTGTATAATCTTATGGTTGTAGCATGAGATATTGATATGTTTTGATAGGAGTATGATGACAACTTGATCAATTACTTGATGGTAGTAGCTTGAAATAATAGCATATGTATCAGGAATATGTTGATGGGTCGATTGTACTGTGAAGTCATGATTGATAGTAATATAAAAAAGAATGGTAACATGATGATGATAAATGATGAGATAGATGTATTGAGAAATTTTTGAGGTTGCGATGATATTTAGTGATATTGAGATGGTTATGTATTAGCATGATGTTATGATATGGCAATATTATGAAAGTGGATATGATTTGTGTTGTGATTATGATGTGATATCTCGGTATTCTCACAGAATCGCGGTCCCATATGATCACCGGTATTCGCAAATCGATGGCGTTGTGTCGTATTTGTTAGAATCAGCGACTACATAGTCCGATATTCAATGGAATCAACGGTCATATGATTTGAATAAATAATGATTGTGTGTAATTTCCCCATTCGGTTAGTTCAGATGTTGAGATGATTCGATTTTATCCGTTTGCTGGAGTAGAAGCAACGGGTAATTGATTATTACATTATTTGGTCCTCGTTTGCTGGAGTAGAAGCAACGAGTGACGTTGATTATTACATTATTGTGTCCTCGTTTGCTGGAGTAGAAGCAACGAGTGACGTTGATTATTACATTATTGTGTCCTCGTTTGCTAAAATGAGTGACGTTGATTATTACATTATTTGTCCTCGTTTGCTGGAGTAGAAGCAACGAGTGACGTTGAACTTTCTTCTATTAGAGGGAGTAGACTCTAATAGAGGGTCGGAATAGAGTTATTGTTGCTTATGTGATATATTGGGAGTTCTTGATTTTGTAGGTGATAGTATATTATATTGAGCTATTTGATATTATAGTGTTATCTAATATTATTGAATTATTTTGTAAGTTGATTGTATTAAATTGTTTGGAGATATTAAATTATGAAATCGTAGGAGGCGTAGTGATATCGATAAGTATTATAAAAATATAATGAAATTAATTATCCGCGACTATATCACGATATTACATGTTTATATATGTGTGATTGAATAAACTCTAAATTTTTTCAAAATTGATTGTTGTCATCGCGATTTCTAGCTCATATTGCTCACTAGTAAGGACATTAATTTTGCTGATAATGCAAGATAATTTTCGGCGACACCATCACTATCCTGAAGGATTCACCTATTGCTAGCTTTGAGAGAGGAGTAGAGAGACCGCAATTGCATGAGATGATATATATGTTATTGATAGTCTTCCTTGGAAAAATGTTCAGACTTGTAACATTATCAAGGAATAATTGTTATTTTGTAACGGGAGAATCACAACAATTACTCGTTGAATGCGTACTGGGTAGACTCGAGTTGACGTAATAATTTGTAAACCACGTCAGCCAGATAAATCACACTAGGCAAGCCCTGTGTGACAGGCTCGACCAAGAAAGTGATGGTAGGGAAAATCGAACGATTCCCTTACGATCACAAACTCACCTACTCCACTAATTTGATCACCCTTCCGAGCAACGAATAATTGTTCTAGTTGTGGCTACGCACTAGTAATCTTAAATTTTTGACTTTACAAAATAAAATCGAGTTATTCAAATAATTTGAAGAGTACTGTTAGTGTTTTATTGGCTGACAATTTTGTTGATAGACAAAACTGAGAACAGTGGCAAAGTGTTGGAACAAGTATCGAAGACAGTTGGGTACAACAGTTCGTCTTGTCGAGGAATATGTCTTGAATATTTTTGAATTGTATTGATTTTGGTAATATTTGGAAGAGATATTTTCCACCTATAATATATGGTAATGACTTGAAGTGTACCACGGCATGCTTGTCTGAAATTTGGTTGGTTATGGGACAAGGAAAGTATCAAAGCAATTATGGAAAGTTTTGTTTATGGAAGTTATTTCCATAAACTTGTTTGTGCCTACACTATATAAATGCCTCTCATCCAGACCTAGATGATCACCGTAATTAAGAGAGTGTTGTGCATTGTGTTTTGTGAGGCAAAAAGGCTTCAGTAATTTTATGTTTATTGTAAATTTGAATGTGCAGAGTTGTTACATAAAACTCCATAGTGTGTACAAGCGTTGTGTTAACACCTTGTCGCGGCTTGATGCTTGTTTTTATTGTTTAATGCGATTAGGCACGTACTAGTGATAGTAGTGTGTTGTGAAGGATAGGTGTACTTGAAGTCGGGGAGGCACCGGACTTATATGTCGTAATAGGAGTAGAATATGGCGTAGAAGAATGGAGCATTAACACGAGATCTTGTTGTGAATTCTCGTTATACAGTAGATTAAACATTTGGGCAAGGCGCCCCCGGACTAGGTGCGAGGATTGTCTTGAGCGGATTATCATCTTGTGGTGTTTTTACTTTCAGTACGGTTTACTTTTTATTAGGTTTTGATGAAGGCGGAGAAAGAGAATAGCACAATTAGATTAAATTGTTAAAGAACTGGGGATTTAGGTGGATTGGTGCTTTTTGTACTTTAGTACCCGATTCGACTTATTTTAATTGACATTTTCATTTTTTCGTGTCAAATTTTCATTATTACTTACTTATTATTACTCAGGACTAAACTTTTATCATACACCGTAATATATTTCCATCAATCATTTTTATTGATTAATTACATATATTTTCGTGAATTTTAGTTATAATTATAGTATCACGATCACTTATGAATTTAATTAATACATCATACAGTAAGATAGTACTCTCCGAACAAAATTACTTGCCAACCAAAAAAAAATTAAATAAATAAATAATTACTTGTCATTCGAGCTTGAAAATTTTGGATATTTTTAGTTGTCATTCTAGCAGAAAGAAAATGTAATTTTACATTTCCAATGTTACTTTTTGACTAGTTTTTATTATTAAATTATCAATCCGATCAACGATATGGTTTTGATTAATTATCATTCTACATTTTCAATATAGTTTTTATTACTTTTTGTTATTCTTAATTTGTGTATATAACATATCTAACAATCCAATTTTATGTATTTATGATTATCATTAATTATACTCGATTATACAGAGTACTTCATAATTATAGGATGATATTATGAGTAATGTAGTAGTACAATACTCTATTATAATATTAAATTTTATGTATTTATGATTATCAATAATTGTATTCAATTATACTTTATAATTATAATATCACGATATTATGAGATTAGAGTGTCTTATGCAGTAATGTAGTCTTCTGATATTCTATCATAGAAGTAATGTAGTTATACACTGATATACTATATATATTATCCTAACTATTCAATTTGATGTATTTATGATTATCAATAATTGTATTCAATTATACTTTATAATTATTGTATCGTGATGTTATGAGATTTGATAATCATTATACGGGTAAAATGTACTATATGGTAAAATCTATTACACTAGTAATTTACTACTACAATCGTCTATTAAGAGCGAAGTATAATCTATTATACGATACTAATGTAGTAGTACAATATTATCACAATTACTATATATGTATAATCTATTATACGATACTAATGTAGTAATCTGATACTACATTATATAGTAATCTACTATACGATTAATGTGATAGTACAATAATATATTTCACAGTGGTATACTATGCGGGTAATGTAGTACTACAATAATCTACTATTAGATATTTTTCACAGTATAACGACTATTATAAATGTTTCAATTTAAGGAAAAGTATCCTGAGCAATGTGAACTAATAATAAAATAGTATGAGTTTAAATCAAAAATAATGTATAATCTATGCAATGTTGGCTAGTAGTACGATATTATTTTGATTATAAAACAAAATAATGTATAATTTGTTATATGAGCATTGTAGTAGTTAAGTGGTGTGTAGGCCTTTGGCAGTATGGAAGCTCGGCAGGTAAGACTTCAGCCCGGCCAGTCTGAGTTCGAAGTCGGCTTCGTTTCAATTGCTAGGCAGTTATAAATATAAATTAAAATAACGTATAATTTATAATATGAATAATCTATTATACGAGTAATGTACTCCTAGTACTATAAAATTAGTATTGTAATTTATCAATAATAGTGTATTATTATTGTAATCTAATGTACGAGAATATTAGCTTATTGTAATTTCACAGAATGTAAATAAAATTAATTTAAAATGATTAGTTTGCCATCTTAGTTAAAGCTTCCTCAAATACTACAATTTAAAATGGAAAGAGGGATAAAATATTAATTCAAATAAATTAACATTAATTGGGTGTGAAAATAGCAACTCAGTAAGTAGTATATATAAAGTAAATTGTCGATGTTGACCCTATTTCCCGCGTGTCGTTCTTGTGACGACCGCCGCTCCCTAGAAGGCGTTGGTGGACGAGCGTCCGAGGGACGATCGGAACGGCTTGATCGTGATCGAATATGCATCGAAAATGGGCGGATCGATCGGATCAAGATTCGATCCGGTATAGAAGCGGATCGGACGGTGACCGAGCGGATCCGGTAATTTAAAAAAATAAAATAAAAACCTACATAAAACAAAGCTGAACTGCGGGAAGTGAAGTCAAAGCACAGACTCCGGCCGATAAGCATTCTGACGACCGTTCGCTCCGTCTACCGGAGAGAGCGTAGGCCAAACCCCCCACCCCCGTTTCTCGGCGATTCCGGCTTTCTTTCCTCGGGCTCTAGCAGTCGAGCATCCAATTATCAATTCTCAATATTAATAGTTAGTTTCTTCTCCTTTAATTTTTTAAAATTGTGAAAATATGTTTGATTCTTGGTTTAATTAGTTGAATTAATGTAAATGAGTTTGATTTTGTGTATGTTAAGGTTACCGAATTGTTATTTGATTTTTGTGTTATTAATTTAATATTTTCGAATTGTTTTTTATATTTTTGATTTTTTTTGTATTAGGTTTAATTATTTTATACTTTTCGAATTGTTAAACATGTTTTAATTAGTTTATTTTCATTTATTTTTTGTATTGTAATCAGGGATTAATCTGACAATAATCTTGGTCACTTTCCTTAATGCAATGACTATTCTTGGTCACTTTTTCTTAATGCAACAATAATCGATATTTAAGTGATATATTTATTCATCATGTTCAAATGTTGAATGCAAGAGTATGCAACGATATGCGATCACTCACTGTCGACAATATCTTGGTCAGCTTTCTCAAAATGTTGTCTCGTTAAATTGATACGTTACTAAATCATGTTCAAATCTTCCTTGTTATTTAGAGTCGGAGTTCTTTTTACATATTGAAGTTGGTTCTTATTATAAATTTGTAATTAATAATGTGTTGTGGTATCATTATAAGTTTGTAATTGATAATAAGCTGATAAAGTGGTAATTAATATGTCTTTTCAAGATTCTTCAATTACTCCCACCATGGATGAATATGATGATGCTGAGACCATTGGTGATGCTGAGACCATTGGGGGAATAGAGGTTGGGGAGTTTAATGATATCAATAACGAGTAGAGAAGTGTTGGTAGATCAACCCATTTGTGATGATCCACTTTCGGGCTTATGGTAAAGGTGCCCGGTCAAAAAAATCTATTGTCCATACAGAAATGGAGATTATAGTCTTACCAGACGGTACAAGAAAATGGAAGTGCAAATGGTGTGCAACTATGTATGCTGTTGATGAGAAGTATAAAAGCACTTCAAATGCAAAAAAACACTTACAGAATTGCGTGAGGAGGAAGTTGAACTTAGTTCGAGGTGACAAGTCGCCATAATCTAAGCTTAATCTTGGTGATGCAGTTCCGGTGCTCACAACTTAGCTACGTGGCAATACAATCATGCTAAAAGTTAGAGAACTAATTTGTTCATATGGTTTTAGGTCATGAGAGTTTTCCTTTTTAGTATTATGGAAGGAGTCATCTTTAATAAGTTTCTGAAAGAGATATATCCTTGGTATCAAAGGATAACTAGACACACTTTGAAGAGTGATTGTGAGACTTTTTATGATGATGAGAAAGTTAAAATGAAAAAATCTATGTCTTTGGTTAATAGGATTAGTTTGACCACTGATTTGTATTGAGTGCAGGAGACAAAGGATTGGATATATATTTATTCTTGCTTTCGTTTATTGATTCCAAATGGCAACTCAACAAAAGAGTCTTGTCATTTACTATTAATGTTCTCAGCTTCATTCTGGAGAGGTTATTGCTGAAAATTGCTTAGGGTTATGGATGATTGTACGTCGGGGAAAAAGTTGTATCCATTGCATTGATAGTAGTTACACCCGATGATAATTGCATTTGCTAGGTTAAAAGAAATTTGAGGTTTAGCAATAGGAGAGAAATCTACCTCTTAAGGAGTAAGTTATTTCATGTGAGGTGTTGTGCACGTATATTGAACCTGTTGAGATGGTCTTGAAATAATCGAGCACATGGTTGATCGAGATTAGAAATGGTGTGCGATATACGTTGGTCTGAGACTAGGTGCAAAGCATTTAAGAAAATAGGCGATGAGGATTACAACTTGTGGAGTAGGGTCCAAGTTTTGGATACCAAAACTAAGATGGAACTTCGACATGGTTGATATTTATCTATTGCCCGCTTTTTATAAAAGATGTACGGCGCTTTAGATATCTTGAGAGGAAAATGGTGCTTTTATTCATTATTTGCGATATTGATCTTGGATGGGAGATGGTTTATGATATCATCGGTTGGAGGTTTTTGTTGATGTTACGGCAATTATAAGTGGCAACTTCTTATCCCAGCGTGAATTTGTTTCTAAATTTGAACTTCTACATAGGGGTGAAAGTGTTGCTTGATAAAGCGCGATGAGGATCGACTAAGCCCGGCTTACAAATTCTTGCAAGTGAATGAAGATCAAGAGCCCTTGATAAGAAGTATTGGGCACAAAGTAATACATTGATCTCCATTGGAGCGTTCTTGATCAAGGTATTATTTGTAGAAGTATTTTTACTTGTTGCTTTATTTTACTTTTTGCTTTGACTTTACTGATTGTATGTTCCATTTGTTGCCTACTGCCTTTAGGTATAAGATGATTTTATTATTTGGGTTTACTGTAGATTCTTGTATCCATGTGGGGGATGAAGCCAAAACTTATCAATACGGTTGAGGCGAAGAACATTCTCCCCTTTATTATTTAAGCTCTATGAACAAGCTTTCAAAATGATGATGCTCAGCAAGGCCAATCGAATCCCAAGAGAAAGGAGCTAATGAATGTTGCAGGTTGGGAAAGGAGTTTTTGGAGTTGTACTTGAAAATATTGGAGGGCTTAATAAGAACAAGTCGGAACTTGTGCAATATCTTGATGATGATCCATTGAAAGTTCCCGGGGGGATTAAATTTGATGTATTGACTTGGTGGATGGGTAATGAAGCTAAATATCCTGTTCTTAGTAAAATGGCAAAAGATATTCTATCCATTCCGGTTACTACTGTTGCTTCGGAATCAACTTTTAGTGCAGGTAAAAGGGTTATTGATCCAAAAAGATCGCCTCACGCCAAAGAAAATTAAGACGTCGAGATCTTCTTTGTGGAGGGATTGGGTGAAAAGAGAGACAACATGGCCTTAAAAAGAATGACGGAACAAGTATTGTAGTATTTACTTATTTCTTCTTATTTATGTTTGCTACATGCTAATTTCTAATTGATACATTCCATTTTATTGTAGCTCCAAAACGAAGAGCCCGAATCTTTGCAATTTGATTTTGGTGATCAGCTCTAGGCGGAACATGACATCAACCATTTGACTAATGTATAGATTTTACTAATGCATTTTATTTTATATTATTCATGTTTTTAATATGCTCATTTTCTAATTGATATATATATTTTATTGTAGCTCGAAACGAAAGACGAGGCTATAGAAGAAGCGACTTCAAGCGCTTGAAGTGCGAAAGAGTCTTGTCGACTTGAACACTATAGTTTTTGTGTTTCGAACACTCTTGGATTGTTTTTTAATATTGAAATTTGGACTTTGGACATTTCGAATTTTGGAATTTGGATATTATTTCAGTTTGTTTCAGTTTGGATATTATTTCAGTTTGGTTTGGACTTTGGACATTTTGATATTATTTCAGTTTGTTTTTTAATATTGGAATTTGGAAATTTTGGACTATGGAGTGTGGAATGGACGAATGGTGAATTTTCTGATTTATTGTAATTTTCCAGGTTTCGGTTTTGGTGACCAAATTTCGGTTTCGGATCTCGGATACTATCGGATCGAGTTTCCGACTATCGAATCTTATCGGAGCCAGGATATCGAGATCTTATCGGATCCGGATGGATCGGGCAGGCCGGTCGGTCGAATCACCGCCCGATAGTAGTTTCGGTCGATTCAGGTTCACGATCGGTGAGCAGTCCCGGACGATAACCTCACTATTTACTCATGCAGTTCACGCCCGTTTCACTTCCTTATTTTACGTGGTTCAAATCGCAGCCTTACCGAATTAACTTAAAGCGTGTTGTTGGTAAAAAAAATAAAAATTAATGAGACAATTATGATCACTATTTGATGGATCTTTTATAGTAGTTGTCTAGTTGATGTAACATTTTGTGTATTTTGTTTGTATGCAACTAAGAGCTTTGTTATTTAATGGGGTTATTATTGTATTATTTAATGGGGGGCAACTAAGAGCTATGTATTTTTGTCTAGTTGATCTTTAGCAGGGTTATTGTTATTTGCAACATGTTTTCGTTCTGTTTTTGCCTATATATGCAACTTCAATTCTATATCATCTGAATTTAGGCGTTATTTGCATTATATTTAATGGGTTGTTACATAGGGGTTGTTTGTCGAATTGATTGTCATGTTTGAGTTTTTATGAGGTAATATGTATTTTTGCATTGAGTTCTTGTTTGCTCCAAATTGATTATCATGTATGTTTGGATTTTGATTTTTTGCTTTATAGTGGATTTGAACTTCCTTATTGTAATTTTCAAATTGTAGCTTGATTTAGATTGTTGCCATTGTAATTTATTCAAATTATTTGTAATTAATTTTTGCATGTATTAAATATGTTTTAAACTATTTGTAATTGATTTTTCAGATTTTTTGTTTGATTTGCCATTGCTAAAATTCGGACCGAATACGAGAATATTGAATTCCATTAAAAAAGCGAATTCAAATACTCAGAATGCGAATTGATACACGAACCAAATAACAAATACGAACAATACTCGAACACAGATCGAATAACACAAAATGAATCGAGATATCAGTCTGAGAGCAGAATCTTACTAAGCGAATCGAATTTGAATCTGAACCCGGGCAATACAAAATAGGCCCAGAATAGCAAACATATTCACGAATATCGAATAAAAAATCATAGCATTCGTATTCGAAATTAAAATGAATCTTACAATGATGTTCGAATTCGATTCGGATTCAGAATGTTCCGAATTCGAATATGAATTCGTCAAATCCGAACCCGAATAATTCGAAAAAGATTCAAATCGTATCCATCCCAAATGCTGCCAATACAAAAGTCTAAGTAATTGATTTGAGAAGATAGAAGAGTCACAAATTTGGTCCCCAATAATATAAAAGCTGGCACTTTAATCCTCAAATAATACAAATGTTGCATCATTTTGTTAGATTAGGGCCAAGTTTAGGACATGCATGACTTAGCTTGCAATCTTTTGACAATTACGGAAACCAAAATGCAGCTTTTATATAATTGAGGATAAACCATTAGCTATATGTCATTAAGTAATTAAATCCAAGAAGTTAGGTGGGCATGCATATTTTATTTAGGCTACTTTCAACTTTAAGAATTAGTCGTCGAGTATACAGTATATACTACTCCATCTGTTACTATTTCCTCGTCTTTATAGGTAAATTTTTTTCTTTTCAAATTAATTTCTTTAAAAATTAAAATTCTATATTTTAAATCTATTTTTTATCTATTTTTTTTTATTATTAAATTATCAATAAGCCAAATGATATGATTTTAATTAATTGTCATTTATATTTTCAATATATTTTTTGACTTTATTTTTATTTTCTTAATTGTATAAATAAGATTAGTAATACAACTAAAAGTAACGGAGGTGTATATTGTATATTGCATTTGGTGGGCCTAAAAATATCATAATGGTAAGATCAGTTTTCTACAATGTGAACCAAGGTTACCTGATGTTACAGATATAATACCAAAATAACATATTCTGATATGAAATTGCACTTGAAAGTAATACTCCAGTATTACAGTATAATATGTATGTATAGACAATTGGTAACACAACATTTGATTTTCACCTAGGAGCCCAAGTTAGCAGATAAACTTGTATACAAGGAGAATTATTCCAAACATTAGAATGTATCCTAAGAATCTCCCTTGCCTGTTTCTTCAAATAAACTTCACAATTAGCCTGCAAAACCATGCAAAGCTTTGAAACAGCCCCCACCTTCAACATCTCTGCCACCACTTCTTTAGTAGCCGAAAATCGCGCCACCGATCCAAGTATGTATATTGCCCTATCATCGGTTGCCGGAGTAGCTCTTAGTATCTTCTTTGCCACCAGGGCCAACCCCCCTGCATGGCTGAGCAATTCAGCTCTGCCATCAGCCACAACACACAAATTTGCCAAAATGCAGAAAATCAACTCAATGATTTTCTTTTCTGATGGAGGAATAATTAATCCAAGTTCAATAAGATGGAAAATTGCACCAGATTCTATGATCTTCATTCTGTTTCTGCCTAATGGACAAAGTTGAACAAGAATTTGCAAGGCTGATTTTATAGCTTGGGGAGAAGTAGACTTGTTCTTGAAAATGCTGATCATTTGGTGAAAAAACTCAATCTTTAATCCTTCAAGTAACTCTGAGCTTGCAAATTCAACAACCCATTTGAGAATTATGACTGCTTCATATTTATAATCACTACCAAGAATCCAAAGAATTGAATTCATCAACTCTTCATTATGATCCCTCAAGACTTGCTTATTTTCACCAGTTGTGCTCCAAGTAAGCTGAAAAATCCTCAATGCTTCTTCAATTCCAGAAATAAATTTACCTTCTCTGTAACTTTTCAAAATGAAAGTTACCATAACTTTGATCACTCCAGCCTCAACCATAACCTTCCTGTTCTTCTCATTCTCCATAGCCAATTCCTCCATTTTTTTCAAAGCATTCTTGACCATTGGAGGAAAATGAAGATCATCAATGAGTTTCAAAACATGCAATTTTGTCACAGGAGATTTCGGCGTTGGAATTAGATCAATACCATGTTTAGCATTTGCAACACACCAAGCTTGAATCAATCTTCTAAGCATATGATTTGGTAATAAATCTGAGTCTTTAGGCAATGGTTGTTTTGTAATAGGACATGTTTGATCTTCTGTTGTAGATGTTTGAAGCCATTTTTCAATGCTTTCTCTATCATATGTGATTCCTGTTATTGTTGTGACAGGATCTTTCATAATCTGAAGTGAAATTGGACAAATGAAATATTGAGGTATTTCAATTTCATTGGCCATTTTAGAAAGCTTAAGTTTTTTAAGATAAGGGGAAGAGGTAGTTGTAATAACAAAAATAGTTGTGCATGAAAATAGGTTTATATATCCCCTATATTGAATTTATGGTGTACTACTACTCTACTATTACTAGTCAATGTTCTATTATTAGCCTGCTATTTCCTATTCCCAAATTATAGTGATGTTGATGTTTTATAGATGATGCTGATTAAACTTTAAATTAATTTTACTACCGTATATCAATGCATCTTTTGCCAATTAAATATAAATTTATATTTTTTAGAATATGAATAATTTATAATTAGGTGTAGTGATTTAAACGTTAAATGAATTAAATTGGATTGAAATATGAAAGCTATTCATTAGTTTGGAAATACCTCTGCAACCATTATGACAATCTTTATAGTCTGATTTTAAGAATTTAATTAGTTGGGATTAAATTGCAAGTAGTTCTTATTTATGTAGTTAAAGTTTCTTCTGAAAAAATAAAAATATCAATTAAAATAAGTTCGAACTAATAAAAATGAAATGGCAGTCAACGTAGGAAATCTAGAGTATATCAAGTTGCAAATGTTTGACTTTATTTTAAGACTGGAAGCTATTAGTACTACATAGTAAATGAAAAATTGTTTGATTCATCAGTGTCGATATTAACTTTCATTCAGATTAATTGAAACTTCGTTTTGAGACGTAAACTTTAATTATTAATTACTTTTTTTATATACATTATGAAAAAAAGTAAAAAATAATATTATGAGTTTTTTTAAAAGCAAATTGATAGAATATGATTTTATATTTTTCGTAGGGAATAAAAATTTATTTATGTCAAGCGTACGCATGCTGATGTCGAAATGTGATTAATAATTTGAAATGAAGAAACTATTAGTCTTTGTGAGTTAAGAATGTGTCCAATGTGGACTTTTGATGTGGTTGGAGATGTCTAATAAGCAATAACTGGCACTGACGGTTGAGAAGTGGAATTTGGCAAAATTTGTGGGCGGAATTTGGTTTCTTTTGTAATATGGACATAAGGCCTTTTGGACTGAGAATTAAATTAGAATTCGAGCGAATGTTGTGTCTGTCTAGATTTGATAATTATCGAGTCGAGTCGAGTTTTGATGTTCGAGTTTTATTTGTTAAGTACAAATCAGTATTGTGTCAATTGTCGAGTCAAATTGAATCATACCAGAATTCGGGTGAATGTACAGTCGAGTCGAATCCTTTACCAGGTGAGTCGAGATAAACTACCGAGTCAATTAGAGATCCTTCTGTGATCGAGTTCAGACCCTTCTGAGTTTATTTCTGTATAGCTTGTTTGAGTATTTTATTAATAAAATTTCAATTTTTCATATGTTAATATATTGCGTCTATATTTAATGTAAATATATGTAATGTATTGGAGTGTTTCAACATATTGTTTATAGGCGTTTATGATTTATGTGATGTTAATAATTTTAGTCGGATCGAGTTTAAGTCACCGAAATCAGTAGAATCTAATATTAGCGTTTGTATCTCGATTTGAAACACCGAGTCAGTTTTTCGAGTCAATTATTGAGTGAGGATTAAGCCGAGGTTATTTGAGTTTTCATGCCGTCAAAGGTCCTCTTATCTACTCTGCGTATTAGATATAACCTCGAATTGGCCAGTAATAGCATCTATAATATATCAATCAGTTCATCATCTGAACAATAATCTGAGTGTGATAAATTTTACCAAAAAAGTGTTGATATATGCACTAAATGGTAGATGGATGTCCTTTTCTTGTTTTAGGGACAATTATCCACTAATTACCCTTGTAGTAGATGGATGTCCTTTTCTTGTTTTAGGGATAATTATCCACTAATTACCCTTGTAAAATCTCACTTGGGATGCATTATATATGCAATTATCATATATTTGGTAGTTTGTAGACACCATATAAGAAAAAAGATTTATTATCTTTAACTTTGAAAAATCGTTCAATTTATATATTTTTACATAATTAAAAGTAAAAAATTTCTTTATCTTAACATTGACATATTACACATATAATTTTGATGTGGATCAAAATTATTGTATAAGTAAAAAGATATTTGGATGTGATTATATCATATAATCAAATACGGTTAAATTTAAAATTGAAAAGATTAATCACAAAATTTAAAAGTTTATAGTCCGTTCACATTTACTTGATCATATAACTTAAAATTATTTTATTAAGTAATTAATTTCTTCACTGAGGACAGAAAATTATAAATCGATAGTGTTAAAGAATTTTAAAGTTTAAATGTAAATATTACATTAAAAAGTAAATGATCAGTAAAAAGTAATAAAATTTTTATACGTGTTGATAAAATAGGGCCAACGGAGGGAGTATAATATTTTAGGAATGAAAGTAATATTTTGATGTGATTTTAGTGTTCCCCTCATATCTTTTGTTAAATGAGTTGCCTAACTATTTGAATACTAATAATGAATTTGAAGAAAATAACGCATGGTTTCACCAAAATGGTATATCATAAATCACGTGATCATCTGGTCAAATTTAATAAATGTTGAGTTGATATAATCAAAGAGTACTTCACGAAATAACAGTAAGGAATGTGCTTCAACTCATCAGTTAATGCTTTGGACTCCATTTATACACAATCATTCCAACCAAATCAGTAAATCTTTCATTAACAATTGTTTAGTTAACCAGAATTAACACTTACGTCCCCAAAAAGAAATCATCGTCGCTCTTACAAAAAATTATTCATTTGACTTTTTGATTTTAATAGTTGAAACTTTATTTATAAATATTTTTTTATTTGTGAATAATATTTGATGAAAAATATAAATAGAAGAACACGATAATTAATTTTTAAATATCATCCAAGTTTTAAATTTGATGATATTTTTAAAAATTTTTTATTCAAGTGTTGTATACAGTGTATATGTTTGGTGAAAATATATGATAAAATATTGTGTTAAAGATACATTATTGATGACTTGATAATTTTTAGAATAAGTCAAAGTTATGTATTAATTAAGATTATGAAGTTTATTAATTTTAATTATTAAAAATAATATAGTAATATTTATAATGGAGGTAGTACCATACGCAAGTGTTCACCTATGATAGTTGAGACTTTTGTGGAGTTATTCTAACTCTTGAAATCATTTAGAATAGCTCCGATATTGTGACTCCCCTATATGTCCCTTCTTAAGTTCTAACTAGTGCCTTTTATCTCAAATTAATAAACCTATGACTCTCTTTGTTGCCCATTTCAATTTACAACGTTTTTCATGTCAAATATTCATGCATGTCAAACCTACCTAGCAAAGATAACTCCCTCACCATCAGTATATCTAAAATGCCTCAAGCCTTTATGCTGATGTTATATATATCATCTTCATATTGTAGAAATTTTTTATGATGATAGATAAACTATATGTATAAAGTATATATGCTGCACTAAACCGCGTGGAAAATATTAAGTGACTAAGACAGTTATTCTTCCGTTAGAGCCTTAGAGGTGTATTTTGGAGAAGAATGAGAGTTTTTGTTGAGAAAGAACTCGTTTTTATTGTGATAGCTAGATTACTATTTCCTTGAATTAAATCGAACAATAACAACATAATTACATAACTGGAGACCTAAATCAATTAATAATGAAGTACTTTTCAAAAATATCTAATGACATTAAAAGATCCGATGGATTATAATCAAGACCTTTACCAAAAGAAAATGCAATAAACATAAATGTAACATAACTGATATGGACATTAATTAGAGAAGGAATAATGGACTAATGACCCATTATAAAAAACTCGATGGGGAATAGGCTGAGGCTAAGAACTCGGAATGAGAGTGCATGGGATACGTGTGAGCTTTGTCATCTTAAAGGCTAGACCCAAAGTGAACTAATCACGTGTGCGCCGTTTGGAGTGTGCTGAAACTAATAACTCTATACGTTCATTTAACTCTTAAAACATAGTACTAATTAGGAGGAATTAATTAGAAACGATTAAATTAATTACGAATCTTAAACATAGGGTTTAAATCGCGAATGTAGTAGACAGGCAACCCCGCTGATAGGGAATGATAAACAAATAGAAAGAAGGCGGTAATGGCCATTTTAGGTATTTTCCCAGACGCCCAGGGCTAGCTGAAGGGCGGACCAAACCCGAAGGATTGAGGACACACGCCTCGGGATAAAGTCCTGGGATCGCGGTAGAAAGAGTAGATGAATCGAACCTTGGCGTTTGGGTGCCGTCTACTCGGAGACCAGGAAAAGACAGCTGCATCGATTGGGCGCGTACGTGGGGGATAAATGATAAGGTCGCAGAGGTATTACTAGGAATTTGGTTCCAGCGGTCAATGCGACCGACGACCAGGCATCTCTACATGAGTAAAAGGTCATTATGTGGAGCAGTTAGTCAGAGGATTCACAGTAGAAGGGAGGCGCGTCAATGACCATGAAGGCGATGTAGATTAAACTGAGTCACTTTCGAAACCATGCAGGAGGGTGTGATTACAACCAAAGACTATTCTTCCAAATCTGACCCACTGGCAGGTCCACAATCTAGGACAATAGAGATGGGTCAGCTAGCGTGTCCATGGGCGGCCTCAGGAGGGACTGGCCGTAGAATTTTTCGTAGCCCTCGAGAAAGTGGCGGCGAGTGTATCAGGGGAGAGGACAATGCTCAGCAGGCGTGAGGATGTTATAGCAAAGCTCCAAATGATAGATGAGCTAATAATAGGCTTAAGACAAGGGTCAACATAATGCATATGGGCGGGGCCGAGTAAGTACGAAGAGGTTTAGAATGCCGAAGTTCATACGTGGAATGAGAGATACAGCAATGCGTCAAGTTAGCGATTAGCGTTATCCTTTTGGGCTTTAAGTGAGGGATGGTGTTTTACTGGAGGAACTTTCGAGTGGTTCTTCTGAGAGTTGCATTGAAATAGTTTCCCACCAGGCTCTTACTTCCCGACAGTACATTTGGCGGGATTTGAAGCTGGATGTTTTCATGGATAAATTTGAACATCCGTTTGTGGCGAGCAGGATGAAGAGGAGTTGAAGATTTGAAGCAAAAATCGGGGAAATAGCAGGTTATTCAGTAGTTTTCAAAATTATACTTGTCTGAGCTATGGATGAGAAAGTGGCAAAGTTGCATTACATCACAGTTTCACGGTTGGACCATTAAAAGGAAGGTTAGTCTTAGATGCATAACCATTACGGCAATTGTGATAACGATCAAATATAAAATTGGAAGAAGCCAAAAGTTGATGAAGGGACAGCAGAGTTCGGCGAAGGGAAACAACAAAGTCCCCAGAAAACTTCGGTATGGGACGAGTTACAGAAAAACAATAAGATGAGGCCGTTTAGGAATGATAAGAGGAAGATAGAAGAGAGAGAATGGAAGAAGGTGAAGGGCAACCCAGAGAACCAATCTACAATATGTATACTACGTTGAGATCCTGATGCAGAAGAGTGTTTCTAACGAATGCAAGATAAAACAACTTTGTTGAAACCCCCAAGTTGATTACTGAAACAGAAGGCAGAAGCTATTTTGTAGTCCTCATGCTAAGATGCAATGGGTATGACAACGATGATTGTAGTGTTTTGAAGGAGAATTGAAAAGCTCATTCGAAGGGGCATCACCGAAGTTCGTGAGGAGACATTCCCCAAAGCGGCATTACCGGGGTAAGGCCTCCAAGGGGCAGGCGTATTGGCACGGTGGGGGATTAGCGGGTGGAGGATACCTCGATTCAGAAAGCGATATCTTTAGAAAGGCGATATGCAGGAGGCTAGCGATGGCCGCTTGCATCGACAAAAGAGGAATGCTTTCTCTGAGAAGAAAGAGTTAGAAATTGAAGATACGATGATCCTCTAATATTCCCGGCCAGGATTATTACCAAGCTTTTTGGTGGGTAAAATCTTGAATCTGAGGGAGTTCGGTATTTTATACTTAGGAATGACGGTGGGATTTACCCGGAACCTTTTAAAACCAGCGCAGTATACGCCTCTCATGGGGTTTACAGGGACACTCGATCTATCCGGTAGGGATAATTGACTGGATTTTATAGTAGGAAGCCCAAACTTTGTAGTAAGGAACTCCTTTACGGGTTCAATCGATATATCAGATCCCACTCTCTGATGGATTATTCGGACGTCCTGTCTTACATGACATAGGACAGTGTTCGCTCCATTTGAGATGAAGTTTCAGCTACGGAGGTGGGTGAGGTTGGGGGAACCGAAGGGCTCGGGTTTCTTATCAATTATCGATTACCCAGAGTTCCCTCGAAAGAACCACTGTGAAAAGGCTGAATAAGATTCCTGGGGGTGATGATACAGCTCACTCAGACAGCCCACACCCCAAAGGAAAGGGAAAGCCCAGAAGAAAAGAATGTCCCATTGAAGAACTCAGAGGTTTTCTCCTGGGAAAAAAACAACAGTGGATAGTCGAATAGGAACCCAGTTGAATCAAATACACATGATCCATTGATAAAACTCTCTGAAAGTATGAAGAAGTGCTTACGTGTGGAACCTGAAGACATGCACAGGTGAATACGATATAATATGCCCAATTGCATGTGGACCCTACCACGCCCAAGCTGTAAAGCAAAAGAAAAGGAACTTCTCCAAAGAAAATAATAAAATTTCTCAGGAAAGAGTCGGCCCAGTCTGGTGCAAAGACCATCCGAAATTAAAATTCCTCGGTGGATTCTTGCCAATATGGTAATGGTAAAAAGTACAATAGAGTGGAGAATGTGTAGAAACCATGACCTAATATGTCAGAGATTAATTTTCCATGCCTTGTTTGGGAGAGGCGGGAGATGGGAGTCACGGAGATTAGTTTTGACTTCTTAGATCTTCAGGGGTATGGTAAAAATACTGGAGCTTTGATCAAGAAAAACTACCTTTATTACGAATATATGGGTTTGTATTAATTTTAGGCCCAGTAATGCCTTCGGATAAGATTCGGTAATACGAGAGGATGGTGGTGTATCTTCGAGATCAGAGTGTGAAACATGGAAATACGTGGTGACATGTTGAGGGTGAAAAACAAGAAGAAGGAGAAGAAGAAACTTGGAGAGAGGCGTTGGAAAGAATTGAGGGGAGAGTCGGGTGAAAGGTTCTTCTCGAAAAAATGCTCATTCGGGAGTGACCTCGGGAAGTTCTGGGATTCATAATAAGTGAGCAAGGCATAGAACCCAGTCTACAAGATTGAGGCCATAATGCAAATAGAGGCCACTGACATTTCTGAGGAAGTTCGAGGAGATTGGCGGGATGTCTCGTGGCTCTGATAGATTCATATTTGATCCGGGGATAGGGACTTACCACTTTTCGAGCTTTGAGACAAACCTTCCGAAGATTCAAATGGGATGAAGAGTGTTTAAAGCTTTTGGCGAGTTAAGCACTCGCAGCATCTGGAAGGACTGGTGAGGAGGAAGAGTTATAGTTATGCCATTTGTCTCCAGAAGGAAATTTGTGAGTGGTGTGCCCATTAGAGAAGGATAAAATCCGAGCCCATATACTATGTGGTGCATGTACTTGTGGACCGAGGAGAATTATCCTTATTAATAAGTTCGTATTGCATTTCTAGTCAGCTTAGTAAGCTTGGCTTATTTTGAAAGTCGCTTATCTTACGTGTGCTTGGGCGATACTTGAGATGATACTTTCGACCCGGCACAAATGGAAGGAAAACTTCTTGAAGTAGGCTATAGAGTTAAGTGAATTTGAAATCACTGATAAGAATAGAATAAAGGCACGAGGCATTAGGTGACTTAATAGAATGGCCACACAGGCGAAGACTGAGGCTAAGCTAACACCTTTGGAAGGCCTGCGTGGACATTATCGTGGATGGAGCGATAATCCGAAAGGAGCCGAGGAAGCGGTGATTTTAATTGAGGGCAATTTATCGTTGACTTTTGAATATCTTGAATTCAGGTTAGAAGAGCCCTGAGCATGAAGATGAGTATGAGAATGACCTGGTGACAAAGGTGACTGCAGTCCCGAAAAGTCTCGAGTAACAGATAAGTGGTAGAGGATTTACAGGCTGGTGATTGAACAAATTCACGGGAGATTGTGGGTCGAGAATGAGAACACGAGGAAGTATGTTTCCGAGGCCACCAGGCGTAGTGTCTCCCGAGTTCCTTATGTGGTCTTGAACACATGCCTCGAGAGAGAAAATGAGTATACTAATCACATCAGGTTGGCCCAAAACTTATTATGGGGATATTCCCAGGAGTTCATATTGAGCGTTGGAAAAGCCCGTTCTGAGAAAACTAGGATGTACCACAGCCCAGGAGAAGGGATTAGCGCGGAGTCCGTAGTTAAGTTTAACAGCCGGAGGAATTGCCCCAGAAGACAAGGTTGAAGGTAGGAAGTGCAAAGCAAACTCTAATTTCAAATGTTCTCAGAGGAATTACAAACGCTTCATTGGGACATTCTTGTTTTGTATCCACAGAGATAAAATCCAACGAACTGTTGAGTCCATAGGGAGGATTGTGGACATCAGCGTTGGGGGAAAGTCCTTGGCACAAAGATCTAGCAGTACTTTTGGCCCCAACGCTCATGAAACGACTCTAGAGTACGTGAAGAGATGTATTCTTGCCCAGGAAAATGAAAGCGTCCACAGAGGCGACCAGTGGTGAAATGTGATCTGCTATTCATGCAATTGCCATGCAGGGTATTGAGCTTGGAGAGAGCGATTCATAAAATCAGCCACCAAATACAAGATGCGATTTATGGCCATGGATTATTTTGAAGCAAATTAAGATTGGGCGCAGGAGCTTAATTCTTAGGGCGTTAGAGGTTATGCGAAAAGCCTTCATTCTACTGATTATTGTAATACCGAAGATATTGACATCGGTTAACGATCTCTAGTTAGATACCAGCGGGACATGCTTGACTTAGGGATTGAGCATGCGTTTGCGGTTTCTTATCCAGAAACGATGGTGAGTAGAGTCATGAACATGACCATTTTCAACATGATGAAAAATGTCAGCCTTGAGTTAGAGCGAGATGTTGAGGCTCCAGGTCCTCTGGTCTACAAAACCACTCCTTGAAGCGTTCTGGAGAGAAGCTCCGCTATGCAGGTGTTCGGGCAGAGAGTTGTTTTTGCCGTGGGGGTCTCTTTTGGCAATCAATGACTTCTTGATAAGAGAATGGAGGCTTGAACAGATTAGGAGGTGAGGAGAACTTTGGCACCCAAAGATGCCAGGTTCAAATAGTTGATGGAATGATTCTGATGAAGAGTCGAGAATTAAGTTGAAGAGGCACCGTGTTTAGAATTTCTTGAAGCCAACGTACGAAAAAGAAGACCCATTCATTACACAAGTGGAAGGGCGCAGGGGTAAGGCAGTCGCTTAGGCCGGGGACTTATGAACTAGAGGAGCTCTGGGGAAAGACCGTGAACTTCGTTGGTTTATCTCAAAAACATATTATCTTAGTCTTTGGAAATGATGGTTTCATTCCTTTTGTAAACAATTAGAATAAAAGTTTGATGGAACATGAGTGCCTTTTGTAAAATAAGAAACCTTTTGATACAAGAATTCATTAATAATGCGGAAAATCTAAGTGGATAAGATCGAGCTTAGCACTAGTTTCCAGAAACCTACAGCATTGAATATAGTCTTGTTCATTGGTCCTCTGAATTGAATCGAATCCGGTGAGTCAAGTGAACCAGATCAACCTTTATTAATTTAGAGAGGGAAACCCGGTGATTAGATATTTCTACGTGGTCGCCAGGGTGATCGGATAGCCTAGGTCAGTGAGTAAGATCGTAACCTCATTATTTAAGGAAACCAGTGAATTAGTCGCTCGTGGTCCTCGATGGTGGTCTGAGGGTCAGTGAATAAGATCTCTTCCAGTATCTAAGGAGTAATCTGGTCACTTAAGTAAAGGAAAATCAGTAAATACAGTTACTTAAAGGGTACCGAAGTCTCAAGTATAGCTATCACGAAATCATTTTAGGAATAAAGAATGATACAGTAGGGCAGTGTTATGTTATCCTGAATAACATTTCGGAAAAATAAGAAAGAACAAGTGATGGGCAGAGATAGGAGTTAAGAGAATAAAATTGCAAAATAAAAGAAAATTGCGTGGCTCATTACTAAACAAAGGCGTATTCCCATAGTAATGGCACCGCGCTAATTAGAACCGAGGAAATGTAAAATATTGAGAAAAATACAAAGATAAAGACCCAGAATCAGCATTATTTCCTCATCCATTTCAGAGATAATGTCGTTCCGATCTTCATTGATACCATCCTTTCTCCTCGGGGGTCGGAAAGAGGGATCAACGTCTTTCCTTCCCAGTATGAAATTCTAGAAATCAAAACATGGGTGAACATTAAAACTTCTAGGAAATCTTGGGCCCAGAGTCCTGTTATGGAGGCAGTCTAAATCTGGATATCCTTATAGTTTTGACATACTTGAGTGACTATATTCTTGGAGAGGTATCCTCTTTAACCAGGCAAATATGATCTCCGACTACCATCGTTTGAGGCAGACTCCCGAGCCATGTACCTTGGCCTCAGAGAACTGCCCAGAAAAACCAAGTCAGCTCGTACTTGAGAGAGGTGGTTGGATTTCATGAGGCCCTATTACCACTTGATTGAATATATAATTATGTCTTGCATCTGCGGCTTGACGCTTGGGGAATTATTTTCGTCCAGGCTCGTCAGGAGCCTCTGTCCTCTGCCGACTTGGTTGGTAACCTCGAGAGCCTTCAGCTGGAGACTGCTTGCTTCATTTCATTTTAAATACAGCGCTCAGGGCTATGAGCAAGACTTGGCAGAGAAGTAAAACAATAATAAAAAATTCAAGAATTAAAGGGTAATATACGCTTACAGATGGAAGTGAGAAAGGCAGCATGAATTGATGAAGAGTGGGATGACCGTAATCCCATAGTATCCTGCTTAATGACGATTCTTGCAGATAAGAAATTCGTGGACTATCCTCTCTTGCGTCTGGTGAGTGATAGCAGGGAGAGTACTAAAGGAAACACAGGCAAACCTTAGAGCTAGAATTCTTCCTTCGAAAGAAGATCGAGGAGAGTATGATGGCCAGATACATGACATCCGGTGAAGGGGTGATCGGGGATGCCCAGTAGTTAAAGGCTGATAGGGAAGAAAGATTGGAAGAGAGCGAGAGAGGGCTAAGACCTCGGGTAGCCACCCCAGCAAGCGGGCTCAAGACCACCACAGAAAGCACCGAGACTATGCTGAGACTAGGGAGCTAAGGTGGAACCTCAAGACTCTCCTAGGCAGAGTCTGCTGCTTTTAGACTGGCAGGAGGGTCTTTCCCAGTCAGACCACAAAGCCCCGGCCTTATGAGGCATAATACATGGTTGACCAGGAGTGCTTGGGGCTAAAGAGATCTGAAAGATAAAGAAAAACTTTGAGAGTGAGTAAAACATAAAAGGAGAGAATAGCAGCAAAGAATCGACGAAATTGTATGAGCAAGGCGGGGTGTTGGGAGGCTTTAAAAGTACTCACTTGGTTAAACCCTTTGATCGGCCATCTTGATACAAAGACTTGATGGGGGAGGAGGTTGAGGGGAAGCCTGGCTACCATGCGGACACAGGCCGGACCTCAGACCTAATGGGCAGAACCACTTGAACTGACAGGTTCCTCAGTTTCATCCAGGCACCTACTTTAAAGGGAATTTATAAGTGGGAAGTAGCAGAAATAAAGCTAAGGGACACTGTTGGACAATAAAAACAGAACTGAAATAATTTGGGTTGGGGATGGTACAGGGGCTGATCAAGGTTGGCCTTGGTGAATGAAACTGGGGCAGTGGGGCCCATAGTTAAAAACTCCTAAAAGCGAGAGTGTCTCGGGAAGTGGGACGGAGGAGCCCTCGGACCCATTTCAGGGAAGGTTGATCATGTGAGGAAATGGTTTCCACTAAGAATAGGACTACCTCTGGGGAAAACCCCGTGGTGCTTACGGTTACTGGGTTATTGGTGATAACTTTAGGGAACCGTTTGGCTATACTTCCTTGAGGACTTTGGAGTGCTTGCTTGGAGGCACTTGGGGAATGGGAGTCTCGGAGGTCGTCGATTCTAAGGGCAGAAGGTTAATTTATCCAGGAGGTGTGAGAATCATCAAATTGTGGAGGAGATGGTGGGAGGTTGGCACCGGGTTTTCCTGAACGGACCCAGAGCCCATCAGAGGTCGGACGTAGCGATGCGTCAGGTGCAACTCTCGAGGCAGGGGGGGTCGGCGAGAAGGTGTAGGTGATGTTGTAGAACCACGATAAAAATTAGACAATTAGAATAATAGACCAGGGGTTGAATCTGTAATGGAATGCCAGTATTGAAAGAAATTTATAACCTTTGACTTCGGCATTAATGACGTGCCTCTCAAGGTAAATTCTTGGAATCTCTTCAAGGGAGGATTTGTATACAGTGCATGGAGGAAAGTCATGAGATTTGACGACGGAAGTTCTGAGAGGGTAATGAAAAGTGTAGAGAAAAAAAGTGTTTTACTTTGAGCTTCAAATATATAGAAAGAAAAGTGAAAGTGAAAATAAAGAGAGGCATCGCTTTTTTATATGTAATGATCTTTGGGATTTTCAAGCTCATAAAGATGATTCAGAGTAGTTGGTGAGGAATTTAGCTTCTTCAGAGATTGTACATTTAAAATATGAGTTGGAGATTTTAGAAAATTAAAGAGACAATTGATATGGACATTAAGAAATTAGAGAAGACAATGAAACTCTTGTGCATTATAATCATTAGAATGACTTTAGAAATTAATCAGGCAGGATCGTATGACATGTATCTTAAGGCTTGAACCCTGGTATTCTATAAATACGTATCGTTTGGAGGTAATGCTAAGCTATGCTACACTATTCATTTAACTCTTAAAATATCAGAACTAAGATTTAGGCGTAATGAATTCGTGCGGTAGGCTCGGTGCGTGGTAGGTACACCGACCCCTCGGGTTTCGTGGCGGGTAACCGTGGAACAAGGAGAGCTTGATGGGAATGATCACTCGTGCAAGAGCGGGGCAACGGACGACCTGCGCCAGGGGCGCTATCGAGACATGGAAGACCCCTGACTGAAGGCGGACCCAACCAAAGTTAGGGAACTTAGCGCCTCGAGATAAGTCACGGATCGCTTGGCCAAAGAAAAGTAGATGAATCGAACTGCGTTTTTGGATACCGTCTCTCCGGGGAGACCACAGAAAAAGACCTTTCATGCGATATGATGATGGGCCAGGCTCCGTGCGAGAGCAGCCGTCATGGAAATAATTTTGCTGCCCTTTCTAAAATGTATGTATGTAGAATAAATTCACCTCCATAAGTGTGTTTCAATTACTTCCTTCAATCCAAAATGATTGTCGTTTTTTTCGAAAATCGAGATAGAGCTTTCGATTACTAATTATTCATTATTTTAATAGATATAAAATTATATGGTTAGATTAGTCTTTAAAAATATTTTCAGAATATTATTCCTTATAATTTTTAAAAATTATAAGTTTTAGATTGAGCTATGTGTTAAAGTTCTGTCTTTTTTAAAAATGATATTATTTTAAATTAAAAGAATAATAAAAGAAATGAAGAAGAAATATAAATCCCTTAACTTCGAAAAACAACTCCAAGGGTATAAAATTTAAATGCTATGAAAAACATGAAATATGATCAAAATACTGAAAACCATAGTTATTCTAACTTAACCTAGAAGATAGAGAATTTTTTTGAACAAATGAGGAGTGCTTTTTAGGAAGTACGAGAAAGAGATACCAGCCTAACATCAAGGAAAAAAGTAAGTAAAAAAGTGTAATCAAAATACTTTTCCCTTCCATTTTCTTTATCTGCCTTTGTCAAATCAAATGCCTCATGGACCACTCAGTACTATGATCTTCACGGTAAGTAATAAGCATAACGTAATGTCTTCAGATAATTGACTACGCATCGCGTCAACTTGACCTCATACTCGTTTGACTCCTTAGCCAATACTAACTATTCAAACACTTTGTTATGGATGTCTTCTCATTAATTCCAATTCTTTGGAATACTCCCTTTAAATAATCCCTCTTTCCCTGCATTTGTACAAAAATTCTCAAAATCTTCTATTTGGCAGGTGAGGTTGATATAGAAATGGCCCAAAGCTTTTCTTTCATTCCAAAAGACTATCGCCCACAGCAATCCGCAAATCACGCCTCACATAAATCACAACCCTAACTTCTTGTAGCCCACATCCCCAAGAAAACTTGGAAAAAACTTTAACATTATTCCATTTTCTTCCACCAAAGTAAGTTTTTCTTTGAGCCTAATATGATTTTCCACGGCCTTAACTGGGTTAAAACTAAAATATATAAGTTAACCACCGTTTATTGACTTTGTTCTGAAAAATGAAAGTCATGTCTTTTTTTGTTGAATGTGCTTTTTATTTAAAATCTTGGTCTTAACAGCATTAGCACATGACTCTTCCTATTGAACAAACAGATTTCTCTTAGATTTACCAAGAATTAGTTGGTTATAATATTTTTGAGCTTTCTTTTTGTATTCTTTGGGTTTGCTTGGCTTTACCAAGATAGGCGTGCTGATCAATGAACTATTTATGCAAATAGTTCTAGAGCGTGCTCAAAAGCTTCGCATTAGATAGTTCAGCGAAATAAAATTTGACCATTCTGTGTAGAAGAAGCAATGTACTGGAATCAGTATGTCTTGGATAAGTAGATCACGTCACTTTTCCGTAGTTCTAGCTGCACTTGACCTTAAATCAATGTAATTTAGGTTGTAGAAAAAGGGACACTAAGATTTATATTGATATCTCTAATGATAAATGACCCAAATGACTTCTTAACATTTTTCTAAAAGGAAATAATTGTGTTGCGATCAAACATCATTTTCTCGTAATAACGGTGTAACGTTATACCCAGCTCTCTTACTCAAAGAGATTAATTTCCACGGCATCTATATTCTCTACGATGGATATTCTCTCGGTAGGTTTGAGTATAAAACTATCAGCATGTCGAAGCAGGTTTGAAATGGGGAGGCGATCTTACAAGAGGTTATGAGAGAAATTGTAGCGTTGTTTGGTTCTACTCTTTGTTATTTAATTTAAAGATATTGTCATTAACCGTTCAATTCGGTATCATATAATAACTGAAACTACAAAGATTTATCTTCGATTAATGTTATGAATTATCACATAAAAAAATTACTCCGCTAGGTTTTTAGTTGGCTTAAATCTAACATTTATTTTATTGATTAAGAATGAATGACATTTTATATATATCTCAATTAATGAATCAAACAACAATTTAATGAATGTATTTGTAAAGAAAATTTATTAAAATTAATTAAAATGACAAGTTAAAGATATGACTTTATCGAATTGAGTAAAACCGGTATTAAAACAGTTTCAATTGAGCTAATTTAATATTGAAACTCTTATGAACAAGGAGTTTCGGGAAAAATAACCCCAATTAATAGTTCCATTAAATTTAGGGTTTGAGGCTAAAATTCTTAATTTTATCAAATTAAAATCGGTCTAGAAATTTCAAAATTAAAGCTCTACAAGTTTTGGGTTTAAAATGGAAGCAAAGTTATGAGGATTAAAATAAAGAACAAAAGGTGAAATTAAATATAATACATTTGAATTAGAAAAAGAATAAAACTTCACGATACTCAAATAAAGCCCAAGTATTAAATCTTGAAGGCAAAACTAATTCTAAATCTCAAGCGGGTTGATAAATTCTCAAAAAAAATGTATTATTTTCTAAAATATATATTATACTTTTGTAAATTATTATCAAGTATTACGTAGAGATTTACAAGGGTATCCGACGGTACTCAATGCCAGTGGTATTCGGTTTCGGGCGGTTGTGATCGATTGCAATGGTGTTGGTTACTGGTCATGACTTCTATTCTCTGTGTGAGTAGTATATAGTGTTTTCACTCCAACTATTGGGTGAGCTCGGAAACACCTCATGTGCTCCTTGGCAGACATAGTTCTAATCGAAAATTCGGCGGTTAAGATCGTGTCATGTCAAATTCATGAATCAGTAAATAAGTATTATGAAGCATAGTACCCTCCCAGAGATTTGAATGTCTGACACGTACACAAAACTACAGAAAATATGGAGGTCGACAAGAGTCTACAAGTTAAATCTTTTTAAACATTTGAAACACCTTTGGTGCATTTGGAAAACACGTCAGGTAACCTCGAAATATAGCCTAAAGTTGATTACTAACTTCTAGCGTAGTAATTCCTCGAGTTAGAAAACTGAGAATGCGATGAGAATCGACACAAATTTCTCAAGAATGTGAATATTGTAGGAATAAGCTAAGCTTTGATTATTCATAAATCTTTACATGAACACACGAAAAACCTCGAGGTTTGATTAAATCAGTTCAGATATAGGAAATCTATTTGAATATTGAGTCCCATAAGCTGAAGTTCGAGGCGGAAAGCATCTTTGGTAAGGCCTACCTTAGTCGATTAAGTGTAAATGACGAGGTTGGGATGCCAACGCCCATCTTGTCGTCAGCTGCAACAAATAAAATTTGTTAGAAAAGATAAATTTGGCAGGTACAAGGTAAAGGCGTATATTCTTTGAAGAACTACCAAATCAAAAATCCGGCGGTGAAATTTAAATACCATTTAGGTCTCTAAATAATATTTGCTTCAAGGCCGATGTAGTACAGCCGAAGTGTACATTCTTGATAACTTGCTTGGCGTCGATAGCGCTGACTTGAAGCTGGTTCACATCGAATCCAAGTTCCTTGAGCACAATGTGTAGAGTACTAAGTGTAATGAAAGGTAAAGTCCAGCACGGTACTAAAACCCAGTCCTATCACTGAGACAACTGCGATAGAATCATCCGTCTAAAATAGACGGAGATGATCAAGGCCGAGATCAGTCAATACAACCTGACAGAGCTCCGTTACTAAGGCTCCACAGAGCTTAGGTATGTCAGAGAGTAAAATGCAGGTCTGATGTCGTGAAATAGGAACCACAGCTATCCAACAAACAGAGCTTTATCAAATCAGAGCTCAAAATCGAGAAGCTCGCGTAATTTCAAGTCAGTAAAGCTGTGCAAGAAAATATAGTCAGAGCTCAGTGGCAAAGGCATCTACATGAGAACAGCCTTAAATGAAGCAGTTAGGGAATAATAGTTTAGATAATCAGCCTCTTTGATTTAATCTAAACATAAGCCAATTACAAAGTGGATTTGTTTTGTACTTTTAATAAATAATAAAATTCTTCTTTTGCATTACGGTATTGATATTAAAGCTTTTATTATATCATTAAATAGAACACAAAGAAAAAAATCGATATAATATTAGATTAGGCTTTAAAAGTGATAAGTATTTCAAACAAATATTTTTCGCTAAGATGACTACTAAAAAAATCCAGATAGAATAAGAAACACGTGAAAAAGGGATTTCAAATTAAAGTAAAATATTTCTTTAGATAAAAATTAACTAAATTGTTACTCCGTTGTTAACATGAAGAAAGCATAATGATCTTGATAAAAGATTTAGATTTTATATTGGAAAAGTCAATGATAATTGAAGTAGATTAGAGAGATCTAGGTGATAAAAAATTAAGAATATTATCGATATTTAAGATAATGTTTGAGAGCATTAATGTCATTTATATAGATTAATAATCAAAGATTAGGAATAAAAATAAAAACATCAATTAAAAATAATTATGAGTAATATTCCAATAATATATTCTTTCCAATTCAAATTAACTGGGAAAATTTTATTTAACAATAGTCAACCTACATTTAAAGCAAAAAACCATTCGTTTAATTTTGTATGTTAATAATCAATAAAGTTAGAATACACACTATAAATAATAATTGGTGACACTCCATGAATATGTATATACATACCTCTTCGATTATAGGAAGAATGGTTTGCATACACTATAGCTACTCTTTCAGAAATGTTTTCAACATTCATAATCTACTAAACTATGATAATAACGAAAATGGAAAGCTAATTAAAGTTGTACACAGGAGTGGAAAATAAATTAGTTGGGTATACTCATTTATCTGAATTTTTTAGTCAAACTTTGTAATAAATAATTAGTACTCCGTACTTTATTTATATTACTTTATATATTATAATCCAGACGAACGCGCTTTGATACGTTATTTAAATTAACAAATTTTTAATGAGGTACAAAATCTTATTGATTTTCAATGAGGGATATTATCGATATTAAATTTATTTTGCACGCGTTAAATTTGCTCCAATAGTTAGTGATAATAATTATATAAACAATTCATATTGATTAGACATGAAAACGAGTCAAGTAGTTGCCTATTTTCTTCAAACCGGGTTGAGCTTTTGCATAATTGCATTCCACATCGAATCAAACATCATCTTCAAGATTCAAACATAATTGTTTCTTATTTTAATTTGAATGTGAAAAAGATGAATAGAGAAAACATTACGTGTAAGAAGTCAGTTTAAAGTTTATTAAATTTTGCACCTCATAGAACATTCTTTAGAGGCCCTTGTCTAAATGGTAAAATGAGATTAAATTGTATGCAACATTGCCCTTCTGATAACATGTAAATCGCTTAATAATTGTTCCAATATAAATTGTTAATCTATCTACTATTACCTTTGATTTAGTTGACATTTTGGTTTTTCATTGTCAAGCTTTTAATCATTAATTATTTGTGAGTTTTATTATAAAAAAATTAAACAAATCCAATTATATCAAAATTATATGATTAAAATAACGAATTAAAAAGTTTTGCTAGTCAAGATTGATACGATAAGTGAAAACGTCAATCCAAATGAACTAGAAAAAGAAAAAATAATTTACAATAAGTAATAAATGTAGATAGGTAGTCTAATGAACCATTTGATTTCTTCATTATATCAAAGAAGGAAAAAAATCATAATGAAATGACATATTTGCCCAAATATACAATACCATATGTGTTCAAAACTTTCAAATCAAAATTTGAATTTCTACGATCTTTTTGAATGCATATATAAATCCTTAAAAACACTTGGAATGGTCTCAATAAATTCACTAATCTCCAATCTCCATTTGCTGTCCACCTCTCATGGCTTACCAGAATCAACCAAGCACAGGTTATCCAGCTCCAAACTACTTCTCCCAACCACCACCACCTCCACCCCCACCACCATCTACCATTTTCCTCCGCCGTATTTTTGCTATCATATGCACCATCATCATAATCACTTGCGCCATCATCTTAATCGTTTGGCTTGCTCTCCGCCCCCATTTCCCCCATTTCAGTGTCAACTCGTTCTCCATCGCTACCCCTTTCAATCTCACACAGGATCATTTAACCACTTCTTGGGACGTCGGATTTACCGTTAGCAACCCAAACGGGCAGTCAACTGTGTACTATGACGATATCCAGGGTGGGATCATTTATAATGGGGATTGGATGGGATTTACAAGCATGTCGCCTTTCGTTCAGGGGACAAAGAGCTCAAGCTTGATAAACGCGAGCTTTGTAGCGTTGGACATGCTTCTTGAGCCCGAGGACGTTAATGTGATGAATGAGGAGAGGGAGAGGAATAATGGGAATCTTGGGTTTAATATTTTAGTTCTTGCGGAAGTTAAGTTTAAGGCAGGAATTTGGAGGGTAGGGAGGAAGTTGTTGAGGGTTTCTTGTCAGGGTTTGGTTATTTCGGTTGATGGTAATGGAACTATAAGTAATGGATTGAGTGGAGGGACTAAGCAATGCATTGTAGGATAGTGAAATTCTTATGAGATAAAATTTTAGTTGATGGATTATGGAAATTTTGTACTCCTTCCGTCCCTAAAAGATTGTCACATTTTGACTTTTTAAATTTTTAATAGTTAAACTTTGACCGTAACCGTAACTATTTTTGTTTGTGCTTTATAATATTTTATAAAAAATATATTTTCAGCTTCTTTTCAGATGATATATTTTAAGTAGATATTATACAATCTGAAAATAAATATTTATAATGAAATTCAATGTCTAAAGATTTAAAATTGAAATGTATGATGTTAAAAATTGTTGTTTGGTGTTACTAATAACAATATTGAAATAAATTTGTTATAATTAATTGTACGTAATAATACTGGAATTTATCTTTAATCTACCATAGGATATATGATATATTTCTTGTTCTTCCATATGATATATTTCTTCTTGATGTAACAATCCTTTTCTTCTAAGTTAAATATATTGAATACCAAGGAATGGACATAATATGGGAGATTATTGGCGACAATTTGACCATAAAAATTATCAAATGCACAAAAGTTGTCTAGCAACGCAATAGAATGTTTCAAAATATAAATAATCGTTCTTGGCATTGATTATTTATTTTAAAATTATCGAATATACCACAATAACTTTTATCTTGTGTAAATATCCCCAAATCTGATAATTTAATTTTCTACTAAAAAATCACATTACCACTATCGTACGTCTTTTAGTTATTATTTTTATCCAAATAACATATAAATGCCTCCTATTTTAGATTTTTTAAAATTAAAAATACTAGTAAAATTTCTATTTTAATATTTTATCAAATTATTAACTAAAAAGGTCAAATAAAAAAGAAAAGGATTCAAAAAGAAGAAAGTTTATGCATTCTACCTCAAAAGTACATACCGGACCCCAATTGTGTCTGAATATTTGGCCCATGCAATGGAATGGCGTTGTCGCGAGAGCGTGAATAAGTATTTTCTTAGAAAATATCTGGTGTTAGAACAGCCCAGAAAGATATTATTTAACCAAAAATTTATAGGATCTTATTAAATGCTTGAGGGAAGAGTAATCAAAAAGAAGAAGATGAGTTTCTTTTATCACTTAAGAGCCGTGTGAGATGAAAGTCTCACTTGCGGTTTTGAATAAGAGAAAGAAGTAAGGAATCCTCTTTTCGACTCTGAGATTTTTCAAAAACTCCCAAAAGCTTCCAACTCAAATATTCCTCTCAATTATTATTAATTATGGCCAATTGTGAGCTATTAATTCGATTGACCCCATTAGTGTGGGTAGTTAGAAAGACCATAATACTAAAGTATTAGTTAAAAGCGAAAAGTAGGCAATCAACAAGAGCTGAATGGGCATTAAAATCCCATTGAGACCTTAAGGTAATAGACGACGAATATAGACCGATAATTCCAGTTATTGACAAAACAAGTTAATCAACTCTTGAAAATTATACAAAGAAGGATGAGAAGTGAACAGTAAAATGCACCTGAAGAAAGGCTCTAAATAAATGGATATAAGTTGTACAATATCACAGTCCATCAGAACTTCTAAAACCGTTCCTTTGCTGCAGCTAAGGCATCCTCGTTTTTCTTGTGATGATTAGGCTTAGGCTGCTCAATTGCTGTAGTTGCATTAGTTTCTTCTTCAGGTTTAGGTATATCAGAAACAGGATGCACATCTTCCTCTTCGGACTTCTTCTCAGGGCACTAGCGGAAGCATCCGAAATCACTTCTCATTGGGCTGGAAACGTTTGTATCTTCTTTATTTGATGCTTCAACCTTTTCAGGTGACTGGACCTCTGGCTCTACATTAGGCTTCTCACTTTTGTTAACCTGTGATGTTCCTCCACCAAATGCAACATTTTTTGATAAACTGAAGTAGAAATCAGTGATATCTGTCTTCTTTGTCACCTAGTAGGAACGAAAAGCAAAATGGTGTGTTAGCATTTAGCAACTTCATGTTTCTGTAGATATAATAAGGAAAGAGAAAGCTTTGAGTTACATCATCTCTCTCCTCTCTTAATTCACGAAGGCGTTCTTCTTGTAACCACTTAGCCTGTTCAGCAAGTTTTCTTTTATAAGCACCAGTAACGAACTTGTCTTTATCTGCATACAGGTGATCTTCCTGTGTTCTCTCTTTGGCAAGTTTTTTTTCATAAACTACCTCACGCTCCCTCTCTCGCAGTTTTGCCTTCTCCATTAGTGTTTGAATGTATTTTGACTGCAAGAAGCACATGATTGATTAGAAGCACAATAGAAGTTGTTGCTCACACCAGAAACGGAAAATAAGAGAAGAATAGAAGGGTAAATGAAGATAAAAATTCCCATCAAACAGAAATTACGGAAATACAAAACTACTCTACTTGCGTGCAGTGGATAAGAAAATGCTACTTCCTCACTCTCAAAATAGATGATCATTTAGATGAAAAATGTTTTATTAAGTAATAGTGAAAAGTTATATTGAGATTGTAAAAAGCTATATTGAAAATATAAAAAATGATATTAAAAATGCAAACAATCAACTATTATGAAAAAGTATTTTTTTCTAAATGATCATCTATTTTGAGACAAAGGGAGTACAAGATTAGAAGCCTGATTAATTATGAAGATTTGAGAAATATTTACAAACACAAACAAAATTTATGCTAATCCAAAGAATAAATCATGCATCAGGATGATAATCTCGGGTCTGATCACGAATCCTCTATAATATCCATTATTATACAATAAGAACCCAATACACCACTCCCATGAATCAAACTGACGAAAGTTAAGAAACAGAAACAACCGACAAACAGATCACAAGAAGAAGAAGGCTAGACTAGACAACATACAATTAGAACAAATGACGCTCTACCATGGTGAGATGGACCTATTGCCAAATGGAAACCACTAACCGACTGCACCTGACAAAGGTATGATTTCTCTTTGACACACTATCTCTAAGATTGAACACAATTGATAACAGTATACCTACACAAGATGGTTAACAGCAACTTGAAAGAAATTTTAAATGAAAGGTTACCAAGTACCCCAACATATATTCTTAGAATGTCTTAAAATCAACGGACCAACGAATACAAATATGTAATTATGTCTACTTGTATCAATCTCTACCATCAATACTATTATTAACATGCTAAAGGCTCAATGCCTAGAAAGAAAAAGCATCACTTAACATCCCCATTGTAATCAAAAGCCCAGCTAAAATCTATAAAGAAGAAAGCTATCCATCTCATAACTTCAACCCCTCATAGATTGCATTTACCTTATTATCAGACTTTATGTTATATTGAACAGGAAGGGATGTTAATTAATATCATCACCTAATTCTTCCTTTATGTTTGTCATTATACTACTAACAAAATGCCCCAACAAAAGTTTATCAACTTATTAACACAGGATCGATACGCCGCCATATAGACATGTCAACTAACCTTAATTCCTTTTCTACCAAAAGTTGTGGCGGCCGCCATGTGTTGTGGCGTGGCGGCCGCCTCCTGAGGAAGTTGTGGCGGTCAATTCGTGATGGCGCTAGTACAACAACATGATAGCATCGATTTTTTTAAAATGAAAATTATCTAATAAAAACCCCAGACCCTACAAGCATCAGTGGAAATCACCAAGTATAACTTCTTTAACTCTTTTTTAATTTATTTATCTTTTTTAATTTATTTTTAATTTTAATTTCATGAAATACCTGTTTATTTCATTATTAATTCAACTCATGTTTAACTTTTAACTTTTTGTCGTTTTAATTTCAGTTTATGTTTATTTTATTTTTCATTTTGATATTGTATTTGTTTGATTTTTGTTTTTACTGTGTATTATAATGTTAGTTTATGTTTTTATTGTTTAATTTCAGATTATTATGTATAATTGTATATGTTTATTTTATTTTTTCAGTTTGATAATTGTATATATTTATTTGATTTTGTTTTTTTAATAATGTAATGTTAGTTTATCAATTTTTTATTATTTGTTTAATTTCAGTTTATCAATGATAAATTAGTTTGATAATATTATTAAATTAATTGGATGATATTAATTAATTATATCATTTGCATGTTTCTAGACAATATATTTTGAATATTTGATCAATTATCATTCTATTTTTCATTTGATAAGCTATTATTATTATTTAATAATAAATCATGGATTACAAAAACTGCAGCGGCATGCCGCCACTTTTTAGGGTTCACCGTGCAGTTACCATTCGCCATTCAAATTATAGGCAGAGAGCTAAACAATCTAATGGCTTCAATTACATCAATATCTCACAAACAACCAAATATGGAGCAACTTCATTCCCAAAGGCTAGAACCAATCACAACTCCAGCAGGACTAAAATGTATTACATAAACAGAACATCTCCTGCTCAACTCAAGTGTAAGATTTGGCTCATATTTTGACAGTCAGTTGATTAACATAACCAAATTATTGTTTACCTTCCTTACCCAACAATTGTGCAGAAATATTTAACTATAAGCCATTTACAATAAAATTTATATATTAAAGTTGTTATTTACCTTCCGTTCTTCACGCTCTTGAGCACGAGGCATGATTGCTTGCTGCTTCATATCATCATACACTCCGTCATAATCAAATGCAGTTGGATCCTCTTCAAGTGTCTTCTTATGCTGCTCCTCAACCTTCATAGAAAAACACCCCAAGATAATATTAACTGTTTTATTGAAACAATGTAACAATAGAAAAAGAAAATCCATACAAAACATGATACTCCCTCGATTTAAAAAAGATTGTCTAGTTTGATTTTCAGTAACTTTGTAGCTTAAATAGACACACATAAATTTTATTTGAATCAAAAGTATCATGCTAATGGTAATACACATTGCAAACGCTAGCATTTGATATGTTTTCATCAAATAGTATACTACCTTCAGCCCTAAAAGTTCGTCAAGTTCGATTTTTCAATAATCAAAATTCACAATCTTTGTGACCTCAATTGACTCACATAACTCTAATTTGAATCAAAGCTATCATCTCGACAGTAAATTACAATAAAAATACTATCTTTCAATATAATTTCACCAAACACTGCGCAACATATACAAAAATATTCAAGTCCAAAATTTTAAATATCGAATCATCAAAATTCAAAACTAAATAATCTTTTCGATATAGAGGTAGGTAGTACAACATACACAAAAACACTTGAGCTCAAATTTTAAAACTCCAACACTCAAAATTCAAAGCTGGACTATCAATTTGAAACAAATAGTCCAATACAAAATAAAGCTCACATCTTTATTAATATATAGACACTACTTGATATATAAAATTAACACTTAAATCTCAAAATTAAAAAACCCAGCAATTAAAATTCAAAACTGGACAATCATTTTGAAAAATAAAGGTCCCATCTTTATTCAAACATCCAACAATAAAAATTCAAAACTAAACAATCTTTTAGTAATATAGGCTACAACATAAATAAAAACACTAAAACAACAAAATTGAAAAACCCAAATAATCAAATTTCAAAACTGGACAATCATTTTGAAACAAATTGTCCAGTATCAATAAAGCTTACATCTTTATTGGTTTTATTCTTATAAGCTTGCCTAGAAATCTCCCTTTCCACATCATCATCATCGTCGTCTCGAAAAGCTGACGTGGCAGCAATTGGTGGCCTTGTTGGGGGTTTCTTCTGCTGAGTTGGTTTAACCCTAAGCTGTAAACCATATCTTTTATCCATTATTTTTATTATTCAATTTGATTTTATTTTATTATATAAAATCAATTTGAATAAAAATAATCAATTTCACGGTGGTTGAAAAGGGTGGAGAGAGGCGGCGCCACCAAATTGATTTGGGGGTTTTAGGTTGATTGGTGCCCTAAATTGATTTTAGGGTTGATTTATGTTGACTTTAGTTAGTATTATGAAATAAATAGCAAGGTTGTATTTGAAAACAAATTTGTAGAGGTGATAAATAGCACTCGGATTCTCTGTTACACTTTCGTAATAGAGTAGATTATCTTCCAAGCATGTTATGCTAATTAATTCTAACTCTTCAACTATAATTTCAGTATCAATTTTGTGTTCCGGGATAAAAAAATTATTTTTATTTTTTAATAGTCGAAATCATTAATACTGAAATATTTGTCCCGAAACATAAACGATAATCATTAATTGGGGATATAATAATAGATATCGATAAAAAACAATGACAGAATGTATTGCCATTAAAATCGACAACACAAAGTGTAGCATAGAGTGTCGCATAAAATTATAACATAATATGCAAAGCCGATAAATAGTGGGTAGATTATTAGTCCGGATCCTTTATTATACTTTGTGTGACATTCCGTTAAAATCATGTTACGTGAGATGTACTTTTAACTTTAAAACAAATAACGTAAAATCAGCATGTTTTTAACTGAATGTAGCAGACTGACTAGAAATAAAATTCGCTTGACAAGCCAATAAACGCATAACTTAGAAAGGGGAAGTGGGGAATTATAAGTGATTTTTTATTATAAGAAATTGCCGACAAGAAAGATAAATACATAACCATATGTCGCTCAAATAAATTGTATTGCCTAACTAGAATACAACTACACATAAATAAAATAGAATATGTCTCAAAGTAAAACTACATCTTTCATGAAAGCTGAATGGACAAGTCACTACCATGTGTCATACACAAAAAATCATAACTGATTAGAAAATACTCTATAATATTGACCAAAATAATCTTTTTGAACAATAATACACTTTTGATCACAAAATTATCAGTAGCTGCACGAGATTATAATAGTCAAGAAAAGTATACCAACAAGTACATTGAAATATCAATGTTAAATAAGACAACTGTTAGTATAATTTTATGAATGTAATTAGACCTTCCAAAACACCCGATTATTCAAGCGTACGTTGGAACAAGCGAGAAACCACTACTGGCAGTAGCTTTGTTCACAATTCATTTGAATTCCCAAATAGACAGTAGCTTTGTTCACAGGCATCACACCATCGCATGGGATCACGTGACACACTCCCTCACTCAATTCATATCACATAATTATTCACTACTTACGTATTAGTATTAACCGAATAAGTTTAAATTAGAAGTTAGTTTAATTTTTAATAATTATATATGTGTTCTATTCTTATTGACGTGTCGCCAATTGGGACGGAGGATCCGGACTATCACAACATCGCTGAATGATTCAATTCGATTCAAATCCTAATTACTTATTGAACATGATAATCTCGATTCAAACCAAAATTATGCGTTAATTAAAAGTTAGAATTACAATATTTGTTAATTTTAATAATTAAAAAAATAAAATAAAAAATCTAAAGAAGAATCAATGAAATTGTTTTATCATTTACTAAATGAATTAAATTTCTAATTACAAACAACGACTCCAACTAATCATATCTCTAAGAGACCTCTAATCCAAACAAGACACCAGCATGTTTAGCAGCTCCACCCTTCAAGAAATATAAGTCCCTAATCTTCTGAAAAGCCTGCCACGTCAGCAAACTATCGGAGCCAGCCTGGTGGCTCTTCCCCGCCTCCCGTCGCACATCCACCGTCGCCGCCACCCTCTCGAGTCCCCCGTACAACCCACCACCCTCAACAAACCTCAACAGATGCTTCAGATCATACACATTGTCCCCGAAGAACCACCGCGTCACCGCCAAGAAATCCCGCACGCTGCCAGGCAAGGGGCGGCGCGTGAGAATTTTGACCAAGTAGGCGAAATCATACGCGCTGTGAAACGTGACCCACGTGACCGATTTATTACAAACAACCCCGGATGCCAGCATGAAATACGCAAACGCTCTCGAGTCAACCCCATATATTCGGTTCAGGTCGAAGTCAATCCCTTGTCGAGCAAGCAACTCGATCGAATCAGGCGCGTGAGGATCATGAGCTGGATCAAAATCACAGAAATTAAATTGCCAAATAAACCTCTCAGAACCACCAAAATCAGGAAGATTTCCATCGACATCAGATAAAGTCAACCCAAGTTGAATCAAATTCAATGAGTCGACGTTTGCCTTCAATAGCTTATAGTGATCATCCAAATAATTGGGATTCTTGAATTTATTTTGCTTGAAATCAGCCTTGAAAATAACCCCTGGAAATTCAGTATCCATGGAAATATAAGAGAAATCACGAATTACATTGGAGATAAGTTGTAATTCGAACATCAAATTCGAATTCCACACTTCTCGAATTTTTATAGGCTTCGCCATAGAACATAGTAGTGTAATAAAAAGATTGGAAAAATAGTAATAACGAAGATGTAAGAAGGGTTATATTTTACTACACATATATATTATCAGGGAACGCGGGACTACCACTGAAGATGCAGAATTGGCAAGTGACGTCAATATGGTGGACCGTTAATTCCCACAAGCTACTGCTTCGGCCGGCTCACGCGTTGATTTACCACTTACTACACAAATGATTGGGCCGAGATTTAAAGTTGCCGTCCTGCAAGACACGTTTCACGGGATTCGCATGCTTTCAACTGCTCGCACACCTTCGTTAATCGCATGATGTCCGCTTAATTAAACCGGCCGCCCGTACATAGCCTTAAATCCACCACCTCTTCATTAGTGGATGTCCGCTTTTGTGCAACCCATTAATCCCAAGTAACTGCATCTTATTTAAACATCGACCATCGAGCAGCAGCCGCTATTAAAGGACGCCGACTAACCGGACGTCTAGTTCACATAAACTAGCCATTTTTTCCTCCTATAAATAAAGTAATCACTACTTTCGTTGATTCCTCACATCAAATATCATTATTGGTTCACTTTCTTTTTTGGTAATATATATCATCCTCGCTCGGCTCAGAAGGAGGACCCGAATCTCGAGCTCAAGCCATACCATGAGTCATTTGGCAACTGCCTCCGGTATTTGCTATATAATTATTAGTATATATGTAAATAAGTATAAATCTAATAGTCTATTTTACGATTTGAATTTATTTGCGACTGCTTTGTTACTATACTTTTTTTTTATATAATTTAATTAATATCAATGTCCACCCATTTGGAATATTTTTATTATCTTATTTTGTTGAAATTGGGGCAAGCAACGCCGGACTTAGCATGAAGCATTCGCCCTTCGACTCAAGCACATAAAGAGTCGGCAGATAATGAGTTCGCAGAAAGAATCTGTTCTCAATTTTAAGCACTTACTTTATTCTGACATAAGAGATAACGAATCTAGCACGACTGCTAATTAATCACCATAAGCTCAAAGTTCTTTGTTAATTTAAATCTAAAAATTATAAATTTTCAAATTACAGTTAATTAATTGAATAAATTAAACTAAAATAGTTAAACAAAAATACACATGTGTAGCAAATCTAATTGTTTATAAATCATTATAATCTGAATAATATTATTGATCTTTATTAATTATGTATTTAACATATATTATACAGTAATATCTTAAAAGTTTTGACTAGCATATTAGTCAAGTGGGACTTCTTTCTCTTGAACAATAACAATTGGTTATTGATAGATTAAAGTGGTTATTGCATGGAACATAATATAAATACATATTTAATGGCTAGTGGCTACAAGTAGGAAGCTTCATGTGGTGTTTTAAACGTGTAATTAATATGCACAGTTGAATTGTTTGATTCAACGTAGTTATGGTACTAAATAATCATTGGCAGCCTATGTTGCTTAAATAGAATAAACCAAATAGAAAGTCAACCTTTCCAGTCAGCCATGGTGCTTCCTACTCGGTAGGAAACTATCAACTATCTATTTTGACCTTTCTTACCAAGTACTCTCTTCCAATAGTGAAATTAAGGGGTTGTTTAATAGGATAGTTTCTCCCTAATTTTTTTAACAAATAAATGAGATTAATTTATTTTTGCTTTCTGTATAAAATTCTTGATTTCGTCCATTCTTTCTTGTAAGTTGGTTAGTATAGTATGATGGAAGCAAATTAGCAATAATACTTATCGAGTTATCGACCTTGACTAATCTTTTTATGGGGGCAAAGACTAAACACTAAAGAGACCTTGAGTCCTTGAGTAGTCACTCAATTATTATTAGTTGGTTGACTGAGTAAGTGGACCGGGCAAGCCTTAGACCATCCCCAAGAAAACAAAGTTTAACACTCTTTCTAATACACGATTTTTTCATAATGTTCATCGACGTCACAATGTGATTCATATATTTTTTTTTTTCACATTCTCTTCTTTCATCAACATCACTCAATTTCATTTTTTTTTTATAAAAAATACAAACTCTATTTATTTAGAGGATTCTAAAATAAAAAATATTGTGAAAAAATTAATTAATAATTATCATTCAAACGAAATATTTATGTTAAGGATAACTTTTTAAGCTTAGAAGTAGTCTAACATTTCTAGATGCCTTAAGGCATTTAATAACTAAGAAAGAAAATTAGCATTAGTAAATGCCTTCCCTGTCATGATCAAATACACATAATACCTACTGCCATGCATTTACTTCAACTTCAACGTATAACTAGTTAGGTGAGAAATTTGACAAAATACTATGAGTCAACCTCAATATTTGACTAAATGGATACAATCTTTTTTATTTGAAGACTATCACATTTTTTACATGAAAAGGTAATTTTTTCCCCATCATTAAATAACAATATCTTTCATTGCTTCTTCTTTCTTTATCTTTTTCCTCTCTCTTTTCAACACAAAAATAAAAACACTTCTCTCACTCAAAATTCATATTATAAATCTGCTACTTATCAAAATATTTGTGAGTATAACAATATTATAGTGTATATTATATAATACATTATAATCAATTATAATACTATTTTACGCTATAATATATTATAATTTATTATATTATATAATCTAGTATTATATATAACACATTATCATGTATTATAATTTATTATACATTATAATTCAATATCAACTTATTTGTGTTGTTTTTATTAAGAGAATCAAGAGAATAATTGGCTGACGGTGGAGACTACATGCACTATTAATTTTTCTGATGCTTAGAGCCTGGTGCTTAGAGTAGGCAAAGAGCTCAAATCTTGGCCATTGGGATTACATTTTGATTAACGGTCAGATCGAGTATTTTGTAGAATTGTTGATTTTCGAATTTTAGGGAAAAAAAAATGGTCACTCATGCGCCATAATTCACTCCATTATTATTTTCGATTTCTTGCATTTTTTCCCTCAATTTCGGTTTTTTTTACCTTTTTCATTATTTTATTTAACTTTCTTTTAGATTAAAGTTTTATGTTTAGATGATTCATAATTCAATTTGTAAAATATTTAATCATAATTTTACTCTAATTGTTCATCATGGATCCCCGAAAAACCTGGTTCAAATATATACGGGAGAGATTCTTCTTCAAATCAAAATCGTGTTAATGATTCTATTGTTTGTATATTTTTTTAATCATATATAAGGCGAGTAACATATTTGTATTATTTCGCCCTAAGGATACAATTATAGAATGAAGTCAGGTTCGCTGGTCCGTCTTCAGAAACCAATCGATAGTATTCCATAGTATTAATTTTATGTAGAGTAATCTCACTAACCAGTTTTGTATGATATTTTGATTTTTTGCCATTTTCAAAAAAAACCTCTCACTCAATTCACCATTGTTCACACGCCTCATAATTACAAAGATGCACAATAGGCTTCCAAATTTGTCGTTTTCAAATTTTACTCCGATTCGATTTTTACCTTTTGATTTTATTGTTTTTATTTTCCTTCCTTTTTAGGTCATAGTTTTATATTTAGATGATTCATAATTCACTTTTAAACATTCATAATTTTACTCTAATTATTCATCATCATGATCCCGAAAAGCTCGAATTTGGGAGGCGGAAAACTTCTTCAAATTAAAAGTATTAATGGTTCTATTGTTTATACATGGAAATGCAATTTAAAGGCATAATTGGGGTATTTAGTTAAACAACGGAAACCACGAGCATTAAGAACACGTTGCATTATGAAATCTAATAAGTAATATATGGCATGCAACATAACAAATAATTAAGAATTACTTTACATGAAATACCGAACCAATATATATATATTATTCAATTTAGTGATATTCTTTATTAATAATATGAACAACGGAAACAAGATATTACAGGTAAGAAATAAGATAACAAAAGTTAAGATATGTGTAAAAAGAATAAATCACAAGTTAGAAGTACATAACTGTAAACATATATATATACTGAAGAAATACTAAGATATGAGACATATACATACAATGGATATCACCCATTAGTAACATGTGTATTATAGAACTAAGCACCCAGACTAAACGACACGGTCCAGGATGTCGCCTACAATCACCTCCTTATTTTTGGTATTCTGCTTCAAATGGCCTTCATCCATCCACCTCCTCTCAGTGTGGTAATCCTAGACTTAGATGCTATCCACAGATGTCGCCATCCTTCTTTTGTCTAAACTCATCACCTTCTAACACATGTACAAAATGTTATGTGTATTAACCTAAACTAATCACTTCATTACGCTGGGATCCCGAATCTTTATGAATACCTCACTTAGTTCTTTCAAATGAACATCAATTTGAATACTGATATCCTCCCGAATATTCAACTATCTACTTATCCACACATTGACACATGGTCTACTTCAATTGTTTGACTGAAAAAAATGAATGTGTATTTTCGAATCTAACAAGTAATATATGGGTATGCAATATGCAACAACCGGAATCTCACCATTGGGCTCATTTAGCGATCCCGATCCTATGTTGGAATCCCACCATCTTCTATGCGATTGTATCATATAACAAAACTACAACATAATATTACAATGACAATAATTCAAAAACAACCAACAATATTCCAAAGACATAATAATCCAAAACGATATAGTTTAAGCAACAAAATTCATACATACAATCAAAAAACTACATATTTAAGCAACAACATTCCAAAGACATAGTTTAAATGTGATTACTGAACTTAGTGTTCACCTTTAGTAATTGTATATTACTAGTTTGGGTTCATGATAATGGCGTTATGAGCGATTGCTAGATCTTTACTATTAATCATATATAATAATAAAGTAATTGATCAATTATTATTATAAATCCTACTATTATCTAAGCCTAGAAGGTCACACACATACAGTGATTTTGGATATATTCATGTATGAAATTAACCATATTTGTTAAATTGTAATCAACGAATATTCTCAATCGGTATTTTTTATATCGATAACGTAAAATATAAATTAGATGAACCCGAATTAATTAATTTAGTCAATTACTCCTATAGTTAGTTGAGCTTCTTTAGTACTTGTTAGTTACTATTAACAACTTGTTAGTGTTTGATTTTTACTTAAACATTTAATTAAACTTAACGGCTCATTAAGCTATTCTATTGGGCTTTTAGTTCACATATAAGCAAACTTTAGGTTTTTCATCATAATGTTTTTTTCATGAAATGAAAACAAAGCCTAGCCTCTCTCCTCCTCCATAAGGGTCGAAACATCAAGGGAAGAATTGAAAATTCTTCTGATTTTTCATCCAATCAACCCATTAAACAGCAAAACACAACGAGGATTCAACTTCTCCCACAGCAGAACTAACTGTAGGCACTACATTTGAAGTGCTCAAATTTGAATTCAAAGGAGAGGTCAGAAAGAATGTGTTGATAGACTACTAACGCATCACCGTAGTACTCTCGTTATTCATAATTGTTAATTGCGTGTGTTTTAGATTAATTTATATTTCAGGATCCGGATGTATGAATTTAAAACATCAAAATAAAATTCATACTAGATTCTAACAGGCCTCAGAGCCTACTCAAGTTTGATATATTTTATCTAATTTGATTGTGTGATAGTTGTTAGTTAATCATTATTTTCATGACTTATATATTCAATCGATGAATATATAATATGAAAAATCAACCTATTTTTATATATGTTTCACATGGTCGAATCATTTCATGTATTGATTTTGATGATTTGATTAATTTGCATTTTAATTTGAGGTAGAATTATTTTCGATTTTACAAAGGAGATTTAGAAATTTCGTAAAATTACGAAATTAAATCTGTGTCGCTCAATCTTCAGGTCTTCACGCCAGCTTTTTCCAAGTTTTTTGAATTTTAAGTACCTAAAAATTGCCCACCGATTGTTTTGGGTTTAATCGAAAAACTAGAAGTGTTTTTGATAAAATCTCCACTTGGACGCAGTTCAATAACAGATATTGTTGATGTTTCCGTAAAACCTTAATTTTTGAATTTTTGTAGCCTCCAAATCAAGCTTTTACAAAAGTTACAATTAATTTGAAAAATCAAAACTGAAATGAATTACCAAAAATCGTCGCCGAATTTATGCAACCATACATCCCGGGCGCGTTTAGTGCTCGAATTGGCACGCCTGCCACCGGACGAAGGCTCATCGGCCGGCCGGCCGTGGGTCGGGCCGGGAGGTCAAGGCGGTGTTTCGTAGTCACATGTGGTCGATTCTAAACTATTTTTTTTTGCATTTGTAAGAGTAGAAAGAATGTCATGTTTCAGTTACACGCTTTCCATATCAGTGATTCCGATTAAGGAAACATTACTTTACTCTTCTTTAAAAAATAGACACTTAACAATAAATGACAGCAGAATACTTTACGGATACCCATCAACAAAGATTTTGAGTATAATCTGAAAGATGAACTAAGTCAACTTTTACTAGACTTAGTGCGGGAGGTCGCTAGTTAAATTAAGTTTGTATGTTTACATTGCTGCTAATTGAAGATTCAGTCATCAACGATACACGTAGTCGATAAAAAGTGGTACGGAAAGTGACTATATGAATACTATCGTTCTCGAGTCGGCATCAACGATATGTTAGTATATCATCCGAAGAACGAGATCATTCTAATCTTAAACGCATTTCGTTAAGATACGAATTAAGAATCAGATGAATTAGTTAAAACACAAACGGATTTGTATCTTTCAATTTTCATATGTACCAAGATAATTTCATTCTAACCTTAGATTAAGTCGCCATGTAATAACCACATAAAAAAAAAAAAAAAAAAAAAAAAATTCGGTCGGCGGTTGACCCGAATAGTATAATTTTTTCTGATGATGATATTATTTCAGAAAATTTTTGAGTCGAATTACATGATTTAGTAGTGTTTGTCATGTATACTCTTATCTTGAGAAACAACGGTCGTAAATACGAATCGGTCGGTTGTAGTATATTTCGGTTTTGAGAATTTTAAAGTTTTAAATCGTATGGCATGATATTATTGGGATTAGGGGTTAAATTTATGTTGGAGTTGCCAAGAAAGAACCGGTATCTAAAACTAAACCGAAAACCGAACGGTAAAGCCAGTTCGATATTTTGCCATGACCCCGCGGTACTTTTTATACATATTCCACTTGTCATCATCCAAAAAATCTCTCCTTCTTTTCCCCATGGAAGGGCCGAACTCTCCTTCTTTTCCTCAAGGAAAATTCTTCAATTTTTCCCAAATTTCATGAAGCCATCCTGCACTTTCGGGAGAGATTCCCCTGTCATTCTCTCACGTCAAAAGAAAGTCTGGAGTATTTCTTGAGTTTGGGGGATGTTGACTTTGGAAATTTGAGCGCTGACTTTGAGCTTTGATGTTTATTATGTTATAGAATTGTCATTCAAGTTTGGGGATTATCGTATAATAGTTTGATAATTATCGATTTACGGGTTGAAAATGCTAAGGATCATGTTGACTTTCTTATTAATTTTTTCATATAACTTAATTTTTATGATGAATCTTAGTTTGTTATGTCTATAACGATATGCGATGAATTCATGATTTAAGTTGTTTGAGGATACATGCATGAAAGTTGACTTTCAGGTTTCCTTCGTTGACTTTGAAAGCGAGATATTTTTATAAGACTTTAAATGTGTGTGAGTTTAATTGGGACCTATGAAGTATCGTGATGTTAAATCGGTGATTTAAAATTCATTAAAGGCGCAGTTGGAAAAGTAATATTTTCTAAGTCGAGATATAATTGATATTTGGAGATGATTGCTAATTGTGTGGACCGATTAACTGGGTGATGATTTATAAGTTGGATTGTAATGATAAAGTAATAAGATGGAATTTTAAAGCAGGGATCGATTTGGTTATGCTCACTGATTATAATCACCCGAGGCTGTCTGGCCATGTTAGACCGTTTAGAAATCGTTCGATGGTAGTCAGGTAATGTTTATTCTAGAACGTAATTTGGTATTAGTTCCTAGCATACTTTCTCGGTGTTCTTGTGTGGGTCTGACCGCTGGCGGCACTGCCCGCGGGATCTGCCGTGTGAGGACTTCAGTGGATAGCAGGAGCGGAAGACTTATCTCACGTATTACCTTGGCGTACTTTAAACGGTAAATTGCCCTGTATTATAATACTCATATGTGTGTGTGGTGGATGTAAAAGGTCTTTGTAATATAATTATGTGCGAATGGTGTATATGTCCTTGTGATATGATTACGGGGAGTGTATACACGTGAATGTCAGACGATTACATGGAGCTCAATATGATTACGCTGACTTCATTCCGGCAAAGATTGGGCGTCGGGTTGAGGTGCTACGGCCTAACTCCCAACTTATATTTCTCAGATATGTGGTCTCACGGCACTTGTGGTATTGATGTGGCCTTGTCGGCATTGTGGTTTGCATGCGCGTACGCTATCGATTTAACATCACACGTGATTAGCTGTACGCTTGCTATTGTCGAAGCAAAGTAGTTGGTTACCGAGAGGTGTTCGATGGAGTATGTACATTTGAGGTGACTCGATAGGATACGACCATAGTCGGGACTGACCATCAGGATTAGCGACTCTCCTTCCTGTGATACATGACGCTATTGGCCCCATACTCACGGTGATAACATGGTATGATTCTCTTTGACTGCTGTCAGGCGCATCAAGTTTAGGTGGCCCTATACTACGTATACAAGGCGGTATGATTCTCTTGATCGCTTGTCAGTGCATTGTCGGTGGCCCTATATCACGGTAGTATAATAAGGCATGTTTGGCCCCATACTCACGCATAAGGTATGATTCCTTTGATCGCTTTGCTGTGTGCATTGTCAGGTGGCCCTATACTACGGTATATAGCGGCGTTTGGCCCTATACTACGAGGCGCCAAGCAAGGCAAGCTCATATCGCGCGCGCTTACTTTGTGTAGCAGCTGCTGTTTCGCCTTTACACGCGTATGCTGGCGCGATTATCGATTGTCTATCTCCCCGCAGTGATTTGGATCGAGTATACAAGACAGAGGATGGTATACTCAAAGGGGATACGAGATGGGGAGGTTTGACTAGAGTTTAGTCGCTGCCGTCTCGTGATTTCATTTAATGGTCAGCTATCAAACCCCTCTATTATATATTCATGTTACGCCAGTTCGAGACTTCACGTGGAATTGTATGTTTGTATGACTTTGCATAATCCTCAGATACATGTACTTTATTCATATATTTGACTACGATGACTATTCTTAATCTTGTCATAGCAAGCAAGAATGCTGTTTTGTGGTTATACTATTTTTTAAGCTGGCCACTTTGCCGGGTAAATCATTTTTCTTCAGATACGGTATTTATTTTCGCCAGCCTTACATGTGCATACTGCCTTTTGTTAGATACGTTTCATATATTTAAGTGGCTAATGGACGAGCATACCTTCGAATGAATATTGGGAGCGTAAACAGCACGGGGTTTATGCTAACTGTCGCATGATGTCAATGATATTTTATATATATGGCGGTGGAAAATGGATTCAATGTGCTAGAATAGGTATCGACGAATCCACTAATTGATACTATGGGAGGTAAATGTCTGTGATACTAAATGGAAAATCGGGAAGATAAATCAGACTAGTTAACTGATTCAAGATATATTATCAATATATTAAGAAATGCATATATTTGGAAGGTCTCTGAGGCATTAGTTGTCATGGGGAGAGTATGATTTGTAAAATGGGGAGTAGTACTTAAAGTGAACTAAAGATAAGTGATTGAGTTGTATACGACGAAAGTTAGTAGGTTAAGATATATATTTAAGTTATCACATTTGAGGTGTATATTATAATTGGAATTATACTGTAGAAGATAATGGGGACAGAGAAATACCCTTGTAATTAAGGTGTACTGTGAGTGTTGTTGACGAAAAGGGTTACAAAAGAAGAAAGCCAAGGAAACTTTTATTTTGTGGCGTAACTCATAAAATACTGGGTATATACTTCCCAACAGTGTAGAATCTAAATTATTCTTATTCGTGTTGTATTAACTGTATATAATTATTTTCACTCAAATTTTAATGACTTATTTTCCATGCATGGATGCTTACGCCTAGTCGTCATGACGACCGATACATCAAGTCGAGTAATGTACAAGACCAAGACATGAATGGTCAAATTAATCAAATACCATACTTTATCTTCTTAAGAAGTTTCTGTATTATGAATTATTATTGACCGTTGTATAACAAATTGTTTTGACGCTGTATTTATATTACGATTTTCACCGTTGTAATTATCGTTAGTTCACCACGGATCTAGTTATATTGTTTTATTTACATGTGTTAAGTCATTTTATTGTTATCCGTCATGCACTGAGCATTAAAGCAGACGCGTCCCAACCTCGTACCCACCGGGGCGAAGGTCGCTAATTTTGCATCGAGCCTAGGCTTACGCTTTCAAGGCTCGCGCTGTTGGTGTCAGTTCAAAGCTATGGGTGCCATACACAGTCATTTTCCTGTTCATTTCTTTTCCTAATCCGGCCGACGCCGAGACGCTAATTTGAAGATTTCGTTGACTCAAGGCATTTAGGTCTTGCAGGTAACAGACTACTTTACCCCGCCAGGTTTTCGGGGTGTTATTTGATTAAGATGTGTTATATTGTGGAGATACGTGAAATGAATCGGGGTAATACGACGACGTCGAAAGCTATGTATTTGTTTAGACGGGTAGCCGGGCATATGGCGGGAGATCGGTAATGACGTAGTAGATATTATGAGGGGATTACATTGGAACGATACAGAATGGTTGTAATACGATGCAAGGTATCGGAAATATTATGAGATATTGCGATCTATATTTTGGGAAAAGTCTTTAATAGTCGATGCTGCAGTACAAGGCTAACGGTAGGATTTTATGGCGAAATTAATTAAGATGCGGTGATAATTATACGATATACAATACTCGGTGGAGTCAGAAGCGAATATCACGGTTATAAGTGTAAGGTTACCGTTAATCAAGATCTCTGCAGGATTGGCAAGTGGTGTCATGGAAACGCTGGTTTGATCGAAATGATAAATAAGTCGTGGTGGAATACAAATCGAGACCGAATAAGAAAGAGTCGAAGTTATCTGTTAATAATGTTTAAGTAAGAGTCGTGTTTGAGTAGAAAGTGCATCTTTGCAAAAGTATAGTAACATCATTCTCGAGGATGTAAACCTAGTTGAAACCTTTGATGAATACGATGAATACGTTGAGATTTAAGGAAGAGACCGAATTATACCCGGAAAGGACAGAGGAATTCACCGGTGTTGAATTTGAAGTTGTTGATAAGTTGTTAGCAATCAGGTGAATTTATGTACAAAAGGTTAGTCGAGAGATCGCATAATGTAGTCAGCCGGATTAAGAATCGATCGCGGTAAAAGATGTTGATCTTTAAAATACTAAGAGTTTCTCTTGATACTTGGAGTAATCGGGGGATTTATCACCGGTTGTTACCTTATTCATGTTGAGCGAAGTATATGGTAATTGATTGCATCAAGCAGATCGCTGCAGAATAAACTTATTTGTGGTTTAATAAAGAAATTGTGAAATGTCAATTTTAACGGTGGTCACAAGGTTGGAGGTATTCCGGCTATTTATTTTGTGGTATTCATGTTTGAATTTGTATATGATCGGGTGTGTTCAATTGGAGTATATTTGTGTTAAGGGATCTATCCAGGAATATATTTTTTTACGAGAATAGTTCCTATACAAATGAACAGATCGTGTATTATAGGTAGATGCTACTGGTGATCGTCGGTGTACTATCGATATTATATGGTGATTTGTAATCTGCTTGATTCGGTGATTTGGTGACTTTATTTGGGGCGCTCAAGGGCGAGCGCCCAAGGAAAAGGACGACGGTATATATGATGTTCTCGTGGTTTATTTTTTGTGTTATTTTATAGTAGTCAGAGGCGAACGCGTGGCGCTGTGAAATTTTTATCACATCATTGCTTGGATTATGTGATACATGGAGTAGTGGCGGTGACACAAATTACGAGGGATGATCGGTATCGCTATATGAATTTTTAATTTTTGAGTGGTATTTTGGAGGCAATCAGGATGTTTTATAATACTAAGATTGAATGATAATAACAAGGCAGAGCAATTAGACGATAAGCTCGAATAGGAAAAAATCTACGAATAACGTGTTAAGGGTGTAAGAGAGTCACGCCTTGCTAATCGACATAAGATATTACGTGAGCTAATGCAAGACGCATACTATATCGGGGAATTCGAAGAGCGATGTGCGTGTCCCTTGAATACGTTAGCCGATAAGTACGTCGGTATGCCATTGAGTTTATCCGACGATTGTTCGAGTAAATTCTCGAGGACTAAATTTTATAAGGGTGAGATCAATAACCCCGCTATTTAAAAAAAAAAAAAAAAAAAAAAATTGCCTCATGGTCGATTCGGGAATAGTGTATAATTTTTCGATGATGATATTATTTCAGAAAAATTTTGAGCCAATTACATTTATGATTTAGTAGCGCTTGTCATGTGCTAATTTTATCTTCGAGATCGAGGCCGAACGGTCGAATACAAATGAATCTGTCAAGTCGTAGATATTTCGTTTTGAGAATTTTAAAGTTTTAATCGTACGTACGATATTATCAGATTAGAAGTTAACTTATGTCGAGAGTCACAATATAAACCGAGACGAAAAAAACCAACCGAAACGAGAAAGCGGTGGGGGAAGTCTTGAGATATTTTTGTGCGGACCCGCGAGACCTTTTTATACATATCTCTTAGCTTGTCATCATCATCCAAAATCTCTCCCTACGGATGCCGAACTCCCTCCTCTTTTCCTCAAGCGAAAATTTCTTCAATTTTCTTCCAATCACAGCTGTCCCAAATTCGAGACTGGTCACTTTCACGCTTCGGTAAAGTAAAAGTCTCGAATCTTTGGAGAGTATTTGAGCGCCTGGGATGTTGACTTTTGAAATTTGAGCTGACTTTGTCTTTGACGCTTATTATAAGCTATAGACTATCATTCAGTTTAGATTATCGTATAATAGTTGATAATATCACTATGGGGTTGAAAAATGCCAAGGATCATAGCGGACTTTTGGTTGACTTTTTTCCATATAACTTAATTTTTGGCGATGAATCTTAGTTTGTTATGTGGTTCTATAATGTATATAAGTGATGAATTCATGATTTAGAAGTTGTTTGAGGATGCTATGGGTTGACTTTTCTAGGTTTCAAGACTTCGAGGTGATATTTATAAGACTTAAATGCGTAGGAGTTTAATCGGGGACCTTATTATATAGTTATTGCGATGTTAAATCGGTGATTTAAAAAATTCATTAAAAGGCGCTAGTTGAAAAAGTAATATTTTCAAGTTGAGATATAATTGATATTTTGGAGCATGCGATTGTTAATTGTGGACCGCCGATTAACCAGACGCATTTGCGTCATTGATCGTAGAATGACAAAGTAATAAGATGGAATTTTTAAAGGTGGACGATTTGGTTAAGTGCTCGATGGGATTATAATTATAGTTTCAAGGTTCGTCAGCGCATCACTGCTTAGAAATCGTTCGCGCTGGTAATGTTTATTCTAGAACGCAATTTTGGTACACTCCTCAGGCATACTTCTCTCGCTGGAAATTTTAGGCCTTGACTGGCGGAAGGGCAATGCCCGTGATCGCGTCAAGTGGAGGACTTTTGTGATAGCGCAGTAGAGCAGAAAATATCTCACATGTATTACCCATGCATTTCTTTAAAACGGTGTGTAATTGCCCTGTATTATAATTACGTGTAAAAGTGGTGTACAATGTGCGTTCATTGTACGATTATAAACGTGTGAGCCTTTAAGATATAGATTTCATTCAAAGACAAGGCCGGGTTCGAAACATGGTCAACTCCCAACTTATATTTTCTCGTCAGAGAAGCCCACGCACGTATTTATGTGGCTTTGTCGCACTTCATTTATGCGGCCTTCAAGGCGGTTGCGACATTGATTTACGATTGTGTGGAAGCGATTAGTTGTATGCTTTGCTATCGGTTGAAGTAAAGTATCGTTATCGAGAGGTGTTCAATAATGGAGGCGTATGATTTCAGGTGACTGAAAGATAGGATTTAATCTCATGGGCCGTGGACTACTAGTGATTGTACGACTCCTTCCCTGCGTGTGATATGTGATTATTGGTCCATACACGTATATAGCGCCAAGGCATACCTCTCTTGATCGCTTTGTCATATCAGGTTTGGTGGCCCTATACTACGGGTATTTATTCTCTTTGATCGCTTGTCGCTACAAGAGACGTCGGTGGCCCCTATACTACGGTATAGCTGCTGGTTTGGCCCTCCTATACTACGGTATAAAGGCAGGCGGCATGATTCTCCTTTGGATCGCTTGTCGCTACAGATCGTCGGTGGTGGCCCTATACTACGGTATAACCACAAGGGTTTGGCCCTATACTACGGTATAATACAAGGTACTTTATACTTGTGTATAAGGTGCGCGTGCCTTATACTTTGTGTGTATAAGCGCGGTTTTGCCTTATACCGGTATGGGTGCTAGGTGATTATCGATTTGTCCATTCCCCTGCAGTAAATGAGATACAAGCATTGTAGGATGGTATAACGCGATACGGTAGATGCGAGGTCTGCATCAGAGTTTTAATGCCGCTGAGTCTCTGATTTCATTCAAAGGCGGCCGCGTTTATCGAACCCTCTATTATATATATTCACGGTTATGTCCGAGACTTCACGTGGAATTGCGTTATACGACTTTATCCGCTAATCGTATACATGTACTTTATTCATATTTGACTACGATGACTATTCCCTAATCTGTCATTGCAAGAACATGGTTATATTTCATTTTTAAGCCGCCACTTGCCGGGCAACTATTTTCTTCAGATACAGATTTATTTTCGGGCCAGCCTTTTACGTGCACATCAGTTTCGTTAGATAATGCTCTATATATCTTATGGCTAATGGACGGTATACCTTTGAACGAGAACATTAGATGCAAATTATATACCTAAGTTTACGCTAATCGTCACGATGCCGATGATATTTTATATATATGGCGGTGGAAATGGATTCAAACGTATAGAATATAAGTAACACCGACTAACCACCACTGATACCATGGAGAGGTAAATAAGTTCTGATACTGAAAATCTGGGAAGATAAATCGCACTTAGGTTATCTCGGATTCAAGATATATCAGTCATATTAAGAAATGCATATATTTGAAGGTCTTCTCGAGGAACATTAAGGTTGTCATAGGAGGAGTATGATTGTAAATGGGGAGTAGTACTTTTAAAGTGAACTAAAGATAAGTGATCGAGTTGTATATGCATGAGCATGGTAGGTTAAGATATATATTTAAGTTATCGCTATGGTTCGGTGCGTATATTATATCGAATTAGCTTAATGTAAAGATAATAGATGGTAGAAATTTTGTAATTAAGGCGATCGTGAGTAAGTCGTTGACGAAGCGCTGGTTTATTGGTGTTAGTTAGAAAGCCAATAATAGAACTTTATTTTGTGGCTAAAGAACCTATAAAATAATATCAATATACTTCCTAAATAAAGTAGGAATCTAAATTATTCTTATTCGTATGACGTAGGTTAACTTCGTGTTCATTTTCACCTCGCCTTTTAGTCACTTCCTATTTTTCCCTAGTGGGCGATGCTTGCCCAGGTTGTCATGGATGACCCATACGCAGATCGTCGAGTAAATGCTGCATCTGTAAGACGGCGACGGTGGTCAAGACCATACTTTTATTCTTGAAGTTTCGCTTGTATATAATTGGTTATTGACCGTTGTATAACAAATTGTTTGATGTGTGTATTTATATTATGATCTTCAATGTCAGTTGTACTATATCGTTAGTTCACCCGATTTGACAGTTATACTGCTTTTGTATTTACGACGTAAAGAAGTCATTTTGTATTGTTATCCATCACATGCTGACTGGATAATACAAAGGCGATTTTGGGTCCCAACTCAGGGGGCACCATGGTCGCTATACGTCATTAGTTGAGTGATGCTAGGATTATGTTTAACGTGGCCGAAACACAAAGAATGAAATACTATTATTATTAAGGTCGCTACACCTACCTTTTAAATTAATTTATTCATATTAATCATGAGACAACCTGCGAGTCGTAGTTTGATAAACAAACTTTGAAACGCCTTGTGGTTAGATAAGTTGGGTATTATGTCACCGCATTACAATTTAACCTTTGCATCCAAAGTTGATATTAAGTCATTTTGTACATAACTGTATGAAGCCGGTATTTATTTCCATCCACTATAAAGGTTGCAAAATTTATTGCACGATGAGTCTTCATTATGAAGTACAAATAGTGGAATACGTGACTTGAATGTATCTGCCTCGTAGGAGATACCAAACCAAGATAACCCTTCGGTTATATCGCGAGTATCCACTGATGCATTTAAACCAAATGCATACAAATGACAACGTGATTAAATAATACTCCAATAAATGACTTGAGGTCATTTAAATTTAAATAAGATATAAATACATGGGCTGAGTATATGTTCTATTTTATCTCCTGGATTTGTGATTCAATGAGTAAAGAGTTCATTCTATATTACTTTCCGATTAATCATCGGTAATAAATGTATTTCATTTAAATGAGCAATCAACATTTAATGAGTTAATCATACATTATGTTGAGAAACCAAGATTAAACATATTCATTGGTTGACTATGCTCATGTCTTTCAAACTTCTTATTGCTATTCCACGTTAAAATACGCGGGTATGCTAAGTTATCCAAAGTTAACGTAACTGGCAATGATCGACGGATACTGACAATGTTATTGAATACCTCACATCTCAAGTGAGTATGTAAAAGAAAGTTTATACTACTAGAATCTAAAGTTGTAAATCCAAGATCGAGTATAACGGAGTTATATTCCTACTTTCGATACTGATGAAAATCAATGCTAATCAAGAGTGATGAAAACCTCGAAGTTCCTTAAAGGTTAAAGGGAGCCAGAATCGCATAAATGAAGTTTTATATACCAATGTTGAAGAGTCTTCCTGCCAACCCATAAGGTATAAGAGAGGATTGGGGATTTAGTACATTGTGAGCTCCAATACATATACGACACATGTTATGATCAAGATATATATACGCTGAAGCCAGATGAGCATTTGCTTGTTAAGTTTATGATGTCATGAAGCTCGGTGATTGAAATCTATCAGATTAAATTCTATAAATAGATGCATTTTATTGACAAGCAAATTCTAGCTTTGAGGTTCAATTCAAAGGATAATTTCACATTTAGAATGGGGTCAAGCCTATTACATAGTAATACGATTCATCAGAGATGTCACAAGGCCAAGGTCATGCGCAGTACCGCACCATGATCGAGCATGATTCCCTGTGATTGAATCAGGAAGTTTAGCTGGGTATTCACGCTGGATTCGAATACGCCGTAGTAACTTTGGGTGAATGAGGTAACTATAAGCCACGGAATGACCGCCTGACGATCTCCACTGTAACTAAAGGCTATTAGTAGCATTATGGACATCTACCATGAAAGCTATTAGCCAAGAATTTCAATATTAGGACCAAGTCTAGCATGTCGATGGTAAACTGTATCTAAACTTGAACTCTCAAGATACAACTTCGACCACTAATCAAGCCATATTACTGGTAATGTCATGTTAAAAGAATGCGATTTAATAAGACAGACAGTTTAACACACTGAGTTGTGTTGTAAACCTACAAGATAGAAACCCGAGAAGAGGTCAAGCCCATTTTGATCATAGTCGGCATGATTACGTATGATAATCTTAGTCATCAATGATTCCTTGGTCGGCATCGTTCAGCGCATCGGCCAGAAGTAGTATTGGCGCGATGTGACGAATCAATATCCTCTTGCTTTGCTATCGCGAAATGATCTAAGAAGTCATGCAAAGCTTAAAGGATCCACAGTATGTGGATTTAAGCACGCATCTCGTAGCTGGCATCCTTCCCTCTCGCGACATTCAACCAAGTTTGGTTTCACGAAGCGATCTATGAACCGAACATGGCAAAGTTCAAGAGCTAGTTCATTCACTTTCTCTCGAATAAGCTTAAGTAATTGATTAAAATAAAAGTTCATTTGTGTTTTAATCCATTGTTAATTCAAACCATACGAATGTGATTCATTCATATAGTTACCCATTATTTATTTCTACATGAAATATATAATATACATGTATTATATCCCTGACGAGTGAAAAGTTAAATCCTAGGTTTGTCTATGCTTCTGCAGGCGCGTCACGAGTTGCTGATTACACCCTTCAAGCCTTAGAAACATAGGATAGCCAAAGGCCTCGTCGGATGCTGAGCGGCTAGTATGACAAGCATCAAATGACCAACATGGTGTTTTGATTAGTTATCAAGATTGATCACGTTAGCCTACGGTGATCATCATCACAATACCGCGGGGTCGCCGAAGGTCATGACCTGTGGAGTCGGGTATTTAGACCGAAACGAATTCATGAAGATATGTATATCTCATGGCGATATTTGTTTAGAATTTAGGCTCGACAATTCTGTATCTGCCTATAATAACTATCTGTGTTATATAAACTTTGTACTTTGACTACACCAAACGCCTCATTTTAAGTCGGATTATAACGACATATGTTGTGTCACACAAGGAGTATAGCGATAGATGCTGATATATATTGGGAGGGATCCTGCCTGATATGCTGCGAAGATCTCAAAAATTTCTCACACACCCAGAGACGATTGGTTTACGGACGCCATAAATGCTTATTCACCATACCAGTAAAGAAAGTCGGGTGTTTCATGACACACTTATGGTTACCAGAGATCACACATAAATGAATCAGAAGGTAATCGGCCCAAGGGCAAGTGGGAGTGTCAGAAATCAATGAGAATTGATTCCCTTTTATTACGCCGTCATGATAATCATGTATCAATTCATTTATACTGGTTAAATGTGATTATCGAACTTAAGGTTCACTTTAGTACTGTATATTACTAGTTCGTTCTCATGATAATTTAAGCGATTATGAGCGAATGCTAGATCTTACTAATCGTTATAATAATAGTAATTGGTCACTATTATTACGCAACTTTACTATTATCTAAGCCTGTGGGCGTCACAATACATAAAGTGAGTTGGATTATATTTCATGTATAAAATTAAACTACATTTGGTTAAATTGGAGAGAGTTGATTGTAATCAACGAATATACTCAATTGAGATTTTTACATTGATAATGTAAAATATAAATTGGATGCATAAATTGTCAATTAGTCAATCAATTAATTCAATAGTTAGTCGGGAGCTTCTAGTAACTTGTTAGTTACTATTAACAACTGTTAGTGTTTGATTTTACTTTTAACGGTTTAATTAAACTTAACGGGTCGCTCATTGCTATTCGCTTTGGGTTTGATATATATAAGCAAACTTTATTAGTTTTTCATCATAATGTTTTTTTTTCAAGAAATGAAAACAACCTAGCCTCCTCCTCCATATATGGTCAAATATCTAAGTAGTTAATTGAAATTCTTCTATTGATTTTTCATCCAATCAACCCATGTTCTAGCAAACACAACAATTCAACCTCTCCTCGCGCAACTAACCAGAGGCACTACATTTGAAGTGCTCAAATTTGGAATTCAAAGATTTCAGAAAGAATGTCGATAGATCTCCCACTGCATCATCAATCGTGTGGTGTACTGCTATTCATAATTGTTAATTATGTGTTTTAGATTAATTATATCATTTTGAGGGATCCGTGATGTATGAGAATTTGGTGTTTATCACAAATGAAATTCATATACTTGATTCCCAATGTAAATACCACAACAAAGATATGGTCATGAACACGATAACACGAAAATTCAAATGCTAATAAATGAAGATCAATTTCAACACAAGTACCCTCCCTAATATTCAAATTGAAATCCCATCATTAGTTCATTTAGTGTATCCTGGTCCTATATGGAAATTCCACCATTTTCTATGCGATTGTATCCTATTTCTAACAAAACAACAACATAATAGTCCAAACACATCAAACTGAAATCCCACCATTAGTTCATTTAGTGTATCTTGATCCTATGTTGGAATCTCACCATCTTCTATGCGATTGTATCATATTTCTAACAAAACTACAACATAATATTACGAAGATAATAATTCAAAAACAACCAACAATATTCCATGTTATTACATAATCCAAACGACATATGGCAATAAATTTCAATACATAATAATCCAAAACGACATATTTTAAGCAACAACATTCCAAAGACATAATATCTATATCCCAACAAAACCTCGCTAATAATATTTTCAATGTTTATCAATCAAATTGGTTTAAATAAATAAATACCACAACAAATATATATGGTTAAAACACATAAGACGAAAATAGTGAATTTTTATTATGCCGAAAGAAACGAGGTTAATAAAGTTCAAAAACCTTCTTATTGGTTGCTTTCCATTTGTTATTCAATATTTTCAACTTCTTTTGTTTGCAAATTTAATTTGGCGATTCTCAAAGTTCTCTGCATCATCCCTCTCAATTTTATTTTTGTTATTTCTTTCAAATTTTGTGAGCTTTTGTGAATTGTTTGTAGGTTGGAAGGAATAAATTGTAATAAAGCATTCAATTCAATGATATTCGTTCAAATCAACGATTAGGGATTGGGGGGGTTGAAGCTAGTTTCAGAACCGATTGGTATGGGAAGAAAAATGGGGTGGGTTTTTGGTTTTTATCAAAAAGTGTAATAAATTGGGTTTTAATTTTTTGGTTGCTTTGATTTGAGGGAGGGGTGCGAAAATCTTTGGGTGGGGGATTTAATTTTTTTTTAAATTTAATTAAACTACAAATTGACAATTTACTTCAATCATGTAGCTACAATCTCTCAGGCATCTACATAACTCCAATTATTGTTACAATAAGAAATGATAAATATTTGGAAGACTAAGTAATACAAGAATAAAAAAATGGCACAACTTATTGTTTATACAAGATAACATAAGACGATATCGGTCATTTAAATTCATTACATTATTTATTTTTGCATATATGGAGAGTACATATTGTTTCTACTAAATTAAAAATACAAAACAAGAATTAAATTCCCCAAAATTTCAAATGTTAATAACTTTGAAATATTTATTTTTTCTTCTCTAAATGATTTGACCTTCAATCACGCGTTCCATGATTGTAAGTTTGGCACACTTTGAATATCTACACTACTATTCATTCGGCAAGTTGTATTGCTAAACAAACCTACACATGAAAATAAATGATTATACATATATACAACAATGTTCTTGAGGTAAATGTAAACTACAACAATGTGTCCTCACATTTTAAAAGTTTTTTCATAGATTATGATACGATAAAATGAATTATAATGCATTATATATCATAATATATTAAAACATGTTATAATTTATTATAATGCATTATAATTTATTATATAAGAGACTACAATGTTCTTGAAGTACCCATAGGAAAATCAGATCTAATAATCAAATTTCTTAAGAAAAAACAACAAAAAGTCCCAAAAACAATAGTATTTGAAACAAAATTCGTAATACTACAATATTTGGTCCGATTATTTAGTTAAAATTAACAATATTCAACATTTTATTGTAAAATAACATCAAACTTATAACTCATGATAACTATTAGAGAAACTACAAAAAACAAACAGGCAACACATATTTATCCATAAAAGTTCAATCTATTAAAAATAAGTCAACTAGTAACTTACAAATAAATTCAAAATTAGACAAAAATTCATGAATGTTAAACTCTTCTCTTCACCCTTTTATAGAAATTAAGTGGACTATATCACAAATTTAGTGTTAAAAATACCTAGATTGTAAAGTGTAAAATTTAAAGAGAGGGGAGAAGATTGGAGAAACCAACTAGAGATATAAGTAAAAAGTGAGAAAATAAAAGACGAAGAGTAAGGACAGATTTTGAGTAGATATGAGTCTTAGGGTAACGAAGTCATTTCACACACAAGTGTGCTATTTTTTATCAAAAAGATTTTACACAGATAAAAGAAATATATGGTATTTTCTTGCCAAATTTCTCTCCTAGTTAGTTATTTGTATGTCAATATAGTCAGTAACGAGCCTCGAACTCAATCGAGTGGCTCGCTCGGCTCGGAGTTTGCGGGCTCAAAGTTCGCCATTTTAGCTAGCTTTTAGGCTCGTTATTCTGTAAGCCTCTGCTCGATGCTCTATTATATAATGATTATTATATATTAAAGACTAGATTTTGTTATAATTTTTTGAAATTTTGAATTTATCAAGCTGGCGACCAAGATGCTGTTCCTACGACCTTTTTATTATAACACCTAGTTAATATCAACGTTCAATTTATTTGTTGACAATTATTATTCATTTATATTATTTTTTGTGGACTCTATTCTTTTAAAATTTGAAATTCTCGAGGGCGGACTCCGCCCGACTCAATAACAACTATCCTATACACAGCCCTCCCGTCAATATTCTCAAACAAAACTTAAATTTTTGTGTATGCTGTAACATTAGCTTCTCTCAATTTCTCTAAATCTTTATTACGGAGTATTATTTTGTTGCATCTTTTTATTACAGTAATTCTTTATGTTCTATGGCACAATCGAAGCCGATAAAGATTCGAGAAGTTTGGTATGGGAATTTGATATTTGAGTTCGAATTAATAGCGATCTTAATTCATGATTTCCCCTATATCTCCATGGATACTAAATTTCCTGTGGTAATTTTCAAGAATTCCACTGATTTCTAAGTCAAATAAATTCAAGAATCGTTGGTGTTTTGGTGTTAACTAACTATTTTGTTAGATTAAAACCGAATAAAGGATTTGTTATTACACCAACTGGCTAAACATGAAGTGACAGTCATGGCATCGTCGTAATCCCATGACATATTTTATGTAATCTGTTACAATTTTGACAAGTTTCAAAGACATTGTCCTATATTATGGCATGAATTCACTAGAGCGTAGATCCCAAACATAAAAGCCAGAGCTCGGCTGGTTATCGACAGCTTTTATGACGGTGCACTGATTAAGATCTTCCATATTTGAAAGATTGCTATATTCCATAAGCTGCCACTCTCCACGCTAATTATTCATCATACATGCACACCTCCTCTTTATGCTTTAAGAGTGATCAGCATTGAGAGATCATATTGAATGCGCAAAGAATTCTCTAAAAACTTCTAAATAATGTACTAACCGTTTAAAAATAACACTTTGTTGGCCATGGTATTATAGTTTTTCATTATAAACACCGAAGCCATGGCGATGTAAATCGCAGCCTAGATAAATCATTATTTGTAATATCTCAATATCATAGTAAAATCCTTCACCGCAAGCTATCCCCAAACCCAAAGTAGCATTTATACGACATTCCGAATCAAGGCTAACATCTTCAGATTTTTTACTGGCACTATTTATTTCGCTTTAATTTCGTGGAGACTTAGACTGTCAATCCAAGTGTTATTGGCAATTAATCGTAATAAATGCTGCTCCAATCTATTTTTACATGTTATGCTACTTAACTTTCAAATACGAACACTATTTAGTTGATCACTATAAGCTATTGAAGGCAAACGATGTCTCATTGAATTTGATTCAACTTGGGTTGACTTTATCTGATGTCAACGGAAATCTTCCTGATTTTGGAGGTTGTGAGAGGTTCATTTGGCAGTTTAATTTTTTTGATTTCGATCCAGCGGGTGATACTCACGCGCCTGATTCGATCGAGTTGCTTGTTCGACAAGGCATTGACTTTGACCGAAATCAAAGATATGGGTAAGGATGGCCATATTGAAAAAAAATCGAATCGCACCGCCCGAAGCACACCGATTTGAACCGATTCGTTCGATTTTTTCAAAATCAAACCGGTTTATGCCAATAATTTCAAAACCGAATCTTTTGCTGCTTATGTTTTACCCCAAACCGACCGCAGAATAACCGAATCGCATCGACATTTATATATTTAATTTATTTTTATTATATTTCAAAAATATTTAATTATTCATAATATATTTGTATTTTCTAATAATGGATTGCACTTACATTGTGATTACACAATTATTTAATAAATTATATTAGTACGGTCATTTTAATCGAAACAATAACAATGACAATGATAAAACACAATAAATCAATGATTATGTGAGCGATCTATATCAAAAAATCTTGAAATCACATCTCACTCAACAAGTAAAGAATTATCTTTTAATTAGCTATTTATAAGAAAATTATCAATAGTATACAAATAGTCCCATCATTGATTGTTTTCATATCTATGGGATGTTCAATTATCGAATCGAGTTAATTTTAGATTCATAATCTTGAAATCCCATTTACACCGACCGAAACCGATTTGCACCGCACTAAAACCGATTGAACGGTAAATCTAATAAGATCCAACGTAGGCAAAAACCGACACGCCATTTCATAATAAACTCTAATCCCATCCACGGCCATCCTGTGGGCTATCTCGAGAGTTTGCTTATTTCATGCTGACATTCGTTGTTTCACAGCTCGTATGATTTCGCCTACTTATCAAATTTCCTCACGAGCTGCCCTTTGCTAAGCAACATGCGGGATTTTATGGTGACACGGTGGTTCTTCGGGGACAATGTGTATGATCTGCCATCTGTTGAGGGTGGGTTGTACGGAGGGCTCAAGAGGGTGGCAGTGTGGCGGGAGGTGGGGAAGAGCCACCAGGCTGGCTCCGATAGCTTCCTGACGTGGCATGCTTTTCAGAAGATTACGGACTTGTATTTCATTAAGGGTGGAGCTGCTAAACATGCTGGTGTCTTGTATGGATTAGAGGTCTCTTAGTTTAGGGATATGATTAGATGAAGTGTTTGTTTGTAATTAGAAATTTAATTCTTTAGCTAATGATAAAAATTTATTTGATTTTTTAGATGAAGTGTTTGTTTGTAATTAGAAATTTAATTTCATTCGAAATTGAACATAATATATAAGATTGGAAGAACAAAAACATTACTTCCAGCCTCTATTCAAGAGTGCCTCAAAATGATTGCTATAAATTTTTCAAGATTCATTCCGTGATTTTCAAATACAGAATCTCCCATTTGTTAGTTTAAATCACTATTCGTTAATCCATTTAATTGTAATTTATATCGTTAGTAAAAAAAAAAACAAGGTTGATTGTCACATTGAAGAATCAATATCCTTTCAGCAGAAGTGGACTCTGAATAAAGCTAACAAGTTTATTTTAGAACACGAAGTTTAGTAGTCTAATACATAGAAATCATCTTAGAAATACTAGTGTTAAGGATCATCAGCAAGGAACTTTATAATGGAAACTCGTCACATAATCATATTTATATTGCTAATTTGAGGAAAACTTGGTCTGAACTATAGTGCGAAGTATCCATCATTCCGATGCAGAACATATCAGAGGTGGTGTATCTGCAATCCTAACAGAGTCCAATGGATTATTGTAATCGGGATCAACATCAGATTATCTTGTAAGGAGTATTATTATTTGTTAATTAAAGTTAATATATTCTTGATACTTTCCGACAAAAGTTAATTATTCAATTTCTTTCTAAAACTTTTTTCTTAATTATAAATAATGTCTTGTTGTAGTTGTTAGACATTTACTATTGTATTGGTTTTGTTGTTTTTCGTTGATTTTTTAAAAACAACATAGATTAGAAGCACAAAGGCACGTATTTTGACACTAAACAAACTCAATGGATTGTTTTAGCAATGAAATGGTAGATTAGAATATTTACAACCTTAGAGGTTTGAAATCATTATTAGGCTCATTGTAAATTCGAGTGAGTTGGTTTATGGAAAATTATCAGTATATTAGTGAGTTGAATCACATCCTGCAATTTACCTTTTACTTATATAGTTCAAAGATATAGATAGTGTATGACTCTTAAATTAAGGATTTAAACCTTTTTATATTTACCATTTGATGCATGATAGAGGGAGAAGCAACAACTAATTAATTGAATAACAATTGATATTGAATTCAAAAGCATGAGATTTGATTACTCCAGGACAAAAATACACAACAATATTTAAAATTGTACCCTATAGTGACTAGAAAATCTTTCCCCCTAGTGTCCTGTTTGCAAACCAAATAGAACATCTCACCACAAGTTGATAAAAAAAAATGAAAATGGATCTAGTATTTGTCAATAAACAAAACTATGATAAAGCTCACTAATTTCTTGCAAACCATATGAAAACTATTTCATCCCCCCCTCCTCCTCCCCTCTCACTCACTCCTTTTTTCACCCACAATAAATCAACAACAAGCACTTTGTCCATCACTTGACTGATTTTCTGGTGGTTCTCTCCTCCTGGAAGAAATCCAACAAAACAGTGCTCTTACATTTGGGACATTTAGGATCCTCATCTGACAACATAACATACATTAGGCAACGAGGACACCCAACAAGCATCATTGAAGTTGTCTCAGGGCTACTTGGATATTGTTCCATATTGTTGTCATCTTCAGGGCATGGCTCCTTTGAAACACATGAGCTTTGAGGAGATAATTCCATGGAAGAAACTGATGTTCTTGGTGGTGATGATGACGGTGATAAATTCAGTTTCAGCTCAAGCTTTGGACTTTCCATATTGTAGTTCATTTTTACAATTATATATGCTCTGCAAATCAAGAACATCAACATCAGATAACAATGAAATTCTATTTGTTTGTAGCTCCACTGCTTGAAAGACTAATACTAGTGGAGTGCAATGGAGGAATAGGGGCATAAAGTAATGCCTGTTTCTGGTACCTCAAAATTATAAGCTCTTTTTTATATTAAAATGTAATTTTACTATTTATTTATTTAAAAATTAAGCTTGTCTCCCCTTATGTATATTTTTCTTCATGTCTATAATATCGTTAATTGCCTCTATAAAAAATTTACTGCTCTACCACTGTATTTGATAATACGAATCTACACTAAGATACAATGTAAAGTATTCGACTGGATCCAAAATGAAATGCAACCACTATACACTATCGATAAGAATCATGTATGGACAGAAACAAAATCAAGAATGATTGATTGATCAATTACCTTGAAAAGGGTGTCCAAAATTGCCAAGAAATTGCAAAACTGATGAGTTTATGGAACAGGGGTAAAAATACAAATGACTTCTTCTGCACAACTACTTACTTACATTTGAAGAAAATGGTTTCTTGAAGTTGTCTAGGAGAGATTGCAGGATGGAGAATCCATGGCAGGTGGCTATATATAAGGGATCAATGGAAAAAAGAAAAGAGAAAAAGTTGTGTTTATTTATTGCAGAATTTAATATGGATATAACTGGAGAACTAGGATTGAAGATCAACAAGGTAGAGTTGGTGGGAAAACTGGAGACTATTTAAACAAAATAGAAAAAAAATGAACATTAATAATAGACAACAAAATATAACAATTTGAAAAGAAAAACAGAGAAAAAGGTAGAATGCAATTATCAATTATTATCATAATAAAGTGTCAAAATTTGGAGATAATTGCATAAATGATCTCTGGAGTTTGTCAAAAATGAAGATTTAGTCATGAAATTTGTATTGGTGCAGTGATAGTTCCGGAATTATATAAGTGTTGCACAAACAGACCTTCTCTTTGTAAAATAATGATAATTTAACGGAAAATTTCCTTTCATTATTCTTACGAATAAACTGAAGTTTAAATATAGAAACAATATATATTGAACTAAATATTAACATTAGATTGGACAAAACGTCATTAGTAGTTTATCAAAAGTTCAAAACAACATCAAATCTAAATTTTAATACTAATCATTCATCTAAACAACATCCTTTCATATCTGGATTGATCAAAATAACATTCATGCATTCTCTTTTGTTCTTCATATCTAAATAGCATTCCATTTCTTAATAATTTTCCAAGCCTGGACTTTAACTTTCAAGCACTTTTCAACCATTGATAGGTAACATTAACGAATTAAAAGAGACAAGAGCGTGAATAATGGTAAGGAAATTGAAAATAAATAATTAAATGCATTTTAATGAATTGGCATTAATGCTCCGTTAATAATTAACTGTGGAATAAACACAAAGACTATTTGTGCAATAATTGCATAACTTCAGGGCTCACTAGTGCATCAATGCAAACTTTAGGGATTAAGTCTTGAATTTTATAGCAAACTACAGAACTATTGTACAATTATCTCTCAAAACTTGTACAGGTAAATAAATTAATTGTCCAAGTGAAAGATTCATAAAAAGTTTGCTGGCTTGAAGAGGATTATAAGAATACATAATATTTATGACCTTAAAAATTGGCCGAAGAGATGAGCCTCCATTTATTGCTGCTATTGTTGGTGTTGAATATTATGAATTGTAACAAGCACTTCAATTCGAATTAATAGCCTAACTTCCATCTGCATGCACATTAAAGCAAACATAGAACTCTCACTACAACACTAGATTATTCAAGGTTCCATCTGATGATCACAAGTTGGCATTTTCTATTATATGGTTAAGTTATCCACTTAATATCCATGCATAGAAGCTACAAATACAGTAACATACATATTCACCACTTTTGCATTATTATTCTTCACTTGTAACTCCCCAACCGTGTAAACATTTTGTATTCTATTTTATAGGAGTATATTTTGTTACAATACTCTGTGATTTTACATGGAATACAATTTTGGGGACAAAGTTAAAAAATCAATTTCTAGATAAATGTAGATTTTGATGAAGAGGGAAACCTCTATGAGTACTCCTATTAAAATATTAGTCTCTTATAATAAAAATTTTCATACTATAAATTACTACTATACTATAATGTTGTTACTTAACCATCCAACCAATAATAGTGAGTTGTCAATTTTCACTACAAGAGTATTTATTAGGACAACCTTCCTGGAAAAGAAAAAAAATTCTTCTTATTTACTCCACTTCTGATATATTTGAGGTGCTGGATGGATACAATAAATTTATTTGCTGAAATCGGTCTTTAATGGTTTGGCTTTAAATTTTATTATGTGATTGCAATATGTAACAATTTCAGTAACTAGTAAATACAATCAGATGGTAGTTGTAAATTATTTGGAGTATATATGTTAATGTTAATGTATCACATTTGAATTTTATAGACAAATTAAAGTTCATAAAAAGTTTAAGATGTTATAATAACATCTGAATTTGATTCGAACCAAAACTAAAATGACATGATAAATAGAAAGTATTATCCAAAAAATATTTGTGAATTGAATTTATATTTTCAATTTTATAGTTTCTACTTCTACTAATAAATCTAGTTAGCAAAAATGACAGCCCAACACCTATGAAATAAAAAAGAATTTAAATGGCAAAGCTAGTTCACCAAATTTATTAATCACATGAATGATATCCTGCCTGTTTTTTCCTGCGTTGTACTGACTACATGTTATGCGAATTAAAATGAATTATTGCATCCTCTAACAGACGAATAATGTCACAAATGAGCATTTAATAATAAGGACCAAACTTTACTCACTTCACATAAATAAGTTCGGCATTTGTGTTTTATACTCGAACATATTATAATACTCCGTAATACACCGCATTCTGATTTAATTTTGCAGTTTTCAATTATACCCCTCAATTTCTCAAAATGTACTAGTATTATATTGTTCATTTTAATTGAGATTTTCATTTTTGAAACAAACCTTTGACAATGAATTATTTGTGTTCACTACTCTAATAAATATAAAAAACTGTTATTATATGTGATTTCAAAATATTTCATAATATTAATTTATTGTAAACTTAATTGCCTATATACCTCTCAATTATATGGAATCGAACAGTTCAGATGTTTCTATAGTATTTTAAAAAAAAATCTTATTTTTATCATCCCGAAACTATATAAGAAAACGAAACCTTTAAAGCATGATTAACTGGAAGAAAAAGAATTGGACAATATAGACCATGTTTGGCGTTATGCTCCTCTACATGTTTTACGTCGGAGATTAAGGTCTAGTCTTCCAGAATTTGCTGTCGTTCAAGCTCGATTACACTCTCTGCCAAGGAGCTTAGCGTTATGCTCATTGTTTCGTTGTTACTTCTGCACTGTCGCAATTGTTCTCTAAGACCGCGTACAAGCTCGTTCAGTCGTTGAATGCTCTTCTCTTGAGATAAAATAATCTGCAAGAAGAATACACTAACTATGTGAGTCTACAGGCAACTTTGTTATAATGGTTGCATCTTCACAGCATGTGAAAGGGTAACTCGTTGATAAATCATTATCGATTGACCCCCCTCCCATAAGTACTTAAACTTGTCATTGTTAGCTGGAGACTAAAGAGGGAAAGTGAGTATCAGTAATTAAACTTCGTTTTTCATGTAGAGAACGACGAGTAAAACCTGGAACCAACCATAACTGTTATGACATACCTAACTCATCTTCAATAGTTCATAACAGGTTAAGCAGAAGCAGAACATATTAAATATATGCATCATAATAAAGCTCAAAAAAGTATGATTCAGTTGCATTATCTAAATTTGGTGGCTGATAATGGATAAGCAGCTTTCTGAGGATACATGAAATAAAAAATATAGATATAGTATACAAACGGCACGAGACTATTTGAAAGAAAGCTTACCCTACATTCCTACATGTATTCAGACATTTCAACTTTCTACATTTAGTTACCATAATATATTATACACTGTAGGTAAAGTAAACAACCATGGAGTATTATCCGAAAACTTTAATATCATACTCCGTATAATGGTCCCTCCCACTACAGAAGTCTGAACCTCGAACCATGACGAGATATCTGTTTCAGTATTACACCTCTCCACTTAAATCATATCCTCCGAATGCTGCACCACTTCTAATTTATTTATTTTTGGTGCTACAAGATTTCCCAAATTTGTTTCTACTTTCTAAACCCATAGAAGACTTTCCAGAAACCAATACAATGAATTTGTTGAATCATACAATGACTCACACTGAAGATCTGACATCCTTAACAGGAAACGGACATAGTAAAGTCGTGAATCGTGATAGAGGCTCCAACTGCCTCTCTATGGCACAGTACTTATTACAGGCAACAATGAGCTCCCTTCAGTTATAACAATCCTTATCTAGCAACTAAAGTTGTTGAAATGAGGCAAGAGAATAACTCTCTTGGACCTAACCAACAAGCTAATTGAAGTTACTACTCCAGAAGCTGGAGTCCAGCCTCCGAGCACCAATAATAAGCCACCTACATTTCTTAATTTTCTCTGATTGAGATAGAAAGAGAATACTTTTGAGTTAATAGGCCCAAGCTAGTTTCAGACTGGTAAGGTCAATTCGAAAAGGTTCCCTATTCCTGGCAACAAAAGCATATCACGTATGCCAGAGCACTCCTCAGCAAATTTCAGCTATAAGCTAAGCTACAATGTTGGCCTAGATAAGTTACAACCTCTCAAAGTGGACAAACTTCTATCTAACAATCAAAGCAATCTCTAGAAGGAAATATCCATATGGACACCATTTTACAAACGCAACCAATGTCAACTTTCAAACAAATTATTTCTAAACCACCTGAACGGAGTAAAAAAGAAATGGATAGACGCTATGAACTCAAATGAAACCTATTGACAACATTGTTATTACCTTTTCTTTAACAGCTTCTTCTCTTTTTGAACTTTGCAGCTGCTTCTGAGACACCGCTGGAGTAGATTCAGCATCGCTTATTAATTGTTGTTTCCATTCGAATTGGGAAGTGATTATCATTATAATCAACAGCGAAACAAGCAGCATTGCCCGTGACATAGTTCCTACCTCCTACACAGAATCCAAAATACCAATAAAAGAAAACCAAAGCAATAAAAAATCCTCATTCTCAGCAAAATATACAATACCCACAAACAAAAATCCAATCTTTCCACAAAAAACACATTAAATTCACTAAAATTGAAAAACAAAGCCATAAAATTCCTAAATATACAATGCCCACAAACAAATATCCAATCTTTTTCCATAACAACACATCATATTCACCAAAATAGTTTCCAAAATACAAAAAACAACTCTGATTATTCAATGAGAGTGTGAACACTCAAAAATAAAGATTTCTGCTCTTAGATAATTGAAGTCATTATTGAGGTAGAATTATATACACAAAAAAGTAATCCCTCGATCACAAAAAGATTGTCAAGTTCTAAATTTTGATGCTTGACTTTACAACTCAAAATATATTAGCATATGCTCAGTAATATTCAGTGACAACTATAGCACAAGACACCATTTTCAACATACGTTATTATTAAGTATTAACATGATAATTTCAATTCAAATTGAAGTTATATTTGTCGATTAAGACTACAAAGTATATAAACTTCCATCATTGAAAATCAAACTAGACAATTTTTTGGATAATCTAGTAAAAACAATTAAAAAAATTCGAATTATTGTACCCAAAAGCCAAATTTATATGCTCCATACAACATTTAATAAAAAAAACTCCTAAATAAAAATTAGCTCTAGCAAAAAATGAAAATATAAATTCAAGAAAAAAAAAAGGGTTACTTACAGATCCTTGAGCTTAGTTTGAAAAGCATCAAGCAATAAATATGCTAAAAATTTTGTGTTGTTTATTGATTTTGAATGAAGTTGAAGAACTATGAATTGGAAAATGTGGAGACACTTTTTTGAGGATGTTTGGAGGTAGAGGAGAAGTTGGATTAATAGCATTTTAATAAGTAAAAAGATTACAATATTCATGTTAAAATGTTTAAAAATGTCCCCAAAACAAGTAATCAACTCTTAAAACAAGTCATGTTACCAAAATTTAACTGAATTCGAAATGTGAGTGATTCAAAATGATCATTATCAAAATAAATGATTGAAGTGAAAAATTAACAAAAGTTAATAATCTTTGCCATCATTCACCCTAAAAAATTTGTTTTGTATGTAGTTTGACTCCAAAATCCTTCATACGTGAAAAATGCAAAACCACTAAATCAGTGATTCAATAATTAAATTTCTTTCGTTAAGGTTTCCGAAACGGTTTCGAAAATTAAATAAAAATATTAAAAATATGATTTTATATAAAATTGAAAGTAAAAATAATTGATCTATATACTTAAACTAATCAAATAAAATATTTATTCAAATGGTTGTCGGGTTCAATTTTTACAGAAACGAGATTTTAGCAACTTATTGAAAAAAAGTGGTACGACTAAATTTTTGAAGAATTTCAATAGAAAATTAATTGTAAAACAAGTTTGTGATGTACTCCAAATCAATAATAAACATATTTGATATGAAACATACATCCATCTAACACTCTAATTAGAAATCCGAACCGTTCGGAAAAAAGATAACTCCGGAACGGAAGAAACTTCCCACTCTTAATTCAAATCAATACTATATGTGGTTCCGTTGATCAAAAATACTCTTAGCATCTTCTTTAAATTTTTTATACTATTTTCAATGCATTCTTAAGCTTACACATCATGCATAAAGCCCAATTTTTTTTATAACTTTAGTATTTTCATTGTACATAGTTTTTGTTTTTTATGACCAAGTAAGATATTCCTTAATCCTTAATATATGAAAAATAGCTTGATAACAATGCCAAGCGTCTCAACGCAGTTATTCAAATTACAAACACAAATTTTGAAGTATCAATATATCAACAAATGAATATTTGGCAAAAATAAGAGAAACGTTTTGAAAATGTATAATAACATATAGGAATGACTTGATGTCCTCAAACATGAGTTAGTTTCTTGCAAAAAATGAGAAAGCATCAATAACCAAAATTTTAGTGCCAAAACATTACCCCAAAATTTGGAGATTTAGACCAACACATCACTATGATACTACTACAAGTACAAATAGCAAGCATACATAAAGATAACTCAATTCTACCATTGCAAACTCAACGACGGGATCACAAATCGTCAATATAACATAGGTCGCAACACCATCAGGTGCACATAACTTAACGACCATCTTTGCATGAGCCAAGAACCACTGCAACAAAATGGGTGTCGCATAATGTTACGACTGAAGCAATGCAGAAGAGTTAGAGCTGTAAATAGTTATTGTTCTATAGAAATGTGAATGAGGGATCAGAGAAAACGTTACCATTAACATAACATTTAATCCTCCTCCATGGGCACCGCAGGAATGTCGAATCTATCTTCATCAACTATTTTATTCATCACAGATACAGAGGCAGGTAATATTCGGTCAAGGATTGCATATGTGGAGGGATTACAGCAGGAAAATACTATAGGTGAATTGCATAAATAGTAGCTTTCCCTACGCCTTTATAGGTCTCTATCAAGTTGAAGTTCTCGATAATTGCACTAACAGGAGCTTCATAATAAAGGAAATAATAAAATTCAACTACATATCAGTAAAAGGATTTTTTTTAAATACAGCTACTCTCAAAGAAAAGGATATATATTGACATCATATCATCCTCCTTATCACCACGATTCCGGCTATTATTCAAATCTCTCAATATTTCAGGAGTTACCTGCAATTTTTAATAGAAACTTCAGACATTTAATAAAAGGGAAAAACTAATTAACAGGATAAAAACACTCAAATGGCTAATTATACAACACATTTGAAACCAAATATAATGCATGATATTGTGAGGGGTGATTTGGCAAGTTGAATATTCATTTGGAAAACTCCTGGCACCGTAGTCTCTATTGAGTTAAAAAAGGACATACCAGGTGATGCCTTTGCCTTACAACAAGAGCATTTAGGTTAACTTTGTCCTCCTTCCTGAGCTCATTTTTGTACCTGCAACCAAGTACCATGAGACCAGGGTATGTATTATGGGAAACGGACCACAGTCATAACTTATAAGAAATCATGAAGATGGGGATAGTCGATAGGAAATTTTACGCCAGTAGCATTAACTCTGACAAATCAGACAATTCCATGAACTAAGGATTGTCTATACACACTGAACAACAAATAGCACACACAGTCTGATCATCATACAGGGTTCAGCACAAACAACTCCAATTATGCCAAATAGCCAACTCATGTACGCCCATCTCAGCAAACAGAGGTGAAACTGTAAATGAAAGAAATTGCCTTGTTACCTCTGCACGAAAGCAAGTAGCGACTGATGCCAAATCACTGGCATAAGCCTTGAGTCTTCGTAGAATCTCATGAAATGATCAACCATGGCATCAAGTACACGATATGGCAATGCATATTTCTTCTCAATTAGCAACTTGATGAAGTAACTGCAGCACATGAGGATATAATGATGAAAACAATAAAGATGGCATGTTCAACAATTAAATTATTAGTTGACAACCTACGGAATAGCGTGTTCAACAATTAAAATATTACTCCCTCCATCAAACAAAAATTGTCCACTTTTGACTTTTTCTTGAACTTTGACCGTATATATTTTTGTTTGTATTGTATAATACTTGATGAAAACTATATCAATGAAAAATACAATTCAATCTCTTTCCATTGATATATTTTTTATAAAATATTATACAAAACAAATAAATATATTTAAGGTCAAAGTTTGAAAGTTACAACTATTAAAAAAAGTGGACAATCTTTGTGGATGGAGGGAGTAGCTGATAACCTATTGCACAGTATTTAGATACTGAGGCCTGATGGGTAGCAAATAATGAGCCCAAACAATGCCTATATATTGAATTTTAGTTGCTAAACAAAAAACTAACTAGAATAGAATTCTCAAATAGTAGGCTAATACCTAGTTGTACCACAGTATTCCATCTCCGCAAGCTTCAGCAAAGCAACACTGCAGCCACAAAGAGACTAGATAAGACATCCCAAATCATCATAAAATAATGGAAGACATAATATAATTGCATCATAAGTAATTAACTGCAGAAAGCCTGAATATCTGAGCTGGTCTCGGAAGGGTTTGTTGTTTTTACTACGATTAATGTTCAGCGACTTCAGTCAATTAAAACATTAGATACTAGATAATATGCAAACAAAATGTATGCTACAATCTTACTTCAAGCAACATTGATATACACGAAAGATAACACATTGTCTCTTGTCAGAGAATTAATAGAAGAGTCTGGTTCACCACCAATAATTGCAGATGCTTAAGAACATAACTAACTTGGAATGGATGATACATGTGATATAACTTATAGCAGGGTTAACATACCTTGAATGGAGAGGAGGTATAGAAACCTTCTCAATTATGCTCCCAACAATAACAGCCTCTCTCAGACTGCAAGTCCTTGACTGGAAAAGAAAAAGAGTAGATTGCTTAATAGTAATAACTTTCAGAAGTAGTCTGATAACTGACAATGGAGGAATGGATAACTGTAACTTCATTGATAAAATATAACATTATATATGAATGGAACATGTAGACAGGCCCCTTCCTTAAGATGTAGCATTATTTATGCATGGAACCCAAAGACAGCATTTTACCTCGCACAAAGGAAACAATATTCCCTTGTTGAAGGCAGCAGGCTTGTACAAAGCCTTCTTCAGGGACTGATACAATGCAAAATGCAGTCTCTTATTTTTTTGAATATCTTCCCTCACCCGAGGGAGTAAGACAAGCTTGTAAAAGCGTTCAGCCTTTTTTACTCCCATATTGGATGCAAAGATTCGTGTGGCTTGGAACATTGCATTAGGAGACCATTTTTCTGGTTCTGTCAAGTACAAGACTTCCTCCCACAACTGTATAGAAGGTATATGCTTGAAAGCTTTTGGAATTTTGCCTGATGTATATTTATTGAGAAGTTTACCAACACTGCACCCAAATTAAGCACCCAGCATTAAAAACATTTAGACCCACACAAAAAAAACAATTACCACAAAACAGGCAACATACCCCTTGTATAACTCTATGATAGTGGTATCCAACTTGGGCACTGGCCTCGCTTCTGTGCCAAATAAAAAAGAAGTGGCTAATAAGTGTTTTCCCTATAACTACCATAAAAAAGAAGTGGCTAATAAGTGTTTCCATATTTAATCTTGATTAGTTTAAATATCTCCAATGCCTCAACCATAAATCTTGTTTCTTAAATTCTAATTTTTTGGGATGATAAACAGAATCAACACCAGAGGGAGACGATACTGGCATGTCAATTCCGGTTCAAACCCGCTCTAATTTACACTACCATACTGACGACTTATAAGACGTGAAATCCATTATATAACTCATTATATACCTGAAGAAACTTGTTCATCTTTCTCTTTGATCTTCTCAACAATTATATCAGCCAAAGTCCGTTGTTGATGATCTTCAGCTGAAAAAAATGCATCTAAGAGCCTTTCATCCTCTTCATCTAACTCATCCTATATATTCCCACAGGGACCAATTAGATAAACAAAAAAGAAAACAACTTTCAGGAGGAATCGAGAAACCTTCTTCGGCATTGTCAATTAGCAAATAAAACTATATACTATCCCCCATCCCAAAAAGGATTGGTAAGACTGATTTTCAATGGACAAAATTAAAAAACTTTGCAATATTAATTGACAAACATAACCTTTATTTGAATCGAAATTAGCATGTTAATAGTAAAGTATGTTGAAAATCCTATTTTTCGATGTATTTTTCAGCAAATATTATGCAATCATATACACAAATATTTGAGTTCAAAATTTATAAATTGAACAATCGAAATTCAATCTAGACTATCTTTCTTAGTCGAGGGAGTAGTAGGAACAGCTAACCTCAACTCCACCAAACTGGCTTTGGGTCTCAGTAAATCCTTGAAAATCATCAATATCTTCTTCCTCATCAACTACCTCTTTTGCTACACTATTATTAACAGAATTCCAATCACTAACTTTGATATTATTACCATTTTCAGCATTAAGCTCGTCTGTTTCCTCTTCTTCAATTTCTTTCTGTTGTATCATTGCCTCCTTCAATATCTTCGAGCTCACTCCTTTAGGAATAACCTGGAAAAAACATATTTTAATGACCCAACAAACCGAAACAATGAACCGTATATTTATAACTCTTCATACACCTATTAGAGTACCTACTATTCAAGTGAAAACAACACAAATCCAACTAACAAAAAAATGATTTATATGCATAAGCGCACCTTTGAGTGCAAGAATACCTTATTTTCAACATTAAAAATCTAACTTTAAATTGTATAAGTGCAAATATAAATACCATAATAACTTATTTTAAACATAATTCAATTACCCAACAAATAAAAAACTGAACTTTATATGTATAAACATAAATATAAGTAAAATAATAACTTATTCTGAACATAATTCAATTACCCAGGAAATAAAAAACTGCACTTTATATGTATAAACATAAATATGAATAAAATAATAACTTATTCTTAACATAATTTAATTACCCAACAAATAAAAAACTGAACTTTACATGTATAAACATAAATATGAATAAAATAATAATCATTCTAACATAATTTCTAATTGCTCCAACAAATAAAAACTGAACTTACATGTATAAAGAGCAACAAAATAAACTAAAACCTTAGCCTTGAAGTTATAGATTCAGCCAAGTACGTTTCTTGGTGGAGGCAACAGAGGAGGCTTGGTAATCATCATCAAGCACAGAGGCAGCTGCAAATGGCTCAGGGTTTGTTATTCTGTTCCGTTTCTTGGCCATTTTGTCCCAAATTAATTGTCCACTTTGGTTGTCCAATTTGGGAAAATAATGTTAATAATAATGGTGAAAAGAGGGGGAGTATATTGAGTAGGTTAAGAGATATTTTAGGTGGGTATCAAAAGCACTACTGGATTTGTGTTAAGGTCGCTAAAAGTAAGTCAATCAACTATTTCACCAGAGTGAGTTTGAGATTAAAAGTTGGTACGTATACCATATTTTCCCTATACGATATTAAACTAATTGATAACATAACATTTATTAGAGCGATACAAAGGATAACTTGATCGGAAGGAGATGTTAACATCGAGTAAATTTATTAGGGTTGTAAGCGACTCAAGCTTTTTAACGACACCGGTCGATAGACATTTTATCAAGTCGATAATACCATTGTTTCCGAGCATATCAAGAAATAACATACTCGAGTCCGACTTAGATTAACTCTCCATGCAAGTTTTATCAAATTTTTAATTGAGTACCAGCGTATACTGAAGTTACTTCATTACGCTTCACAACATTGGTTTTTATTTTTCAACCTTCAGGTGGAGTATTTTAATTATATTGTGTAACCGGGTCGAAGCCGGGCCGGGTTTATCGATAAGTCATCATCGAGTTTAAAATTATGTAATTTTCGCCGAAAAACCTCTAAATAATGACGAGTCGATGTCAAGTTACCGTGTCCGCTAACAACATTGTTAATTAATCATTATTGTATGTAATGAAAGCAATATAATATGTTCGAAGATTATTCGTATGTTATTTGAAATGTATTATGTTATATTCCCTCATCACCACAATTTAATATTAGGGATAATTGATCAAGAATTCATTGTTCAGCAAACTTTAATTTTCATATAATGTTAGGTTTGAAAGAGCTCCTAAAAGCCTATTGGCCCGAGATTCGATTCGGTGGTCATACATCAGCGACATGCCTCCATCTCTTCCTCTTTGCCGATTGCTTTTAGTGCTCACCAACCACTAGTACCATCCTTTCAAACACTGCTCAAGTGTGTAACCCGCCAAATAACATCTTCTGCAACTATAATTACCAACGCCCACCATTGGTTGAAATCAATGAGAATCGATTCCTTTATTGCGCCTGCTATATAATTGTGTATCAATTCATTTACCAATGTTAAAATGTGATTACCGAACTTAGTGTCTGTCTTTAGTAATGTGTATATTACTAGTGGGTCTCATATAATTTAAGGGTTACAGCTTATTGCTAGATCTTACTCATTAATCTATAATAATGGTAATCAATAATTATTATACAACTTACTATTATCCGGTTTCAGTCACACACAATAAGATATTAACAATATTTCATAAATGAAATTAAACGATTTGTATATCGAGAATGTATTTCTCAATATTTATATATTTGCAACATATGTCAATTTAACATCAATTGGTTAACCCAAGTTTAATCAATTAAGCAATCGGTATCGATTTAGCACCTGACATTATTCGATATGATCTGCCAGTATTTTGAATTCACTGTTAAGTTAATTAAAATAGAACACCACCAGTAATATTTAATTGTAGTTCATAACGGGTTCAATTAAGCTTAAACGAGTTAAACCTACTTTAATCCAGTCAAGAACGAGTAATTCTCGGGACTTGGTATTTGTAAGAGGATGAAGCTATGATAAGAATCACAAAACCCACCCCCTCAAAGAATAGCCTCCATTTCATCTCCATTCACATTTCATCACAAAAATGCAAGTTCAAGCTCGGTTCGACTCTCTTTGTGTGTGCAATCTGTGGTGACATCTCGCCGGGTGGGAACAAGTATCAGACCTGAGGGTTACCAGGTGTACTTGGGGAATTGGCCCAATCATTTCCGGTAATGTAAGAATTCTCAGATTCATACATTCATATTTTATGTCTGATTAATTTACATTAATTGAACTGGGATGTATGAATTGGTGTTTATCAATGCATTAAACGCATACTAGATTCTAATAGTGGCCTCGTAGACTACTCAACTTTAATGTATTTATCTGCATTAATGAGTCAATAGCTTAGTTAAGTTAATTTTGATTATTTCATGATTTATATATTCAATCATGAAATATATAATATGAAAAATCAACCATTTAATATACGCGTCATTATTAATTTTAATCATCACTTCATGTAACGATGATGATTTGAAGTTTATTTGAATTTGTTCTCATGAAAACGAAAGGACAAAATTGATTAATTTACATTTAGAATAGAGAATCATTCTTTTACAAAGGAGGTTTAGAAATTCTATAAAATTACGAAATTAAAACCGTGTGTTCTTGACCCTTTTGTAGTTTATGCGCTTTTTTCGTAATTTTTTAAGTACTCAAAATTTCGCTGAATTTTAATGCTGGGTTTAATCGAAAAACTAAGTGTTTTTGATAAACTAACACTTGACGTGTTCAATAGTCGATATTGTTGATGTTCAAGAAAACTCAAAGAATTAACTTTTTAGAGCTCCAAATCGCTTTTACAAAAGCCAAATTAATCCCAAAACCGAAACTCAAATGAATTTACCAAAATCGAACTCACAACGGCCTCCCGGGCGCGTCCGGTGCCGAATTGGACGCCCGCAATCACGTATCCCATTGGCCGCAATGGGCGCCAAGTGTCATCTGTGGGTAATGGAGGCCGGCGGTTTGGTCAAGCAGTCTGTCTGCTTTAGAAACCCTAAATGTATTTTATGTAATTATTTTAGTTTTGAAATTTTATAATTAATTGTTTTAAATGTTAAATCACAAATTTTATCATTAAGATGATTGAAATAGAGTATATCTTGAATGATATTAAATTGGATTTATATTTCCTTTCAAAATTATTTTCATTAATTGATAATTTTTGAAAATATTAAGGATAATCTTTTAAATTTTAAATTTTGGAGTTAATTAATTGTAAGTAATTATTCCATAATTTAAGAGGTAATTATTGTAGTTAATTATCATTAATCATATGTGAATATATTTTGAATTTAAAATTTTAGCATTAATTGATAATTAATTGTAAAGAGAATGTAATTAATTAGTCAATTATGAACACAATTATTTTCATTTCATTTAATATATGTGACATTATGTATTTTATTTGTTTTAATGTTTTGCCCATATATTGTTATGGAATGGAATGAGGTCTACTGATATTTAATTCGTGTTTTTCCTGGCCTCGCTGCATCGCATTTGCCAGAGGCACCATTCGAGTCATATTACTTTATTTTATTTTATTTAATTTTCTTGTTTCTCCCACAAGCTTCAGACAGTCGCCTAAGCGGGACAATATTTGAACAGATTTCAAGACGGAGTCAGCGGAGATTCCGTATAAATTTTAATAAAATAAATGTTAGTTTTCTCAAGTTTTGAAAATGTAAATAGCTCTGTATCAAGTATCATACGCCTCTTTGAATGTGCATTACTTGTTTTATTTTTCATGTTGTACATATGCTTGATTATGTGCTACGATTGTATGGTAAAATAAAAGTTAGTAATAATAATCTCTACCAATTTAAAATCACAACGACAAGCCAATTTGAAACAGGAAACCGTTGTATTATCTCGACACACTGCGATGGCAAGCGCTTTTGTAATTTAGATATGACAATGACGTTGAACTGATTTCACTAACGTTTGTGGCTTTCTCGACATCATTCCAAGTAATTTTTGGTTTAATTGCATGCTTAATCAATGAGTTTTATACAAACGCCGGGTAGCATCTTGAATAGTATTTAACGATGTCAAAGAAAGTTACGTAGTTTACATAAATTGCTGATAACCTACTATTATAATCAGATTCAAAATGCTGCGTTGTTGCCGCTGGGATCTAAGTAATAGGTCTTGATACTAATATATTTCGTGAGATTAAGTATTAGTATTTACTTTTATAATTTATTTGTAAATGTTTAGTACGATGGCTTGAATGATTCTATTGTCTTTATTTACTTTTATTCTGTAGAATTTTAATATTACCGCTACTACTACTATAAAAACTGAAGCCACAAGACTTGAAAAGTGTAGTCGAATAACTCAAACTGGTTTAGTGGTCTCAAATTTGAGGATTATTCTCAAGCAAGAGAGAACCGAATACGTGATCAACACTAAGGTTCCTCCAAACCTAATGAGTAGTGCCTCCCATCGAAAAGGGGATCCACAAAGCACAAACCGATGTCAGGGATGTCCAATGTCTCATGTCACAATATGGAACCTCTGCTCCAAATTCAATATGAAAAGGTGGCAACATGACATATACCGCAACTGAGGAATTATTCCCGAAGCGGTGTTTGCTTAGAGATATGACACGTCCGTGCTCGTGGACAAAGCAGTTGGGGAACGGACAAAAGTCAGCGAGCCCTCATAAAGTATCATTAAAATGATTGGTTTGTCGATCGAACAACGCTGGGAACCGTTGCCTCTCAAGAAATGGCCGTGGATCTCATCCTCAAGTCTTTCGAGACAAATTCTCTGCTTGTCATGAACTTCGATATGCAAGTTTGAGCACTTAAATGAACTTGATAAGATGATCACGAATGCCGAGACGACCGGTAAGACTAAAACTTACTCCTCTCGCTTTCGTGGTCCAAAAACAGTTAAGAAATCTGGCAAAGGCCATCACAAAGCCATGGCCCCAGAACTTAAAAGTTGCTGGACAGTAGACTAAAAGGGCACAACACATTATGAACCTAGGCCACGGAAGTCGAATTGTGAAGTTCACAACAGATGATAAAGAATGTCTCACACCACCTCACCATACGTATGTTATCAAGCTTTCAGCAACTTCTAATTTGGCCTGTGGGTGCTTGACACCGTTGTGGTTCTCTATTTGTCAATATGAACTCAAGTCAAGTAGACCAAGAGGGAATTGATCTACGCTAAAGGGGAATGGCCGGGCGTCATGCCCTCGCAGTAGGATCCATCGCTTAAATTTGCCCAGCCTTGTTTTGAACTTATCACCATGAGAATGTACCCTAATTTGTGCAGTCATTGGCTTCGGCTTTGAATAATGATGGGTTTTCATTTTCAATAGACTTCATTAATTTGAGACTCACTGTGAATAGTAGTATTTAAATTGCCTCCCTTCAAAACGGTCTATTCGTTTATTACTGACGACGAGTCATATAACATAAAACTTAAAACCTAAACAAGCCTAATGACTTAAACCGTAATACAGGCATTGCGTATTGGGTCATATTATTCAGAACCGAATCAAGAAACTCCATCTGCGCGGGATACTCAAGGTTTCATTATTAACTCTATAGCAAGTATCGCTGCCTTTGGGCAAAAATGACTAAATCCTTCACCGATTCGAATGCAAGGCAAGTGGATTTTATTGGGGATCATACACCGATGTACGGGCCAATGAACAAGACCGCAAAGAGAGGCTATAACTACTTCATTACATTTATCGAATGACATAATAGATAATGGTTTTTGTATCTGATGAGACACAAACACGAGTCTTTGAGAAATTCAAGGAGTTCCAAATGAAGTACAAAAACCAATTGAACAAGACAAAGATTCTCCTGTCCTATGAGGCGGAGAGTATTTGAGTCACGAGTTCAATACTCATCTTGTAGAGCGCGGTATCAAGCTTCACAACTACTCGTGAACGCCACAACATAATGGCGTGTCCGAAAGGAGAAATCGAACTCTTCTTGATATGGTTCGGTCTATGATGAGCCTATCCTATCTACCAAGACCTCGGGGATATGCACTTCTTAGCGCAACACTTACCTTAAACAAATGTCCAACAAAGTCAATAGAGAAAACTTCCATGAACTGTGGTTCGAAGATTCCTGTTGATTTTCGTGATTAAATGCAAGCTTGGTGTTAAGAGATTAACAAAGGATAAACTTGCTCAAACCGATAATGTTATTTCATAAGATATCCAAAATGAAACAAATGTTACTACTTCTACCAAAGAATAATGAATAAAATCTCATTGCTAAGACAGAGTGTTCCTGAAAAGAATATTTGTTCGTAAGGGACTAGAAGTAACTAAAGTTCATTTTGGATGAAACTTAAGTTGATGAAGTCAATGATTTATCTTAACGCAGAAGATCTCGACGCACTACGTTAATCGGGTACCTTCTTTCATAGAAGATCCGCCTTGATCCACAAGAAGTAACGGAAGAACTCAACCCTATGTGAGATCCAACAGGATCATCACGAGCTGAAATGATGGTATGCTAAGCCTCATTGAAAGCGACGAGCCTTGTTTCTTATAAAAAGAAGAATTTAATGCTAGTGACGCCGGCTAAATGGCAACAGCCATGCAATCCGAGATGGATTCTGCAATGCCTGTCCTTTGTCGATTTAATGTAAAATCTAAGATTTAAGAAATAAAACATGATGTTAATTTGAAACGCCGACAGCTGTTGGGATTTCAGAATGGTGCTGTTTCAAACAAGTTCACGGCGTGGACCATGAGGAAACCCACTGCTAAATGCTACGCTTAAATCCATCCGGATAATCTTAGTCATTGTCAGATTTCATGACTAAATAATGCAAATGTATGTAAAGACCGCTCTCGAACGGGAAATTTGTATGAGGATGCGTATACGGTGCAACCTCCAGTTTTTACATGTCCTAAAGGGACCTAAGAAGGTATGCAAGTTGCAAAAGGTCCATTTATGGTCTTAAGGTGCATCCTGGGTAAATGGAATCTATGTTTCATTTAATGAATTAAGATTTGGTTTATCAAGAACGGCAAGAAATTTCAGGTATATGCTAAGTAAGTCGAGCTTACGATCATCTATAGTCCTATATGTCGATGACATACTTACCATTGGAAACAACGTAGAGTTAATGAACTCGCTCAAGGATTACAAAATGTTTCTCAAACGTATGACTTAGGCGAAACACAATATATACTGAATAAAAGATCCATCGGTATCGGGCCGGTTAATCAATGACTTGGCCGTGATACCTATGTGAATAAAATTCGCAAAGGTTCAATACGAAAATTCCAAGAAGTGGTAATCTCCCACGACATGGAGTTCAACTCAGCAGAGCACGTGTGTCCCACTACTAGCGCCGAGATGAACAAACGGCGATTTACCTTACGCCGCCATGTGATCCATCACGTACGCCATGTTACGCACTTTAGACCGATGTGTCTTATGACTCGAGTATAACCAAGAGATACCAAGCTAATCCATATGAGAATTCAACGGATTGTGTGAAGTGCATCTTGAAGTATTTGAGAAGAACTAAAGATGCTGGTATACGCGGAGACGATGAAGAGTCACCGGCACACCACGCCGCTTTCAAACCGATGAGACGACTATCGCTCCCATCTGGTATGTGTTTTGTCTCAACGCGAGCAAGACTGGAGTGAGTTCCAAGCAAGTAGTATTGCTGCCGATTCTACCACGTAATCAGCATCTGTTGCCCGGCTCGCGAAAAGAAGACGCTGATTAAGAAATTCGTGGATCGAGCTCGTGTAAGACCTAGCATTGAGGGACCAGTTGAGTTACTTTGTGACAATATTGGGGCGATAGCTCAAGCTAAAGAACCTTTGTTAACACATCACAAATCCAAGGATCGCATCTGTGAAAAGATAAATCCCACTGTGGTATACGCTAATGTAGTGATATAAAGTACGTGAAGTAAATAATGAGGCCAATCTGCCGATCTCTTTTTACTAAAAACCACTAAATCGCAAAGCATGATGAGCATGCAGCGAACATAGGTCTGATTGCATGTTGCAAGCAGTTAGGGTTAAGGGAGTCGTATGTATCTATTGTGGGTACATGAACAAATATCCTAAATATCAAGGTTTTATATTCGAGTATATTTGTTTAAGGCTCTATATGTTTTATTTACATATAATATACATGTATTGTATCCTCATGAGTGAAAAGTTAAAATCAGGTTAGTCTATGTTTTCTGCAGGCGTCACGAATTGTTGATTATACCTCTCAAGCCTAAACATGTGATACCAAACGCTTCGTCGATGCCGAGAAGTTGCGGCGACAAAGATTATATTTAATTAACATGGTCTTTGATTAGTGATCAAGATTGATCACGTTAGCCCGCAAGACTAGATCAATACCGGGCTGCCGGTTCAGCAGACCGGGGAGTCGGGTAATGACTAAACGAATTCATGTAAGAGCATGTGATATCTCGTGTCCTATGATATTTGTTTAGAATTTTAGGTTCGACAATTTAGACCTACCGATATATAACTATCTGTATATATAAGTTTGTATTTTTGACTATGACCTAACGTCCATTTTAAGGAATCATAACGGCATATGTCAGTCACACAAAGGAGTATAACGATAGATGTCGATATATCGGGAGCGATTTATCCGGCCTGATGTTATGAAAGCATCTCAGCCTCTCACACAGTCAGCTGACATCGATTATTTATGGACGCCTATAAATGCTTATTCGCTTCATACCAGAAGAAAGTCAGGTGTTTCATGACACACTTTATGGTTAGCCTAATACTCGTAGATCAAGCAAGCGATAAAAGGAATTGTAGCACCAAGGGCAGCTCGGGAGTGTTTGGAAAATTAATGAGAATTGATTCCCTTTATTGTGCCCGCTGCGATAATTGTGTATCAATTCGTCAATCGGGTTGGTTAAATGTGATTATCGAACTTAGTGTTCACCTTAGTAACGGTATACACAGCGCTGGGTTCTCATGATAATTTAAGGGGTTACGACATTGCTAGATCTTACTCATTAATCGCTATAATATTAGTAATTGGTCAATTATTATTATACAACTTACTATTATCCGAGCTCAAGGTCACACATACAATGATTATTCGAATAATTTCATAAATGAAATTAAACGAGACTTGTATACTGAGAAATGTATTTCTCAATATTTATATATTTGGCAAATATAGAGTATGTTGATGAACATCAATCGGGTTAAACTTGCAAGTTTAATCAATTAAGCACCGAGACGATGAATAACTTGATAAGTTATTTCATACATCGTTAGTATTTTAATTGAATTTGTTAAGTTAATTAAAATAGAACAACTTCACTAGTAATCATTTAATTAGAAGTTCATAACGGTCTAATTGCTAACGAGTTAAACTGATTTCTTAACGAGTTGCTTAACGAGTGGAATTTTGGGACTTGGTATTTAAAGAGGGATTGTGTTTTCATGATGGCTGTGCTAATCACAAAAAACCTCCACCCCTCAGTTAAATACGCCTCCTTCTAGAGAATTGGAAGATTTCATCTTCCCAATCTACATTTCATCACAAAATCTTCTAGCAAGTTCAAGTTTCGTTCGATTCCTCTCGTGCAAGTAATCTAGAGGGACATCTCGCCGGTGTCGAACAAGTATCGAGAGGATCTCGAGGGACTTTCACGCCGAGGTACTCACGTGGGGAATCGTTCAATCAAGCTCGTTGCAATGTAAGAATTTCGTATTCATACATTCATATTTTATGTCTAGATTAATTTTACATTAATTTGAGAATCCGATGGGCCGAATTGGTGTTTATCATCATTAAATTCTGTCCCGGATTCTAACAACCATATCATAGCCCAAATCTAATACGGTAGCCTTTATCTCTTCTCAAATCATCATCAATCTTCTTCTTATTTTCATACCTATATCATTACAGACCTCCCTCCCCTAAAAAAGACGCCACATATAGAATCAGAATGTATTTTTTGAAATAAAATTTATGATTTCTTAATTTGAGATTTTTGAAATAGAGTATTTTTGTTTTAATATTTTATTTTTTGATTATGAATAAATGTAATTCATAATAAAAGAAGTTAAACATAAAAATATTTTAAATGTTATATAAAAGGATCCATAATAAATGCTTATACTCAAGCTATTTTACATGTCAAAAACTAAAGTTTATCATCTTTTGTCTATGTTGAATTGTTAGAACTTTGGGCATGTAAAACCTTTGTTTGTAGAACTTTAATCGAACCTTCGAATTGATTTCGAACCTTCGTCGAACTATTCCAAAAAGTAATCGAACCTTTTAATTGCATTTGACTATCAAACCGAATCGAGCCTTTATTTTTTATGTTCGATCTCGAATCGAGCCGAACTGCTGACCGAATCCTTAAGTAAATAGTTAATTACTTTATTTATTATCTCGCTTAAATGCTCAAGTGATACAACATTACGTAACGCAGAGGTAATCACAATTAAACCGTTCCAAGAATCGGGGCCATTGGCAATTTTGTCCTGTAAGGCACCGATGTGTAAACGGTGTCGGAAATCGATAGTTATCGGTTTGATTTATTATGTCCGTCATGATAATTATTGTAGCACTATCTACTCAGTTTAGTGAATGCGATTACATAAATGAACGCTCAACCACAGTGCAATTGTAATTACTAGTCAGTTCTCACGATAATACCAGTGGTTACGCCGTATTTGATATATTATTATACGACCTGGTGATTATCCGAGCCTGTGGCCGCCATCACATAAGTTAACGACGCTGAAGCTGTATTTCATGTATGAAATAAAACAGATTTATTAAATTGAGAGTCGACACTAGAATCAATCTAATAATCGTGAATCGGAAATTTTACATTGATAATGTAAAATATAAATTGGATAAACTCAATTAATTAACTAGTCATTTAATTAATTTAATAGTTAGTCAGCCTAGTAATTCCTGTTAGTTACTTGTCATTGTTCATACGTTTTTAATTTACTTAATCTGCTAATTCTAATTAAATCCAGTCACCTCATTAAACTATTCTGGCCGGCTTTTGCGTTAATTTTGAGAACCTCTATATAAGCAAGTGGTTATTGTGTTTCTCATAATACTATTATACAAGTATCAGTCAGTCATGGCAAATTATTTTATTATTTTATAATAAAATTATAAATTAAACAAAATTTAAAAAAACTAAAAGAAATAAGATGAAAAGTTACCATGAAGAAAATAAAGATGAGGACCTATAAACAACTTTATTTTCTCTCTTGGTGATAATTATGGATTACGTAGTAGATACATTTATGTGAGTAGTTTGCTTAAGAATTTATCATGTTGTGCCACAATCTGCAAGGTTACTATGAAAATTAAAAATACAAAATTACACGAGGGTAAAATAGGAAATACATTAATTTTGGCTTCACTTTTTATAACCGCCAACACACCCCTCGCACATTATATATAAAGATGAGACACAACAACGAAAACCTAGCTAATTAAAAGAGTTTTTTCGGCCTCCTTCCTTCATGGAGGAAATTTAAAACTTATCAAGCGCAAGATTGAAATTTTGCTTTGATAATTCCATCTAATTGCCCACGCTGCTCTACAGACCTAAGTAATGATTTTAACCTCTCTCCCCGACGCAACCAACCAGAGGCTTTGAGATTAATGCCAGCAATCGGAATTCAAACCAGGCTTCGCAGCATTTGTTGTCATTAATTCCACCGTAAATTGTACTGTTTCATTTTATATATATATATATATATATATATATATATATATATATATCAGAATATATTATTTAGATCCTAAATATATAATTTAAGGAGATCTTCGCTTATACGCTTAGTTGATTTATTCAAAAGAAAGTAATACAAAATTTCTTCAAATAGTCCTTGTAATTATGTACGCAGGCCCAAATTCATTCCTAAATTGGTCAACAAAGATCGTTAAATGAAAGTTACAAATAAAACCTGTGATTCATTTCGTGGTCAGTGCTTTAAAGAGTGTTCTCCTTAAGCTGAGTCGTTATACACAATAAGAGTCGTATTTCAAAGCAGAACGATTATTTTGCTCCCCTATTTGAAAAGTCAGAAGAGACTGTGAAGCTATTATGGGCAAAAATTAGACATTCTTTGATCTTAAAAAAATTATTTATTCTATATAGTGTTGCCCTATTTTTTACCCAAATTATTATTTATATAATATTTTGAAGTAAAACAAATTGACTATCCCTTCCAAAGTTCCATTAACACGACCATAACCACCCCTACAACACCACTACCACCCCACAAATTCTCAACGCCTCCTCCCTCGTTTTTCACGACAACAACACACAAACACTATATTACCAACAATCACTCTGGTCCCCCCCCCCTCCCCCCTCTAGTGTTTGCTATTGTCTGTGAACAAAGTCAAGCATCCTTTATTCAGTTTTTAACTAACAACATTATTCTACAAAATTAATTCAATGTCTACTTAAATCTAGTTGACTCAAAATAAAACAAATGGGAGGTCGTTGGTAGGTGGTGGGGTGTGGTGGTGTTATTTATTGTGATTTATGGAATTGGTAATTTTGTTTGATTTCAGCTTAAATGGTATAAAGATTTGATTTTTTTAGTGTTTATTGTTCACCTGTGATTTATTGTAAAATATATTCTAGCAATTACTTTTTACTTGCTCAATTCGTTGTTTTGGTCATCATTGATACTTGACAAAAATTCTGCAATTTACTCATAATTCCTAATGAAGATTTATGATTACGTGGTCTAGTAATTTTTTTGCTATTTCATTCTGAACTGATGATATGGTCAAATAATTGCTCAAATTTTCAGAATTTTATGATTGTTGTTGTTAAAGAATGCCTCTGTATAAAAGAAGAACAAAATAGTGGTTGCTGCATCATTTTCTCACACTTAAGAAATTTTGACTTATTTATACTATATATATAATGCCTAGCTGCTCTATTAGCCATGTCAAGTCTAACTGATATTTTTATTTTAATCTTTTAAGAATTAACCACCCAAAAATTCAAATATTTGATTATATGTGACAAAACTACCGAAAACAAATAATAAATAGCATATTATTTTTCGTGTTGTAGATATCATTAGCTACTCAAAACTCATACGACGATAATACGATATTTTCTCCCTTTTATATACTGCATGCTACTTTAATTTTAATTCATTATTGTATTATTAAAAAAAGTATATTATAAAATCAATTCGGATGATTTGATGCATTAAATCGCGCATTAAATAACTGGGCATAATACATTTGTAAGACGTGGTAATATGTTCACAATAACTTGAATATGCATGTACACGTTTTACGACTACAAAATTATTCTATTTTAATTAGTGTTTATGAGTACTCTTTTAGAGATTAGTTAGAGTATATGAATACTAAAAGATTGGTTATAGTACATGAATACTCTTTTTACTATTGTAAGTTATCTTCTAATTGATTATATGGATGTGTACATGACGGATCTTTTGCTCATCAATGCAATTAGAATACATACATACTATTTACTATACCGGTTAGAGTACACGGTTACTATTAATTCATATGAATTATTGTGTACTCATTTGTCTTCTGAGAGTTCTTGATATAAATGTATTCAAATAACTAGCTAAGTTACCAAATTACTTATTTTATTTATGTGAGTACATGAGCACTCATATAATTTGTACTAAAGAGTGCATATGCACTTTAAATTAATCTACTGGTACTTTGATGATTTATTTGATTGTTTGTGTACTCATATATGGCCTTTCTAAGAGTGCATGTGTACTCTAAATTAACTAGGTGATACAAATTATTTATTTCATTTACGTGCGTATATGAGCAATCATATAATTTGTACTAAAGAGTGCATATGCACTCTAAATTAACCTACATGTTGTTACAATTAACTAATAGGAGTATCATTTATTAGAGTGCTTGTGTACTCATATGTTGCCTTTCTAAGAGTGCATGTGCACTCTATATTAACTAAATTAACATGTAAAAATTTGTCTCTTGTTAATTAAGACAATGAACTTTAAGAAAGTAAACCAATTTCACATAATTTACTAAGAACAATGAAGTTCAACAACATAATCAAATTCTACAACAAAATCACATTTTAAATCCAATAAAAAATTCAGACAAAGCACCAAAATCAATATTCTTAAACAACTATTGATCTAAATTAACTAGAAATTTCAAAATATAATTAGAGACAACTATTGATCTAAATTAACTAGAGTGATCTAAATTAACTAGAAATTTCAAAATATAATTAGAGACAACTATTGATCTAAATTAACTATAAATTTCGAAATATAATGAGAGACAACTATTGATTTAAATTAACTAGAAATTTCGAAATGTTAATTTATTATAATTAGGGAAAATACAAACTCTATTTTCTCATATATTTTGCATGTGAAGGTTTATGAAATTGATTGATACGCTTGGCTTAATTTTGTTCTATTTTGATCAAGTTCAACGTATGGGAAAGAGATGTGTTAGGACTATAATGGTATATTAAAACGTAACTATAACAGTAACTTTGAGCAAGAAATTGAATAGACAAACATCTACTCCACTCAAAGTCATACAACATTAGAATTCTCCTTAAAACAAATTTCCTCTCTACCCGGCGTGCTACGGTAATATGAAAGGGATTTGTTTGGTGTAAACCAACACGCTTCGTAAGACTTTAAGCAACGATAAATACCTATAAGTTAATGTGCTAACTATCACCGAAATATTTTTATTGTCGTAAAATGTATTTTCTCGCTTTCTTACCCTTCGTACGGAGTGTTAAGGTTGGCTTATATGTATTTAAGCAGAGAGGTGATCGTATCCTCCATTAGCTCCCACCATTAACTCAAAGAGTTAATGTGATGATACGCCCAAACGAATGTCAACCTCTAAATTATTCGCTTCACAAACGGAAAGCACGTCAAAGGTTTCCAAACCTTTGGGGTGCAAAATAAAATGTTCTGCATTTTCGGGGTGTAATATATTATTTCTAATCAAGAAGACCTCCCAAGCGCCCCAAGGCCCCGCCTTATTTAATATATATTTATTTTACCCGAATAACAACTGCATTTGTCCCGAAATTACTAGATATCCTGAATATTCATGAAAGTGTTTGATTACTCATTTCTAAGTAACGAGACCAACTAGTATAACCTGGCCAACGCCTCTACATTCTTCTTCCTACGCAGACAAAGGTACCTTTTAATTTTTGTGACATTATATCCAACAAGGATGTCAGAAGTTTAATTTGGTAATTTGGCTCATGACGGAAAAGAAATAGAAATAATGTGCTGTGTGGACTGTAAGATGAGTGTTGTTTAACTGGGCAGTATACAATGTAAAAATAGAGCTAATTTTCTTTCTCCATTAACATTTAATGAGGTGTTAATTTAGAGATCATTTGCACAATACGATACATACTTACTTAATCATTCAGGTATCTAAGTCACTTATGGGATCAAAGTATCAACAATCTCCAATTGTGTGGACCATTTCAACAATTACCTAGCGCAATCCATCGCATATTTTGATGGGAAAAGCCATGTATTTTATGATAAGTCCAAGTATCGAATAATACCTGGGAATAACATTGTTCAAGATCAAGGTCGATCAAGCCGGATCAAGTATTTGTATCTCTTGTGCTACCTGAATGGCGCATTTTATATTAAGCTGCATAACGCCTTCCTACTCTAAAACTTGTCCCGTAAAAATATCCGACTTTGAACTTGTGCAAATATCACACAATCCATGTGACCCAAATCCCATTTGCAACCCAGTTTAGTCATTTCCAATTTAGTCCTATATAGCGTGATAGGTTGTTAGTGCTAGCTTGAAACTCTATCTATTTTAAGTGAGAAAACCCTTAACTTCAAGGCAGACAGTCTGGTGACTGAATTACTCCAGTCCCTTCGCAATTCTATCTTAGTGTGAGGTTTTAGCCTGACCGCGGAAGGTAAAGCGACGCTGTTCTCTATCCGATCGACTCGCCGAAAGTTTTATGGTAATCAAACTAAGTAGAAATCGGAACAAACCGATAACAACGATATCGATCTCAATGTAACTTGTTAAACTATGCAGTGAAAATAAAAAAGTTAGTCATTGTCAGGGGCACGAGGGACAATTGGATATATCGCTACGGAGGTTGTATGCAGGAATTTTGGAGGCGTATCTCATAAATCGGATGTCTATGGTTTTGGAATGATAATTCTTGAAATTATTGGGGGTAGAAAGAACTTTGATATTGAATGTAATGACAGTAGCCAAGTGTACTTCCAATATTGGATTTATGCTCAACTTGAAAGAAATCAAGATATGCTCGACTCGAAAGAAATCAAAATATTAATTTGCCTAGCATTGTGAAATCTAACGAATAGAAAGAAAGTGCAAGAAAATGATTATAATGAGCTGTGGGTGCATTCAAACTGAAATTATGCATTATCTGAGATTATGGAAGTGTTTTGAGTATTTTTATAGAAAATGTGAAAGATTTGTATTCAAACATTTGAGTTATATGTCGTTCTGATTTGTATTTTTATAGTAGACCCTTTTTTTACACAGGAATACCTTCTCAAAAAAAGACGGTTGTATAGTCGTATCCATCTCTTTCACCAAGAATGAAGGACTATAACGAATGGACATTATTATTATTTATTAATACATATAAAAATCAATGTATTAATAATCATCAGACAATGACGATACTGTACTTCGACTATTGCCTGATCACGATGATATGTTTTGTCATAATTTATTGTTGTACTAAGAATATGGACGATCAAATAATATGGTCCCAAGAACTATTATTGTATTGAATATTAAGACTATACTCTTGATGAATGATGGTAGTGTATTTTACCTAATAATTTACTATGTTAGAAAGTAGAAATTTCTTTTCCAGTTATCTTTTACCGAATAATATAAATTTTTTTAATTTATTTTCTAATGATTTAAAATTAATAATTTTTTAAATAATTAATTCATAATTTTATTTTAAATCAAAGTATTCTATCAATGATAAAAAAAATATAAAAATACTATAATTTGATATAATTTACAAAATCAACATATTGAATAAACAAATACCACGACACGCTATGTATATCAATTTCATCCAACTTCCACAGCAGAATTCAAATGAAATAGATATACAAGTGGCCAATGTTATACTCTCTATTCAAAGTATAAGATTTTTTTCTTTTCCTTTTACGCCCAACTGATCATCAATAATTAATTTATATTATGAAAAATTATAAAAAGTTACTTTTATAAAAAGATTTTTAAAGAAAATTTATTGATATCAATTTTATATTTTTTGAACTAACCTATAAAAATCAATTGATGGTCAAAATTTGACACACAAAAACGAAAACATCATCTAATTTGTATTGGAGGTGGTACCTATTTTCACTACTACTAATAAGAGCATTAATCACACCATATTTACTACAATTTTTTCTAAAAATCAACTTTTTATATCACTTTATCAAATTTAGATACTACTTTTTAACTTTTATATAAATCCAGGTTCTTTATTTTATTCTTTATAACACTCGCATCAATTAATATCAAGAAGAAAATTGATTTGAGAAAAGTACAAATATGAGTCATTTCCTAAAATATTTGAGAACATTTTTTAAGATAGAAAACCTGATTTTTTAATACTTTTTTGCTATTTTTCTTCTCCCTATTCTAAATATGAAATAAGGGGGTGTTTTAAGTCATTTAGTAGAAATGCCAGTGAGTTGCATCCAAATATCCAATAGATATTAGGTTATTGATTCGGATTTAAAATATTAAAAGAATTCTAAGATCTTATGAATTAATATTAGTTTTATTTAATTACATGCTAATATCTCATCAAATCTCTGAATATCTTCTAATAACTCTTAGATCCATTTCGATACACTAACATATCATGGTTCATCTCAATAATTACAAAGCTAATCTAACAACAGAAACTAATAGATAACAAACTAAAGTTTTAAGTATAGCATTTCTCAGGACAATGATAAATATGCAAATCCTTTTAGCTGCCTAACACCTTTCAGTAGGTTAATACTCAGGAGTAAGATTATTACCAATGCCAGACACCAATAAACAACCAAGTGTTTCGTTTGCCAAAGAGAACCCTTAAAAAACCTCTGCGAAATTGAAGCATTGTTTCCTTGTGCAGGATAATTTTGTTCACCGACCAGGTGCTCTGGTTGAGGGTCTTCCTCATTCAACTTATTCAGTCTAACTCTTCGATTTGCAGTGCCCTGGGACGGAACCACATGGGATGTAGTAGCTTGAGCTGGCCGCTTTAAGTTGATCTTCATCTTGCACTCATGAACAACTGCTGGCAGAAGTTCTGAATCCATTCCGAATGAAGATGAGGAATCGTCTAGTTTGATTATGTCGTCTTTCATTATATCAGCAAAGCAATCCTCTTCACTCTGCATATGAATTTAAACTCGATGATAGGTAGCCAGCACCAAATATCTTGTTTAAACATCAAATCTAGCACTGGTTCCAGATCAAGAAATATAATGTAGGAAAGTTTTACAAGAACAAAGGAAATTTGGCACTAAAATTCATCGATGATTAGTCACCTTTAAATAATACTCCGTAGAAGTAAATGAAGGGTACAAGTTTCGGATTCCTCGAAGAAAAAGAGATATTATTATCAACTTCATCAAGTCATGACAAATCACAAATCTAATTACATCAGCTCATCAGCTCAGGTACATGTTTATAGTTGAATACGCGCATTAAAAGTAGATAGCTTGAAATCAATCTTAAAGTAGTCGTCACTATATATACCTTTTGAAGCATTATGTTGTGCTGGGTGAGCTTGCTGTGCATCTTGTCATCAGATTCATGTCCAGAATCAGTTTGTTCGGTGTAATGGGAATTCAAGCTGCAACTACCCTCCTTTGAACCACAATCTCCTACTTGGTCCAACCAACCTATTTGTTCGACTGCGGCTGACATAGCAAAATTGTCTACAGGCTTCCTCTTGTTTACAGGTCTTTTTCTTGAATTGTCATTTATATGAAATTCGCAATTCTTCCTCAAGCGGCAGACTACCAGAGTATCCTGCATGTGCACATGCCATAGAGAAAACAGATACACGATTTAGTTCCAGATGAATGCACATTTTACCTTAAATTTTTTCTCAATTCAGGTAAATCCTCACCTCCGATTTCCCAGTCATACAGAACTCGTGCATTATCCACTCTGTGCGCTGACCTTTAGGAGCCCTACCTCTGTGAAACACTAGAGTCCTCTTAGTGCCAATTAGACTATTCCCTGATTTCACACTGCGTTCCTTTCCCGTGGCTTTCCAATAACCAGTCTCGGTTGCCCTTTTACTTTGGGAGCCTTTTGGATACTTCCTTCCAAGAGGAGAAAAGAAAAACCACTCATTTTCTGATTGAATGAGCGCCTTGGCTGATCACATAAAGAAACTATAGTTTCAGTCACTATCTATAGAACCTTAACATAGATAATTGGAGGTTGAACAATCAATTTCTGCAGGAATGCCTATACACTTATAAGACGATATCTGCAACTAAAGTTTCCAAATATCCCTTTGAAAATAGCAAAAAGAACTAACAAAAGTGGTTGCAGAACCCCTGACCCTTAAAACAATCAAATGAATTCAACGAATGTTAACAACGGTATGCACGAACTGCAAAAGCACTAACAATATTGTAATTTGGTAATAACCCCAACCCTCAAAACAGCTCATTTTCCTTGCCTTAGAATATTTAAAGTTGCTACAATCCTTCAATTCTCTACAATTCTTTAGATTATATGAAATTGCTACAATCCTTCAATTCTAACGAGTTTGGATCCTCTCAATTTAAAATTGCTACAACCCTTCAATTCTCTCAAGTTCTAATCTCAATCAAATCATTTTAGACGATGACACTTTTCTAGTATATCAAATTTCTTGATTTTCTATGCAAATTGAATTAGATTAGATTGTAAGATTTTTAAGGATGGAACTTGAGAGAGAATCATTCTTACCAGTTACCACTACCCCAACAGCAATTCAAAAATAATTTATATTCTCTCCGTTCTCTTTACTGTTTTTCTGGGCCTTAATTTTTTGCTTCAAAATACTTGCGACTTCAAAGATGTAAAATCAGATTTTTACATTTTCAATGAATTTCGACTACTTTTCTATTAAATTATCAAAATCAATTATATAAGCCAATTAATTGACATTTTACATTTTCAACGATTTTTTACTACTTTTATTTTTCTTAATCTACGCACAAACGATCGAATATACACCAAGTTTAAACGATTAAGTAAGTTACATTACAAGCTAAAAGTTGGTACTCAACTTGAATATAATTACTACTCAAAGATTTGCTAGCTCATGGATATAATGAAATAAATCAAAATGGTTCATTACATTATTTACGTTTCTTGTAAGCATACTATCCGATCCAACCCCTACCCGCAAAAGGGAGTATTAGGACATGTTGATGTACTCAAATTCATTTCAATTACTACTCAAATTGTAGCTAAAGAAAAGAAAATTACCAGGCAAATCCCAAGGCTCAAATTTCCAAATTTCAATCATTGAAATAACGTCGACAGAAGTATCAGTGCCTTCAATCTTCTTCTTCAAATAGTAAGATATAAGTTCTTCATCAGTTGGTGAAAACCGAAATCCAGGAAATACAGAAGGGTCTTCTCTCACTGAAATATTCAACTTCTTTATGCATGAAGATTCTTGATTGCCCTCCATTTTCAACCCCATAAACTAGTCACTTCTTCAAAGTTCATAACCCTATATAAAACTGAATCTTAACGACGATTATATATATTTAGCAGTCAAAACTTATTAACCAAGTTTCTGCTTTCGGTTGCTTTAAAAGGTGGATCAATGTGCATCAAAAGCAAAAAGTGGAAGCCATAAAGATCAATATTGAGTCAGCAGGCTGCTAAGCTTAACGTGGTGTGCTTTATGAACAATTCAAGTTTTTCAATTCCTTACCAAAATAACATCCTATAATACTTCTAAAATATTTCTAAAGAAACTCCCGCCTAACTGATATAAAAACAATTAAAATACAAATACTAACTATTACTCTTTATTTCACAATATATAAGAAGCATAAGTAATGTAATAAGTCATTTTAATTTATTTCATTATATTCTATAATCTGAAAATGTAAAATCTTTGACTCCATAAGATATGAAAATAAGATTTTCAATCCCTTAATAATAAAAAATTAAATTAAACAATCAAATATTCTAAAACAAAAACGAATGAGAACATAGTCCAGTACATTGAAGAAGCTCATGCCCATACGGGATAGGGGGGTCTCGGAATCACGCAGCCTTATCCACATCAGATTACTTACTAAAATAACAAAAAATATTAATCATTTTTATTTTTTGGAACTAAAAAAAGGAAAAAGAATCTAATATAGAATAACTACCCACCACAACCCCAATTACTAGAAAAGTAGCAATACACTATGCATAACAGCAAACAAAAAAAGCAAAGGAGACAATTAAGAGTAGAGTTTTGACACAACTTAATGCTGATAACTGTACTTAGTACAAAATATACAGTCAATAATAATAAGTACAGTAAGCATATGCAAAAGCATCAGCAAACGAATACGAAGAATTCAACGATTAAGCTACACTTGAAAACTATTAATGCTAAAAGCTACACTATTCGTAACTGATTAATGATACCTATGAGACCCCTAATTCCCATTGGCACAGAGTTAACTGATAATACAAGCCTAATGAAGTTGTGCTATTTCTTCGACTCCAATTCTGTGATGCACGAAAATGCATCTTCCCATGTTCTCTGAACAGATTCTGGAGCGAGAACTTCATCAGCAATCGGCATCCATATATCATGAGAAGCATTTGTCAGCATCCAGCTGACATTCTTGGGTGGGTTTTTATAATCAAAATCCACATTGGAAAAATCGCCTTTCTTTCTCTTCGGCCTTTTTGCTTTTGGCTTCTCGGAGCTTGCTGGAGGCTGCAAAAATATGTCAACGTCATATAACAAACAAGGAGAGTACTTTTCTAGTTGGATATGTATATTCCACAAACTCTTTCATGTAAATCTGATCCAAAAGAAATACTACTCATTCACCAACCGTCTCATCCTCAGAACCCCTCTTTTTCTTCCTCGATCCAGTTTCCAAGAAGCGGAGTACCTCAGCCCTTGAACGAAAGTTCTTACCAGTAGGAGAAAAATAGTACTGCAGTAGTGAAAATTTAGTTAGTCGAGCATCTCTATTTATCTCAGCACACTAAATAGAGGTATAGCTTGAGGATGACTTTCAGCCACTTGTAAGGTAAAACAAAAGAAGTTTCAAGTCTAAACATGTGTATAAAAAAAGAGTCCGAACTTGTATAAATCTTTGATATAACCTGGTTTTCTCTCTTAATTTTATCTGAAGTGAAGATCAGTTGATCAAAATCGTAATGAGATTTAAAACGTGTATAAGCATGTTTCATCAAGTAGAATGGAGGCCTGCGGAACCTAATAGAACCAATACTGGGGTTACGAGCTAATGGACTTGATCAAAGAAGTCACCTTTAAAATATCTTAGCTACCAACATATCCCGAAACAGGCGTACATATTTTATGGTGAGCAAGGACCTTCATATGATTGACAGTTTAATAATTACCATAAGAAGTTCATGTAATATTTTCATCAGGTATCATACCAGATATAATATGCAATCAAGTTGCAAAGGTTACACCAGGATCACTATGATCCAGTACGAAGGATACAGCAATGAATTTCATGTGTACTAAATTGAAAATTTTAAGCTATTAGTGAACGGTGGTGAGTTACTGTCTCAATGATATTGCGGAAAAAGTAAATAAGTGAATGTCTGAATGATCGGACATACAATAAACAAAGCCACAACATTCAAATTGCCGGGCATAATATGCTACAAGCTCCAAACATAGTTTTTCTATTTTCTACACTTTCAGGTACTCTTGAATAACATAACTACAACAAGTACACCAATATGATTGGTATTTGTTTATCTAAATACCCATCAACTTCAAAAACACTATGACCTGAGCACAAAAGATTCCCCTAAATGCATAACTGCATTGTGTCTAGCTCTAAGGCATCAACATAACGAGTTAAACTACTACCTAATCCTCCAATAAACTCATCCAAAAAATATTTGAAACTCCAAGGTTGGTGCAATAACATAAGAATAGCCAATTACATGCTAAATTACTGTCAGCAAAAGGCATTAACTACTCGATCAAGCTACATAGGCCAATTGACAAAACTACTCAGTTTGAAAATTACTAATATACGACATTGGTGATGTCCTTCTCCTCATCAATAAATTCATCCTAACCATCTCAGTATAAACTAAACAAAATATCCTATCTCCGTCAATATTTTCCATTGTTATTTTCAATGTAAAAATTAACAAACTTTGTAGTGTTAATTGACACACATAACTTGATTTGAAACAAATTATCATACTAGCAGTAAACTACATTAAAAAACTAGTTTTCATATATTTTTCATCAAATATTTTTACAATATAAAAATCCTCGAGTTAAAAATTTAAACTAAAATGAACAATCTTTTATAAAATGATCCAATCAATACCACAAATGGAAACATGCTCTATGTAACACTACCTCCATCCCTAAATTATCGTCTAGTTTCCTCATGGTCAAAATTAACAAATTTACAGTCATACGTGAAACATAATTTCGATTTGTACCAAAACTACCATAGTAATATCAAATTATGCTAAAAATAAGACCTTTACATATATTTTTCACCAAATATTACACAACATACAAATACATTCAACTTCAAAAATTCAACCATATCAATTAAAAATACTACCTTTACACACACTTTTCACCTAATTTCACACAAGAAACACTAATACATTAATCCAAAATTCAAAAGCGGACAATAATTTATAACAAACACCTTACCCTATCATAAGAACCAGCAGTAGCACCCGAAACCCGCATCCGAATCTCATACCTCCAATCATCCGGCAACCAGTCAGGCCTCCCCGCCAGCTCTACAGGCAACCTTTTCTTCGAATTCTTCTTCGTCTCCGATAAACTCAAACTTTCACCATCAATTAGTTCCGTCAAATTTACATCCTTCAAATTGTGACCATCAATTCCCTCCGTCACACTTTGACCATCAATCACGCCCCTCGAATTTTTACCATCAGGTCCCCGAGGAGTCAAACTTTGACCATCAATTACACCCCTCAAATTTTCGCCACCAAGTCCCTGAGGAGTCAAACTTTGACAATCAATTACGCCCGTCATATTTTGACCAGTCAAACTTTGACCATCAATTACGCCCGTCATATTTTGACCAGTCAAACTCTGACCACCATTTAAATCAGTCAAATTTTGACAATCAATTACGTCGTTCAAGCTTTGACCATCAATTACTTCGGACAAATCGATAACGTCCGAATCGGACTCGGGATGTACCGGGCCGGGATTTGCTGTGACGTCATCATTGGCGTCGACGTGGATGAAGGTGCCCGGATCTAGTAACGGGTCGGGAGGGATTGGGTCGTCTTCGGGTTGGGTTTCTAATCGGGTCGGGTTAGTGTTGGGATTAGGGTTAGGGTTAGGGTTTTGTTCGCCCATGCTTTTTTTTCTTATGAGCTAAAGTGAAGAGTGAAAATAAAGAGAAGGTTTGACTGATTTAGTAGTAATCCTTCAACGGATAGAAAGTCTTTATACTTCTATAAATATTGGCCCACTTTTAAATTTCCATAAACTGAAGCTATTTAATCAATTAATTATGAAATATCATTAATTTTAGGCATGAAAGACGTATTATCAACGTATTGTGCCTGTAAATCCAAGCCGAACTCCACGAACCCGAATGTTTAATAGCCGTCAACCTGCGATTCGGCGCTCAAGTATTTAACTATCGAAAAAATCGAAACCGTTCAATTTCGACCGAACATTCGAACTTTAGTGATAAGATATATATAGTGTGTGGTTTGAGTTCGGCTCGAATCGGCCAATCGAATCTTGAAACGAATCCTCATGCCTCTACGGCGATTCGTTGAAATGCGTAGTGTTTCCTATTTTATCGGAAGAAAGGAAATAATTTGAATTTTCGAGATAGTTATATGAGTAAGTAAAAAACAACTTTTAAATTTATAGTAAAAATAATAAAGGATTCAATCTACGTAGTTATTTATTATAATATCGAGTCATATATACCATTTTAAATTTTGTCCAAAAGAATACTCTATGACTAAAGCCAGAATTTAATCTCTGTTTCCATTCGATTCTGAATGTTTCTACACCATTTAAATCAAACGTAGACCAAACGTTAATTTCTAGGATTCTAACCGCTCGAAATTATTCTGGTTTGGCTCAACTATTTTAATATTCAATATGTATATGGACCAAAGTGTACTGATGACCCACAGCCCACAGGCCACTCCCCACCCCTTTTAGTCCATTCGATATTAGTAAAGCCCCCAAATCCATTAACTCTCAAACATTTACTCTCCCCTCAAATCAGGTCTCCCAATTCCCAAATCATTCAATCCTCCCCAAAACAGACCCCTGTCCCTTCCATTTCTCTTGGGATTCTTGAGACCTGAAAGCATAGATTTTTGAGGTTTTGAGTTTATGGATTTGGTTGATGAGATCTCTAAGTATGGTGATAGATCGATTATTGGAAGCTCCATTTTGGGGGTGAAATTTCAAGAAAATGGTGGAAATAAATTGAGGAAATGTTGATGAATCGTGTATGTTATGATTCAATTAGTTTTTTATTTTAATATTTGAATTTAAATTTCAATTCGATTTTGATTTGCATGTATGTTCTGATTCAATTACTTTCTTGATTTTAGTTTTTGATTTTAATATTTGAATTCGAATTTCAATTCAATTCGTCTTTGGACTTTTTTTCTTGAAGAAGCATAAATCTGAGCCTAATAAATTCAAAAAACATTTCGAACGAAAAACAGGCCGAATATTATCAGATAACTCAAACCTTGGCTTATTCGGTTCTATTCGAACTTGGCTTATTCGGTTCTATTCGACTAAAACAGGCCTACTTATGATGTCTTTTAACAAATGAACTAATTAAGAGTAACACAGTTACTCATTAATTATCATAGTTTTCTTAAATTATACTGTAATACTTCTTTCAGTTCATTTTAATTTTCTTTTTTCAATTTTCGTGTAGAATCAATAAGATGTTATTCGCATGGAAATCATCTCATTTTCAAACTGGCTGGAACTAGTACTAATTGAATTTGAATCGCAAAAATTTATTTTTAGTTTTAAATTAGATACATTATTCAACTCAATCACTTTTTATGTTTGATTCGAGACGAATTGAACTATCTCTAATGTCGATTAACTAAAAAGGGAATTAATTAATTTTGAAGGTGGTCCAAACTCAAAAACAAAAACCACAATTACATTTCACCAGATTCAACATAAAATTGATTGATGGAATATTGGAAGCACACCTCAAGCTTATAAAGCAAGAACATAAACATAACATTGATTTACCAAGCAAGTAATAATATCATACATAAATTCAATTTAAAAGTAGTTCTCAGTCCTCCCTTTGAAGCCAATCTGACCAAATGTCAAGCAAATGAACAAACCCAAATGCCAGCAAACCAACCACAACCTGCCAATCACCATCGAATTACAAAAACATCAATGGTGTAACTTCAATGACTAATTTATTCAACGTAAAATTTTGATAATTAAATCTCGACTTTTAAACCTCTTTAAAAATGTATTCACTCGAAGAATGAGATTATAATGAATGTCTTTGGTCTTAAATATGTAGACAATTGAACAATTATTTTAATTGGGAGATCGAAGCTGACCAGAACTGGGAAGTGAGAGCGGGGGGAGAGGGGAAATGTGCAAGCTCTGTTCCAATGCTGTCGAAGAACAATCCCGTTAAACTTTTACCATCAATTACTGGAATGCTCGATGGTGCAAGCCATCCAATCAAACCGAATCCTATCACATTCAGATCCCTGCGTAGCCAGTCCCTCTCAAAGCTTCACAATAACATTAATAAAGTCCAAGTGTGAGTGATGTCCATCATTCTTGCCCAAATATAACAACTTAATATTATCCATCATTCAATTTGGATTAGTCAATTGGTTACCTTAAATTTGCAACAATACCAAATCTTGTATTTGCCTTTGTTAAAAATTGTGATACTCCGTACTAATGATGTAGGTAGACTTGTTTAGTAAATAATTGACAATAATAGGAAAATACTCCGTATATAGCATATGTATAAATAATACTCCCTCCATCCCATAAAATTGTCCACTTTTTTTTATAATAGTATCTTTCAAAATTTGACCTTAAATATATTCGTTTGGGTTGTATAATATGTAATACTCCCTCCGTTCCTTTTTAATTGTCTTTCTAGCCTTAATTTTTTATTTCAAAATAATTATCTTTCTAACATAAAAAATTATATTTTTACATTTTCAACTATTTTTTTATTATTAAATTATCAAACAACCAATTATATAATTTTAATTAATTGACATTTTATATTTTCAATATACTTTTGATTTTTCTTAATCTATGTGCAAATGATTAGAAAAACTAAAAGGGAATGAAAATAGTATTTGATAAAAAATATATCAATGGAAAGAGTTTGAAATATATTTTTTATTAATATAGTTTTCATCAATTATTATACAATACAAATAAAAATATTTACGGTCAAAGTTCAAAAAGTAGAATAAAAAGTTAAAAGTGAATAATCTTTATGGAATGAAGGTAGTAATAAACTTTAGTATACACAAGTTATTCATTATATGGTTAGTTATAACATCACATCATAAAATGAAATGTTCATTAAAATGATTTGAATATAGCAGCATGTAAATCATTCAATTAAAATAAAATGAGTAGAGCATAATTGATATTATTACCATGTCACCCTCCCTCCAGAAGCACCTGCCACCCTTAAAGGGTTCCTAGCTGTTATTGGAGACCTTAAGAATCCTGAAAGGAATACGACAATTTCTCTGATAAATTAGATTTATTTACTTAAGCAACTACTCCCTCCATTCTAAAACACCGTCTAGTTTGAAAAATTTTATGATTGAATTTTTAAATATTAAACTTAAATACATTTATGCATGTTAAGCATTTATTTTTTTTGTGAAAATATCAAAATATAATATTTTCATTCTATTTCATTATTACATAACATCTTTATTTTGATTCAACTAAAAGTTGTATGCGTCTACGATCTATTAATAATGTTAATTTTGATCATTAAAAAAATAATCTGACAATTTGTCAAGGATGGAGGTAGTATTTTGATGGTGCTTTTCTTTTTACCTGAGGAGAGGGATGTTTGCTTAGAAGGAACCCTTGAAGGGGTGGAAAGAGAGGAGGTACCCAAGCCTACAATGGTTGATGCAGAAGCAATAGTTGCTGCCATTTTCAATTGTGTATAATTCAAGATCAAAGTTCAAGAAATGTGTGAGATTTAATTTAGAGGTTATGTTGGTAGATTCTTGTGGTGGCAAAGATTATGCTAAATATCCTGGATTGCATGGATGAGATACTGGTCAATGCCATCGTGCCACGTGGATTTTTATGGATAAAGTTGTCTTTACATTAGATAGAGAGACAATTGTGACACTTCTTGAGACATAATATAATTAAAGGAGAAAATAATGTGTGATATTTTACTATGACCTTAGTTTTTGTGCATTGAATTTCCATAGGCTTCTCAATTAACTTACCTAAAATCAAGAATTTGTATCATTTTATTATCAATCATAATGGTTAGATTTTTTTAATGTTAAGAATTACTATCACCATTTCAATTTAATTGGGATATTTTTAGTCGATAAAAAGTCAACCTAATTTTGATCCCTTTTGTAAGGAGAAATGTGAGGTGAGGTTATTTAAAAAATAGATAAAATGCAAGAATAATAAAAACACCAACATCTCACAATGCAGCTGAATATGATGCTACTCCTGGCAACATGCAAAGTACTCAAAACTATAAGCAATTACAAGCTAAAAATCCAAAAGAATAGCCTGATACAACACCATCTCCAACATCTCACATTTCAGCTGAATATATGATTCATAGTTTAAGCATACTTGAAACATGAAAACTATACGACAGGCGGGCAGTCTCTGTAAACATTTAAAGCAGCCATTTTCAACATACTGATGATCGTATTGCTAGTCGCTATGAGTGGCCAAGAGCATTAGGAAATCTTAACAGTTAATATGGCCCCCAACCTATGATCTCTTTCACTCTCTTACAGACGAAAAAATCCTCGAAAAACATACCATGGTATTTTTTTTCCAGTGCATTTGATACTAGGCATCCCATGTTGATGGTCCGCCCAATCCAACTTCAGCATCAGGTGAAAACAGAAGAGCTTCAGCAGCCATTCTTTTCTTTTTATTCTTCCCTTTTTTCTTATCTATAACAACACTTGCATTACTGTTTTGAAGAAATTTCTTATCAATACTTTCATTAGCATCATCGACATCCATTTTGTCATGATCAAGAACTTTGCTTTCTCGTGATTTCACCTTCCCTTTTGATTTTTTAACAAGTGCCTTCTCAACAATGTCGGTATTGTCATAGATATCTATAGCTTTATCATTTATGCGCTTGCCAGCTTTGTCTTTCTTGCGCTTTGCTTCTATCGTAACATCGGGATCTTCTCCTGGGAGTTCCACGTTTTCTGAGATATTGATTCCATTATCCTGCAGTTTTTTCAATTTTTTCTTCGACTGTGAATCTACAATTGATGTCTCCATCTGATCAGATCGTTCTTTGTATAATTGCTCGTTTGTCTTCTGCTTTTTGGAGCTCGAACCCTTCACTTCCTGATCCCTCAAATTAGACATGAGCATATCTGTACTCTGATCCCCTAAAAGATGTTTCTTCGATTTCTTGGGAACTGAAGACGCATCCATATCTATATCCTTCTGGACCCCTGGCTTACCCTTGTAATCAGGAGAATCTAAGACATCGCTCTCCTTTTTGTTACGCTTCTCTGTAAGCTTAGTATTAAAAACTTTCAAATTTGGCAACAATTTCTTGACCTGCAAAAGAGGGTTTGAATGGATCATCTCGAGATTATAAAACATTTCAAACTAGGCCAAAACAAGGTCATGGTAGAAAAGTACCTTCTTAGCTAAAGATTCTTTTTCAGCGATAGGGTTGCCTTGTAGATTCAAGGTTTTCAAATAAATTAATGAAGTTAACACCTGCAACCCACAACTAAGTCAGGAATCAGCATAAGAAAGTGGCAGCGACTAGTAAATCACTTGCAACTGCATAAAGTCACATATGCTTGATATAGATCTGCTAACCTTAAGATCCGACCCTTTGCTGATCAAGTTGTTCCCCACATCTAGATTCTGAAGCTTTCTATTGTGCACCAACTCTTCTGGAAGAGTCTTTAAGCCAGGATTGGTTAGGTAAAGTAATCAGTTCAGCGAGCATCAAATAGATTGCCAGAATAAACAAACTAAGAATAGAATATCCCAAATAACATCTACTTTCTCTTTTTAAATATGAATTATCAACCTTGACTTTACAAAAAAATTAAGAGGTTGACTTAAAAGTAAATGTGCTATTACAACCTATGTTTATAGTTGAATAAGAGTAGTAGGGAAAATATATGGGTAAACATTTAGGAAGTCGCAAATTTGTAGTGCCTACAGCAATATGAAAAGGTTTGATGGAAAAATGTTCTTAAGAATAAGGAAGTAGGCCATTACTTGAGGACAAAATTTTAAGAATGTAAGTCGTTCAAATAAAAAAGGAGTAAGTAGAAAGAACATCATATAAATTGGCAAAACGAAAAAATTTACTAAACCTACAACAAAAAATTATAACGCTAACCTTTATGTCATTATGAGCTAGCCTCAGCTCTTTCAATTCAGTACAAGACTTTAATGAAGACCCAATTTTACCTAACTGGCAATTTGAAAGAGACAGCTGAAACAAAGATGTGCGACATCCTTGTAAGTATGATGATGAGTTCAAAGAAACTACATAAAAAATAAAATAAAGAAATCTTACTTTTTTCATGGATTTCCCCTTGGCGAGAGATTCACCAATTTCACATACTGGATTTCTCGAAAGAACTGGAAAAAATAAAAATAACCAAGTTCCAATTGTTACAGGTTAAAAATTATAAAACGAAAAAACTCATCAATGCATGATATAGGATTCAGATGCTAAAATGAACTGGTGGACTTCCTCGATAACCATTTCATCACAATCCAGGTCGATAAACAGTGACAGACAGATCTTTAAGCAAGAATAAACCAAATCATTCTCAATCTATATTTACGATTTTCCTCATCTTATTTTCAAAATATTTATATGAAACAATTCAGAGCTCCATGGTCTTCTGGAGGTCAAGAGAATTATCAATGCAAGAATGAGATGGAAGGTTTTGCCTTGATTAATATTCAAGGGATAATTGATAAAAGTAACATGCATATACACTTGACACTTGTGTTGTTGATTCGAATACTTAGTAAGTGACAAAATAATATCTCAACTTAATCCGCTGCCACTAGACTCTTTTCCGGGGTAACATCCAAGACAGCTATAGTGTCACATCTACGGTGTGTTCTATCTCATCTTCAAGTTCTTATGAGCTCTTTCATCATGCCTCTATATAAAGGAAATATTAAGAATCTATAACTGAATAATTATACAAACAATAGTTTAGACATGTAAGTAAAGCTTAAACATTCACATCCTAGGTGCTGCTACATGAATCTGTCGAGAGATCAAGAAAACGAAGTTGTAGATCAGTTATTTCAAATATCATACATGTGACATGAATGCTTCTCACGTAGAAGACTCAAGAGATTGGTAATGAATTAGAACAAAGAAATTGTGAGGCAAACTAATGAAGACAATGAAAGGTGAGCACATACCAAGGGTGTTTAAATCTTTCATCTGATCAAGCTTGCATATTGAAACAATCTCATTGTCTGCAATTTAGATGATATTTAGATTATAGACTATGGGTTTGAAGATGTAATGATATCAGAAATGGTTAACAATATAGTCAAGATATTACCATTCAGGATTAGTGCACGTAAACCTACAAGAGATCCGACCTCACTCATTGACTTCAGCTTGTTTTTGCCAGCATTTAGTACCTGAATAGCAACATAAAAAGGGAAAGAAAAATCATCACTATATATTTAAATATAACAAGTGTCACTTTATGACCATACTAAGGTTATGTGTTGACCGATGCTATTGCACTATGTCACTAATATGGCTGACAATGCACCAGATAGCTCTATACCTGCTCAAGATAGTCCCTACTTATATGCAGCAGTGCTTCTACATCATGAATTTTTTTTGCTTCGCATTTCCTATATGCGGTTTAAGCACTAATTCATGGCTTTATGTTAGCATCTGTTCACTTCAAATGCATCAGATTCTATAGAAATTAATTCTAATAACTAAAGATTGCTCTTTTAAGATGCTTCTTACCAAGATTTTAGTTAGTGTTTCGATCCCCTTCAAGCTCTCGAGCTTGTTGTTCGCCACTGATAACCACTTCAAATTCTGGCATGATTTCAACCCCTACATTAACAAAAAAACCCAACAAAAAACAAATCAAAAACAAAACTTTAACAAAACCCAGAACAACATATTACCATATATCATCTCATATGATCAATAAGTAATCATAAATAACTTGCACTAAAGCAAATAAGTGATAAAAAGATTACATTTTTAGCATTACCTCAACTGACATTAATTGGCATTTACAAAAACCCAACAAAATAACAAATTAAAATACAAACAAAACTTCAACAAAATCAATAATTACCATATTAAAACTTATCAACCCATTATTCCTATATGATCAATAATCACTTAACTAACTAATATTTAAGCAAAAAAGTGAGAAAAAGATTACATTTTTAGCATTACCTCAAGTGAAGTCAAACTATTAAAGCTAAGGTCTAGTCTTTCAAGATTCTTGAACTCACCCAAACATGATACCTGTCAAAAAAACAAATTTTACAAATTCAGAACTAATAATAATAATAATAATAACAACAACAACAATAATAATAATAATAATAATATTAACTAAATAATTATTTAAGGGAAATTACATCAGTAAGTGCTTTATGGGTTAGAGATAATGAAGTAACAGAATTTGGGTCATTGGTATTTTTCTCTTGCAGTATTTGTGTGGACCTCAAAACTGCCATGGTGATGAAGGTTTAGGGTTTAAGCTTTGGATTTTATTATTCTTTTTTCAAGATTTTGCAGACTATTTTAAGCTGGGTGCCCCCTTTTGCACTTTGCAGCTTGTAACTCGACTCGAAAAACTCGAATAATTAGTCATATGCATAACGGATTGAATCATAGACTCGAAGAACCCGAATAATTAGTCACATGCATAATTGATTGGATTCAAGCAGATATTGACTGAATCAAATTGTAGATAATATTGAAGAATGATGACACATTAACTAAATGATTTGATAGTTGATTAAGTTATTTAGATGATAATCACTCTTAGCCTCCAATGATCACTTTAATATTATTCATAATACCTATGTCCCCGATTTAAATCAAAAGTTTCTAATAACAAATTTAATTCCATTTAAAAAATTAAAAAAAAATTATCTAGTACAATGATATCTAAACCTTTCTAAAAGACATTTAGCTCAAATACTCTAAAAAAGAATACAGATCCAAATACTCTAAAAGCGATTATAGCCTCGCCACTAAAGCCACATTTCAAAAAAAAAAGCTCATCACTACTAACAAAAAAACTAAACACGTCTTGTTTAAAACCTTAAACACATTTGAATGCAAAATATTCAACTAAATTGTTACCGAAGTCAATAATTTTGATTTAAAACCACCGAGCAATCCTGTTCGCCTAGAAAACCAACTCGGGCTCACTTCACTAGTATCCGAGCGGGGTCCAATTGGGATTCAATCTCATTAGTCGAAACAATCAGGTCATTTCCGAGTCAATAGTATAACTCACCCGAGGAGTTCTCGATATGAGGGGAGTTTTTTATAACCTCACCTTGCAAAATCGCATAAAGTGGAAGAGTGAAAGATCTGAGGGATGTAAACTAATTGCCATCGTTTCTCTACCTTATTAATTTAAATGTGATGATACAACATTATTTGAAGTTCTAAAGCTCAAAACTGAGCAACAGGGTTCAGTACACATCCCATTTGTACTAGAATAACTTTTCATTGAGTTGCCTTCCCTTTCCTCCGGCTGCTACTACTGGTTTCCAAGAGGTAACAAACCATAGAATCTACATCATCTCCAAATAAACTATACGCTTCGACCGCCTGCATATATGTGAAGCCCATTGATAGAACAATCTGCATGCTGTTGCAAAGAACTGAATCTTTTTGCTGGACTTCACTTCCTGATGACCCTGTTTATCATTTGTAAACACAGAACATATTGTCATTCTAAAAGTTAAAGAAGCATCAAAAGGGCAAAAAGCTCGATATCTGAACATTCAGATGGCACGCTTACGAGCTCCAGAGGACGATGGTTCAGCACCAGAGGTAGAAGAGTCACTATGGCTAGGTTGCTGCTTGAATCCGTCCGTAGCCAGATATTCGGCCCTAGATGCTGCCATTACCATGTGCTCAATCTCATTCTCGGTGAGTTCAAGATCAGAATAAAAGCGCCCTTCAGCTAGAAGTGCCTGTAAATAAGAACAGCTAAAATCATTAAAATTAATGATAGGTTAACGCATTACTATTGCTTCAGTAACAATAGTGTTTACATTATCAATCTGTTGATCCTGTTGAGCTTTAATGGCTGCTTTAACTTGATCCTTGTTGACGTTTGTCTGCAAGTTTGAAAAACAGATTCTAACAATCAGGCTAAGAGCTCTAGACATAATGAAGGAATAGCAGAAGGTACTGAAACTAGAGTCGCCCTAAAGATCAAATTCATTCATTATTTTATTCCTATCCATTTTTCTTTCCCTATCTTAAACTTTATACTTACTCCTCTCAAACTGCTAAATCCCAGCCCCGCACCCACGGTTTGACGACGTGGATCAACAAGGGAGTTGTAATGATTCCCACGATGGTAACTTAGTCGTATAGGCGGAACATCAGTGGCATAGCCTCCATGAAATGTATTGATAGGTTCTGGCCAAAGCAACGCACAAATGTTAAGACAAACTAGATCAACAAGAAAACATGTGTAACCACTTATTAAATAATCCAACTCAGATGTACCGGTGCTATAAGAATATATGTGGATTGGCCGATTGTACATTTCAGCTAAAGCTTGTATCTCCACATTATTTCCATAAATCTGCAATGATGACGACAAAAATTATAACATAATAAAAACACACATGCAATAATCATGGTACCTTACTAGCAAAGATGAGAAAACTGCAACTGATAATACAGACCTGATAACAGAGTTTACAACCATTGCTTTCTGATACATATGTCAAAAGAGTTTGCTTTCACAACTAATCATTTATGAGAATTGAGAGAACCAGCAGATTCAACTTCAGAATGTTCTCTTACAATTTGACTGACCATCATTTCTTCGTTATTATCGTAAACTATGTTATTGGTGTGCTTTGTCTTCTGTTATTTAATTTTCTTCTATTTTTTCCACTGTAATATTATTGGACTAGAAGTTTTCTATTGGTTTTCTTTTTTTAATTCCAACTATCTAAGCACATTTAAGAAAGTCAATGTTTAGAACACAGTCACCACAAAAAGGAGATGACATGTATCAATGCTAACTGAAGAAAACATCCGACCAAATGCAGATCAATTATCAATAACCTCTCAACCATCTTAATCAGACTAAGATAATTCCATCAGCGACATTTGAACACCCCTACCCCCAACCAATTATCAACTTTAGGGGGCAAAATCTTACCAAATCACGATACAAATTTAATATTAGTCAGCTTAGTTAATCAAACTCAAGATAAATCAGCTTATTAAGGATTCAGAATTTCAGATGTAGAATACTCCCTCCGCGTTTCAATTTACTTGATCATGGAAATAAAAAGTACTTTATTAATTGATTGAGATATTAGCAATATACCCTAAAAAGTACTTTATCAAAAAATACTTTAGTTGATCATGAAGATAAAAAGTACTTTATTAAGGGATAAAGGTGGAAAGATCGATCAAGATAAAATTGAATTGAATCCTATATGATCAAGTAAAAAGGAAAAGGAAATTTGTGCTACATGATCAAGTAAATTGAAACGGAGAGAGTAAAAAAGAAGGGCGATGCTCTGTTGGGCAGGTAGCTATCCAAGAAGTCAATATAAGTGTAACACATCCAGCATAATCGCGTACCTTATCCCGTCTCTTCCTTTTGCAGTATGAAGTGAATCCTTCTGTAACAAACTGGGAAAAATGATCTCTTTCTCTTTCCTACATAATCAAGATCTTGATTAGTACACTTCAAGAACAAAAAAGCCAATAAGTCTGAATATAGATGATGGTAGTATTATCTAAGCCACTAACCTATCAAGATACTATCACTGTCATGCTCACTACCAGATAGATGATGCAGAAACAGACATGTTTGAAGGGAAAGTCTATTGTGAATACATTGCAATACCAAATTCAATATAAAAAGGGTGTAGGATATATAGTATGAGCATCAATGCCGGTACGCCGCAACAGATGCAAGAGTTAAAGGAAACAAACGTTGCTGAGAAATGTGATTAGACAATAACAGAGACAAGATTCACAAGGTAATGACGGCACATAAAAATTATTTTGTGATTTTTGTCAAACATCCAGATAACCATAACATCATTTTCGTGAGTGATGGGAGTACATAGCAGATGAAAGAGTAAATCTACGTGTAGGCAGTTTACTACATTAGTTCATTGTTTATTATGTGATTGGCAACAGATGAGGTGATAAGCCAAACAAGCATTTATCAATAGCTTTTTACTAGACTTCTGTTTTGTGCTGTTTCCACATAAATTTCAAAGATGATACTCATCGCTACTCAATTAAAGTCAAATAACCAGAATACAGAAGACCTAAACAGTGAGTCTTGCAGAAACATGGAGCCCTGGATGAAAGCACGTGTAAGTATTATACCAAAACATAAAAACTGATGCTAAATGAGAAGATACAATAAAAGCCACAAGATTGACTAAAAGCACAATTAAAGTCTAACAAACAACCACAATATGAATTTCGAAGATGCAGGAGTATTTTTTAGTGTAGGCAGTTAAACACATAGAATATGTATTTAGCAGATGCAGGAATATATTCATGTGTAGGCCGTTAAATACATTAGTTCATTCACTTCATTGTTCATCCTACGATCAGCAAAAGACAAACAAGAGCATTTTATTTTTATCAATGAATATTTAATAAAAGACTTCTGTTTTCTGCTGTTTACCAATAAATTTCTCAGACAATACCGATTGCTACTAAATTGAAGTCAAATAACCAGCCTTCAGAAGACCTAAAGAGCGAGTCTAACAGATACATTTAAACCGAATAATTTGGGAGGAGAATGCATACAAAAAAGAAGACAAAAGTTATACCATATAGTCAACACACATCTGCCTGACCAAGTCATATAGCTCCGAGTCCCCATAAACTAGATCTGCAACAGCACGGAAGAGACAGTTGCCATCCTCCAGCATTTTCTTCACCTCCAACCCCTTTGCCCTTCGTATATCAATTTCAAACTGGCGCTCTCTCTCCTACGAAGAGACGAACACTCAATTTTATCGTAGTGCGCTACAACAACTATCCATAGAAATGACAAAATTCTTGCTTCCTTGAAGAAACATATAATATACACATTTCACCACTACAAGAAGAGTTATGGCAAAATAATACTCCTTATCCATATTGTTCGGGAGAGGTGACTAATGATTTAGAAATAGAACTTTGACATAAAATAATTACTCCCTCCATCCCAAACATTTACTGGCAGATTTGCCTTTTCAGGAAATCCAGAAATGGTATCTCATTTAAACTAAATGAAATGATGGAAACAATAAGAATGAGATGATTCCATAAAACTTGTGTAAAATCAACTATTCCAGTCAAATTGGGAAGGAGGGATTTAAAAATGTATTGTTTTTTGAACATATCACACTTTTGACATATAATCAGTTGAATTGTTCTATGTGATGCTTGAAAATTATATTTATCCAAACTTATTGGAATAGAGAAACTAAAGTATTTTGGATTCTATGAAAGTAAAAAAGTCAAAACTCATGATATTAAAATCAGCATGTACTCACTGCATCGTCATACGAGGAGCGAAAACAAGGACCATGCTCATCAGAACTGTTATAGCCTTCACCATCACAATGACCATGGGGAGAAGATGGTTGAGACCCTGTTGGTGAAGTACGAGGTGAAACACCATGCCGTAGAGTAGCTCTCCTTGTTGATCCTATCCGCACATTACTTGAATTAGTACATGCAGATCTTCTTGTATTTGAGTTTGCTGAAAAAGCCTTCGGTGGTGGAACAGGAGGTGGCGGAGGATGTGAGCTACCTGTCACATTCGGTGAAGAATATCTCACCGGAGTGTTGTTTTCTTCGTTCACAATCCTCAGTGCAGCAACTCCTGTCACTACATCTGCAGAACCCGCATCCCCAGTTCCAGCATTGCCAGTATCAATTCCACTATCATCATTTTGGTCCTTCTTCTCACAGTCGGATGAAAGATCCTCGCTTTTGACTCCTTTCCCACCAAAAACACCATCACCCTCGGATATGTCATCAACAGTAAGTTGTTCACGTACTTCTTCAATATTTTCATCATCTATCGCGGTGGAGGGATTACCAGTGACCTGCAACTGGGATGCAACTGCAGAAGAAGAGGAACCAGGCAGTGATGAAGACGACGATGACCTATTCTGATTTGATGACGAAGATGACCCAGCTGACCCTCTCTGAACCAATATTCGTGTCATTTCTACAGCTCCTTTTCAAGCCGGGACCTTTCGCAAATTACTCTGTCTATTCGAACAAGATTAAAGGTAAAAGGCCGAAGCTTTGACCTTGTCACGAGCCCTGGCCTTCGGGGCAGTGTTACCAATCCCTTGGGTAAATGGTTTGTTACAGCAAGTCTTTCTCTGCATTCCCCTAACAATTCTCATGAGAACTTGACCTCCAAAAAATCTATCTTATAACTAAACCCTCTTCTCTATAAATTACTCGAAATTACCCGAATAAAAATCGCCAGTTCCCTCCCTCAAACCTTCCCAAGCTCAGCACTGCAACGACTAATCACCCTAACATGAACAATGTCAAATACACTAGATTAAAATCACCCGAAAGCATAAAAATTGCGCTACTAATTTCACATCACTCACTATATTAATCTAACAACCTCATAAGCCATAATCAAGAAACACAAAAAAATCAACTTGATTATAAGACCTTCAGATTAATACTAAGTTAATAAAAATAACACTAAAAGCTAATCGACCCTAATTTTATCAACAAATTGCAACCCTAAAAATAAAAATAAATCACTCAAAACAACAACAAAAATTGCTAATTCTACAAGATATTGACAAATTCATTCATAAAAATTGGATCTTTATTCAAGAAATTATAAATTCAACCCTAAATAAAAATACCAACAAATCGAATTTAATAAAAAACTACACCAAAATTGATACAGGCCAAAGAACAATAAAAATTAAAATTAAAATTAATTGATAAATAAATTATGTAAAAAGGGTTGAATTTGAAACCCTAGAAATGATGTTATTACCTGAGTATGAAATTCAGAAAACTTTGTGGTGAAGAAAATTATTGGGATACAGAGTGGATTTGTTGGGTATATATATATATATATATATATATATATATATATATATATATATATATATATATGGAGTATATGAATACAAAATGTGGGTAAAGCTAGAGAGATAAAGTGTTATGTGGAGAGTAGGGAGGGAAAAAGTCGGGATCACCAGTAAATGCCGTTTTCGTGTTTTTCATTGTGTATTTGTGATTTAACTAATTGTACTTTATGTATTGTGGATATGATGAGTATTTATTTATAATATAGGCGGCGATGTAATATAATTATATGAAACTTGATACGATGAGAAGTCTGGAAATAAGGTAGGGATTCTCGCAAAACAATTTCATGATATACTTGATTTGTTGTTGAGGGAATTGATTGTGTGCAGTGGCGGGCGATGGCTTAACTAGAGAGGGAGTGGTTAATAAGTGTTATATTGTACATATAGTATATCGTGAGCGGATAAATGTGAATTGAATCGAAGCTCGTGTATTGTGGATATGATGAGTTTATTTATAACGTAGATGACGATGTGTGACATATAATAATGTTAAAGCAATAGGTAGAATGAGAAGTACGGAAATAATATAGGGAATTCTAGCAAAACAATTTCATGATATGCTTGTTTTGTTGTGTGTGTGTGTGTGAGAGAGAGAGCGTATTGGAGGGATAGGGCGAGAAAGGGAGTGGTTAACACGTGTTATATTGTACATGTGATATAGAAGTGAGCCGAATAAATTCCGAACCGAATTTTTTGACCAAGCTCGATTAGTTGTTGAGCTAAAATTTCGACTTAGTTCATTGTTGATTCATTGATGTAAGCTAAATCTGAGTCAAATTCGAGGAGTTCTCTTAGTGATCAATACCTCGTTAAATTCATTTGTATAAAGTAAATTTAATTTTCTAAACAAAAATGAAATATTATTTGAGAATATGATATAGAAAAATTCAACCAAATTAGTTGAAGACATTTCAATTCGAGTATTTAATTCTTCCCATACATAATTTTGAATCCCAACTCTTATTCATTTTAAATGGTTCTCATGGGTGCATCTATATTCATGTTTCCACGGTTCATAACTGTTCGTGTACTTTACACAATGGGCAAGTATTTTCACCCGAACCTCATACAAATGGAATCTTAAAATAGCGTTTGCTTGTTCTCATTTAGTAATTTACTTTTTTTTTAAAGAAAATTAATAATGAAGAGTATAATTATATTGTATTATAAAATACAAATTATTAATACAGAAATTTATGACGAGCAGTTAGAGTAATCTTCCGCAATCTGAGAATATGTTGTCAGCAAAATTGAAATAACCCTACTTATAAAAACTTTGATCGATTTCGCCTTTATTATTAAGTTATAGCAAACTATTAAGCTATCGCTCATTTAATAATTTGCTTTAATAATGTTTGACATCATCATCAATTCATTAACTCTATTTTACTCTTAAGTCTTAACTAATACGTAGTGGACTAGTCGTACACTCGTACTAAATATGTATAAGTATCGGTCCACATTTATTGGGCCACTTAACTATGGACCAAATCACCTAAGAAAATACTGGTTAGAGACTTGGAGTATTATAGATTTCGGTTCAATGGCTTAATACTTAGTTTCACATGCATCATTAACTGAATGTGATTGGAAACAAATTTCTTTTCATCTTGGTATTTACTCTAATAAATTCGATGATTTGATATTTCTGACTATGTCACTATGGCGATTAGAGATGAACAAACAAAAGTAAGAGATTGAGATGAGAAGATAATGGAGTAAATGGTGATGAATCTATATATTGTTAGCATTTAATGCAATACTAGTTCCTCACCAATCGATAGTTTTTTTATATTGAACAATGAAATGATTCGAACTTTAATTTATTATAATAATTAGAGATCGAGTATATATGTTACTAAACTACACATTTATATCCACAACTACCGATAGTTAATGGAATCTTCAATGTGTTTTTCATTTATTTAAAAACGTTGATGTCCACATTTCCCAGCGTTAGGCGCTACGGATTAATCATCGTCGATGTGGGGAGGTTATCAAATGTGCCTCGAGACGGGTCGTAGCCATCCATGCAGTAGCGAAGCCAAAATCGGGTAACCGCAGCCGGCGGCCTTGGATTGACAACGATTCTTTGCTTCTTCTTGAGGGGATTGAGCATCTTACGTCACAGCGGTATGAGGCGGCCGGAATATCAGTTGAGATGTGTCTCGTGGACTTCATTTCTTGTTAACATTACATGCAGTCACTCTGACACTCTTCCACCAACCATCTTATTATATGTTTTTTGGCATGTGAAGAATGATGATGGACAGTTGATTTGTTGATATTTTTGAACCCTTTAATTTTATGTTTCTACAGCGGTCTTTATTATCTCTTTTAATTGTCGATAATAATTGACCTTTAGCCAACAAAGAGATATAACGCACGTAGCCTTTCCCTTTCATGCCACTTTCAATTTCTTGAATGCTGATGAAAAGTGGTAAAAGCTTTATGTTGATTGCAAGAAGATCAACAGATCAACCATTAAAGGTAATTGGTTGTTAGTTTTGCAATGCATAAAGGCCATTCAAAACATCTTTGCTTGCTTCAGTTTTATCAAATGAACAAGGGGTAAACAATAAGAATAACCACCAATTTAGTTAAATAAGTAACAATTATCCACTAGTTAAAACAAACAAAATTCGAGTCCCTCTTCATAACAGAGGTTTCATAAAGAAAAAACGTCAAGAATCAGCAAATGAGTTAGAAAAAGGACATTTACTTTATATAATTACCTTAGATTTAGAAGTTATTGAATTGGATCCAGGATGTTAGCCCTATAACCTAGGTATCAGGATCTTACCCCTATAACCTAGATATCATTAGTGATGTCGGCGGATCCGGTAATCCAGCACCTGCTCTACACCCAACTCGTAAAATTCGACTGATAACCCGCTCAAAGGTTAATCGAGATGAAGTTGAGTAATTTTTTTCACTTGATAATTTATCTAGTAAACCCGACCTGTTCGACCTTTTACTCGATAAAAATTTAAATAAAACATAACATATTTTGACAAAAACATAAACTAACTTCTCATATCTCTGATGTTTTAGTTAGATTCAACTATCACTACAAGTAACTCGATACACGCTAGGTACCCGTCTCAAACTACTCGACTGGAACCCTACCTGAAATTAATTGGATTCGCGTATAATGTCTTATAAGATACCTGAAACAACCGCGTAATTATCCGATTTAATAAATTATCTGTCTTACCTGATATCCGTTTGAACTCGACTACCTAACAACCGTAGGGATGATAGGATGTCCATAGCTGGGTGCACCCAGCTTGCAACTCAGTTCGTAATACAAAATGTTTCTGGTTTCGAAGGTCCATCACATGACCATTTCCAGTTCAAAGTGAATGATCCTTCAGCCTTCATGGATGGATGAAGTACAGGATAACATTCGATGCATTTGCATTGCTCCAAAATAATTTTCTAAACTAAAATACGCAAAAAGTCGGTGAATAAAACAAATACTCCTTCCGTTTTTTCAATCATTTTAAATTAAATTTTTTATTTCAAAATAATTATCATTTTAACATAATAAATTGCTCTTTATATTTTCAAAATACTTTTGACTAATTTTTATCTTTAGCAATGATATAGTTTCAATTAATTATAATTATATATCTTCAATATAATTTTTTTACTATTTTAGTTTTTATTACTCCGTAATTTATGCTGAAATAAGCAACTGACGATTTAAAAGCGAAGATAATAATCAAAATAGTGTTGGGTTTTAGAATTGGGAAATATTTAGTTTGCCCCCCATGTTGCAAGTGTAGTAGGTGAGGAAGTTCATTGGAGGACAAAATTATCGTTTAAGCTAAAAAACACTATTTGAGTGTGTATAGTATTAGTCAGAGGCGACTTCCTAGTATTTCTCAAATCGTCTACTATGACCAAACTACCCTCCCATTTTACCAAATTAACATTTCAATGTTGAATCACGTAAATTTAAAGTCAATCCCAAATCGTGATCATCGCCATGACCATATCCCCCACCAGCTGCCCCTTCCCCAGTCAAAAACACCAAAACCTCAAATTATTACATAGTTTCACTCTTTGAACAAATTGGACAATTTTTTGGGACAAAGCAAACTATATATATATAAACATATCATTTGTAAATAATTTCTACTAAATAAAACTTGACATCTTTTTGGGACAGAGTCAAATATAATGAGCAAGAAAGGAATAAAATGGAGTTGGACCTTCGCCGTAGTAGGAAGCGGCAGCCGCCACCTCCGCAGCGGTGAGTCGGCGGTAGAGAAAGCACGTGACCTTCTGCTTGAACTCCTCTGTCGAACTAACCTCGCTTCGCGTCGACTTCTCGCCATGACTCAATTAATCCTCACCGTCCGCATCCCGACTTCTCCTCATCGACTCCAAATTAATCCTCACGAGTCCCACGTCACCAACTGACATTCTCCCCATCGAATACCCCTCAACCGAAATGACGATTTCGTATTCCGGTTCGGTTCTCGGTTCGGCTTTGGTTTGAGCCGGCTCGGTCTTGTAGGCTCATTAAGATACCGACTCAACTTAATGGGCTGCAATTGGCCCATAAGATGAAGGAATTTGTTCTTGGCGTGGCAAGGAAAGATAGTACTTAATACTTGGCGTGGATGCTTAATTGGGATCCGCTAAGGTGTTGTGGTGGGACCATAGGTTTAAGGTGCACGTGGATAGTCACGTGACTGTTGATCCTGTTTTTTTTTTATGTTATTGATCAGGAAAATAATTCTCAAATGGAAGTGTTTGTTAGTTCTTAATTGAGTGTTGTGATGTTGTGGTTTGTTATTGACTTGAAAATATTTGAATTGAATGATTGTTTTATTTTACAATTATTTTTATTTATTTAAATTGATCGTTCATTTATTTAAAATATGGTTAAAGACAACATCAATCATATATGTTTGTCATATAATCCATCTGATTGTACATGTTTTACACATACGAGTTAGATCGTTAATGATTTAAAATCGACCAGTTTTAGTCATGGCATGAAAACGGTAGTCAAGTCCGTGCTTTAAATCACTTTGGCTGGAGTGTTGGACATTTAACATTTGTTTCATAGTAGGATCAAAAGTGGTTAAGTTTAAAATAACGGTGATCATCTTGCGATAACTCCTTTGTGATATTCCTGGATAGGAATCTCGAGGGACATTAGTGTGACGGTTTCACACCTTTCGATTGCTCATGGTAGGACTTCAAACTATGAGCTTCAGTTAAGTAACTTTCAATAGACCATTATGTGTATTTTATGTGCAGTGTAAATTTAATCAACATGACCAACCAGTAGTGTGAAATTGTGAACAAACATATATGTTCCACAAGTCTCATCAATTTCACCCATAAGCTCAACACTGTGTTGAGAACACTACATATGATGCTCAAGTTAGACTCTTAAATAAGAGTACATTAAGGTAAGAAATGTTGAAGTTGAAACCATTTTTCGGTCGGCATAGTGACCTCCATCGAGAGTATAGGTCACGATGGGGTGTCACGATGAAGATGAAGAAGAAATCTCTGGAAAGGAATCGGCCTCTGGATCGGCCTTTGGAAGTCTTAGGTGGGCCTTATTTGAAATAATATTCACGAGGTTTTGGCTAGTTTTCATGTGGGTTCAAGGTTTTTAGACCTATACGTAGTCTATATATATAAGTGTTAGGAGTCTCTATGTGTATGTGGAAACACCACCACCCTAATGGTGGTTGGAAATCAACCTTATAGGTTATAATAGAAAGAGTTTATTCTTATTCTTAAAATTATGAGAGTTCATTATAATTCTTGGTGAGGTTGTGAAAAGAGTCATGAGATATTCAAGAGAGCATATATGAGAGAATTCTGCTTGGAGTTTTCATGTGAAAACATCGGTTGAGGAAGATGGAATAGGATTCTTGAGTCTTGTAACAATCTTCGCTGATATTATTAGTGAATCTGCGTGATTGGATGTCTGATTCACGTTGAGGGAACCATGATAAAATCCTTGTGTTGTTTAATTTCCGCATTATTTTCTTTCTGTTTATCATATCTGAATAAGTGGTATATCATCTGGTTTGCACATTGTTGTTAAATCTGGATGGGATCAGGTTATTGTCGATTATGAGATTGTCAATAATGGTGTAGGATTTTAATGGTGGTATCGGAGTTTGGTTATGAGTTTGGTGGATTTTGGATACCCACTTGAAATTTGAGTATCGAGAAGCAGATTTGATGATTGGAAGGGCTATTCGGAGGGTATGAGGCGGGTTGAAGATGGTGTTGATCTGAGGTGTGTCGGCTGGCGGTAGGACTAATGGTGGAAGATGAGATTGATTCTTGGGTGTATTTCTGGAACATCACTCGCTTGTCACTTGAGATTTCTTAGAAGAAGCTTGTCTTGAAGATGAAGGTCCATGGAGATTTGTAATATGGGTGATGTGAAGTTGATATAAACTAGGTTATCCTTTGGAAGATCTTGTCGGAAAAAGTCATCGGGGAAGATGGAGGGTCCTGAAGGAAATTTGTGACATGGGTGATGTGTGTTTTGATGATGATGGCTTGAACTTGAAGTGAGGATCGGTGTACAAGCATTTGAAATCAATGAGAATTGATTACTTTTTATTATCTTGGATTGCGACGGTGTTGTATCAATTCGTTTACGGGTTAGTTAAATATTGATTACTAGAGCTTAGTGTTCACCTTAGTAATTGTATATTACTAGTTTGGAGTTACCATGATAATTTAAGGGGGTTATGAAGCGATTGCTAGATCTTACTCATTAATCGTTATGTGAATTGATCAATTATTATTATTATATAACTTACTATTATCACGAGCCTAGAAGGTCACGCGCATCTGATTGGCGTTGGATTATATTTCATGTATAAAATTAAACAAGATTTGCTAAATTGAGGTGAATTGAAATCAGCAGATATTCTCAATTGGAATTTTTACATTGATAATGTAAAATTTAAATTGGATGAACAAGAATTAATTAATTAGTCAATTTAATTAATTGATAGTTAATAACTTGTTAGTTACTACTATTAACAACTTGTTGGTATTTGTATTTTTACTTAGCGGTTTAATTAAATTTAACGAATTCGGCTCATTAACTATTCGGTTGGGCTTTTAGGTTTGACATATATAAGCAAACTTATTAAGGTTTTCTTCATAAGTTTTGTTTTTCATGAAATGAAAAAACAAAGCTGTCTACCTATCCTCCTCCAGTATGGCGAAACATTCAAATTAACCTCTTGATTTTAAATCGATAAATACATGTTATGAAGAACACAAATATAGGATTCAGCCTCTCACGGTGTGTGGGCCAACTAGAGCACTTATTTGAAGTGTCAACGATGGAATTCAAATGAGGCTTGATGAAGGTGAAGATAGACTTCGGCAGCATCTGTAAGAACTCTTGTATTCATAATTGTTAATTATGTTTTAGATTAATTCTATCATTTGAGCATCCGGGATGTATGAATTTGGTGTTTATCACATATGAAATTCATACTAGATTCTAATAATTGGTGTCAGGCCTACTCGAGTTTGATATATTTTAACTAATTTGATTGTGTGTTGACGTAGTTGTTAGTTAATTTTGATTATTTCGTGATTTATATATTCGATTGATGAATATATAATATGAAATCAACCATTTATATATTTTCACATAGGTTTGGAATCATCATTTCATGTATTGATTTTGATGATTTGAAGTTTATTTAATTGTTTCATGAATTGAAAGCGTTAAAAATTAGATTAATTGTATTTTTTAATTTGAGGTAGAATCGTTTTCGATTTCTGATTGAGGTTTTAGAAATTTGGGAAAATTATGAAATTAAATGCATGTGTGTTCTTGACCCTTTAAGGTTCATGCAGATTTTTTTTTTTTAGAATTTTCTGGGTACAAAATACTCCAAAAAATTCGTTGAATTTATGGATTGTTTTGGGTTTAATGAAAAAACTAGAAGTGTTTTTGATGAAATTCCACTTGGACGTGTTCAATAATGATATTGTTGATGTTCAAGAAAAATCCCAGAATTTTGAATTTTTTAGAAGCGCCAAATCGTTTTTTACAAAAGTTACGATTAATGCGGAAAAATGGCGAAATAGATACAAAAATCGGTCGCCGAACTTGCGAACCACCTCCCGGGCGCGTCCGGTGCCGGAATTGCACGTTCCGGCCACCGGGACGTAGCTCATCGGCCGTACTACGGCACCGGCTGGCGCGTGTCAGTCGTGGGTGGCCGGAGGCCGGCGGTTTTGGTCGTTGAAGTTCGTCGTCCGTTTTTAGAAAACCCTAAATGTATTTTATGTAATTATTTTTGGTTTTAAAATTATTGGTAATTATTAATTTCGGTTTTAAATGTTAAATCATAAATTTTGTCATTAAGAATATACAGATATATATCTTGGTGACATTAAATTTGATTTATATTTCCACTTCATGAGTATTTTCATTAATTGATAATTTTTTGAAAATATTTTCATGATAACTTTTAAATTTTAAATTTTGGAGTTAATTACTTGTAAGTAATTATTCCATGATTTAAGTGGCTGATAATTATTATAATAATTATCATTAATCATCAATAATGAATATATTTAAATTTGAAATTTACATTAATTGATAATTAATTGTAAAATAATGGGTAATTAATTAGTCAATTATGAACACATTTAATCTCATTTCATTTAATATATATGACATTAAGTGTATTTATTTGTTTTAATATTTTGCCCATATATATTGTTATGGAATGGAAATGAGGTATTTAGATATGACCCAGTTTGATTTATTTATTTACGATTACCATCTTAGGAAATATTATTAACGACTGTTGAGTCGTATTTCTTTTATTCTTTTACCCACAAGCACAACGTCTTTGTCTGAGTGGGTTAGAGTAGTAGTATGTCACTAGCATGGTAGCGTGAAGATAGCATTTCCACAAAAGACGGCTTGGAGAACTTGAGGTTTTGAATCTTTGAAGAATCTGAACTTCTTGACTTGTTAAGTCTTTTGTAATAGGACTTATCTTAGCATTTCACTTGTTAAGTGATGTAATAGGTCATAGAGAGTCGTATCATATCTTCTAAATGTGTTATTTATTTATTTTTCATGTTGTGCATGTTGCTTGAATATGTGCTATCTCACGTAGTTAAATAAACTTAAATAACATTAATACCCAATTAAAATTTAAACAGCGTGTCAAGCCAATTTTAAAGTTGTAGAAATCGGTTGCATTATACGGGCACCTTGTGATGGCATATATTCTGATCTTGCACTTTGATATGATAATGGATCTCATGTTGAAGTGATTTAAAGTTGTGGGCTTCAGGATGGTCGATCAGTAACTATTTGGTTTAATTAGCGGTATCTTTAACCGGTTTATCGGATACAAAGTCGGAGTAGCATCTGTATGGTATGCTAGTGACCACGAAGTTATGTAATTTAAGTAATTGGTTGGTAACCTACTATTGTCTTTGGATTCAAAATGTATGCGATATTGCCGTTTGAATTTGGGCATAATAGACTTTGGTACCTTCGTATTACTTTACATAATTGGTTGACAACCTACTATTATACTTGATTGAAAATATGTGATGTTGAGTCAGTATAGTAGATCTTGATACCTTGTACATTTGTGAGATTTGAAATGGGTATTATATTTACAATTCATTTTACTCATCATTATGGATTGTTTGAACCATTTTATTTTAAGTTGCATATTTCCTATTATGTTTGGCATATTAATTTTGCTTTTTATTCGCCGTTCATTGGGCAAAACTAAATGCATGACTTTATAATGTGAAATAAAATAAGTTAAAATAGAGGATAAAACTTTAAATACCACAAACATTTAAGACTTGATTCAATCATGTTGATACGTTGCATGAACTTTGGTTCAAGTGAACAAAGTCACATGATATGATTGAAGGATAATTAATTTTTGATTCGATCAAAGGTGATGATGCTATGAAGACCAATATGTCATATTGTCTCTTAGCCACCAAACAAGCCTTAAATAATAAATAGTTTGATCTCTTTTATAACTTGATTGAGAAAAACTATTGAATGTTGTGTATCACATACCGAGGACATGTGATTAGTATTTAGTTTCTTCTTTAACATGATGAACATAGTTCATGAATTGTGAGGAAACAAATCTTATGGTATGTAACCAAATAACCAAAGTTATTTATTCGGTTCTCCGTCACTTGTCTGAGATGAGTGAGCATGGTACAAGTTGAGTTAATGATTCAACTTACGTTATTTGAACTTCAAAGCGTAGAAGAAGGATTTTAAGTAACATTTAGGAATTGAAAGAGAGATTTGATTAAATCATAAATATCTCCAAATAATTTTATTGTCAGTAGCAATGTCTTGGCTAGACTATCGATTATCGAAACCTTTAGTTTTGACTCACTGTCGTGGATATATGAGCGTATAAAAATGGTTGGAAAATAGATACAAAAGTTATCGAGGGTCTTGTGTAATGATAGACTTGGCTACGTTATAAGAGCACAGGTTTTAAATCCTCCGTGAAGATGGTTGGGATTTCTAAACTATTTTCTTTGCACTTGTAATAGTAGAAAGAATGTCATGTTTGACTTACACGTTTCCGTATAATTGATTACGATTAAGGAAACGTGCTACCTATTTCTTTAAAGGACACGCCTTGAACAACAAGCGATTGAATAATACTTATGGATAATGACTCGAACAAGACTTGAGTATAATCTTGAAAAAAATGAACTAAGTCGACTCTTCTTAGACTTGAGTGGGAGGTTATTTAGTCTAAATTAAGTTTGGCATGTTTACATCTGAGTTAATCGAATTTGAGTCATTGAATGATCTGTCGAGTTGATAAGGGTATGGGAAGGAGCATATGAATACTATCAGTTACGAGTGGAAGTATAAATCGATATAAGTAATATATCATCCGAAAGAATGAGACATCATTCTAATCTTAAAAACGTACTTGTTAAGATCACGTAATTAAGGAATTGTGTTTAATGAAGTTAAAACACGGATGGATGTGTTTAATGAAGTTAAAAACAGATGGATGAGATCTTTCAATTTCATATACCAAGATAATTTCATTAACCTTAGATGTGTCATTAGTGAGTGATCCTGAGTAAGGATTGTGTTTAGCGTGGATGAAACACAAAGAATGAAATAATTTCACATATTAAGGTCGGCTATACCTACCTTTAAAATAATTTATTAAGTATTCAAGCGTGAGAACTGACTCAAAGAGTTATGTTTGATAAACAAACTTTGAAAGCGTCTCGTATATGATAAAGTTAGTATTGTGTCCTTTGTAGTAGACATAATTTAAGCGAGATCAAAAGTTGATATTAAGTCATTTTTGTACATAACCGAGGAAAGGCTGGTATTTATTTCCATCCACTATATAGTGTTGCAATTTATTGTACACATATAGATGCTTCGTTATGAAGTACAAATAGGTGGAAATAAATATGTGACTTGAATGCATTAGTGGCTCGTGGAGGAATGCAAACGATATTAGAACCACCCGGTTATATCAAGGGAGTATCCACTCTTGATGCATTTAAAGCTAAATGCGTGTCTGAATGACAACATGAATAAATAATATGATAAATGACTTGAGATCATTTTAAATGAAATAAAATGCGAATACATGGGTTGAGTGTAAAAGCTCTATTTTATCTTACGGATGGTGATTCATCGAGATGAGAGCCCATACTATATTGCTACGGATGAGTGAATCATGAAGTAATAATTATATTCTCATTAAATGGCTTGATGATCGTGAATGAGCGTTTAATCATACATTTGATTGAGAAACCAAGATTAAACATATTCATTGGTTGACTATGCTGTGTTTATTTCAAGCTTTCTTATTTGCTATTCCACAAGTTGCCAACATGTGGGTATAAACAAGTTATCCAAAGAATGTTCCTAAGTAATTATCGGTGATGATGGATCGCGACATTATTGAACTCAGCGTCTGGCAGTATGTAAAAGATTTCTATACTACTAGAATCTAAAATTGTAAACTTAAGATTGAGTATAATGGAGTTCTATTCCTCACTTTGATACTTGATGAAAATCAATAAGAATCAGAGTGATGAAGAATATAGTTCACTTAAAGGTTAGTGGGAGCGTAGCTTTTGCATAAATGAGGTTTTATACACTAAATGTTGAAGGAAATCTTCCTACAGCCTTAAAAGTTATAGTAGCGATTAGATTCTTGCACATTTATGAGTCCCGACTACATATATGTGATACATGCTATAATCGGTCACATTATATATGTGAGCTTAAATGACGTTTTAACATTAAGTTTAGATGTCATAGAAACTCGAGAATTGAAATCTATAATAGATTAAATTCTATAAATAGGCAGATTCTCTTATTGACAGAGCAACTCTTCATTAGAGGAATTAATCGATAGTAAAGGGCCACACATTAATGAGAGTGGTTGAAGTCTATTACATAGTAATATGATTCACCGTATGCAGCGTGAGTAAATGTTGTCTTGTAACTATGGCGTAGCATGATTCCCGTGATTGGAATTGTGAAGTTTTACTAAAAAGGTATTCATGCGGATTCGAATAAACGTAGTAACTGCAGAAATAGAGGTAACTATAGTTACATGGAATGGATCGAGTTGATGATCTCGAGCATGGCGAAGGTGATAGCAAGTAGCATTATGGGCAGGTTGTACCATATGAAAGCTATTAGCCAAGAATTTCAATAATAGGCGGAGTGCAGTATGCTCGATGGAGGTAAACTAAAGGGAACTTGAACTCGGTATTACAACTTGACCCGATCCAATGCATTTTGTTGGTAATGTTGTTAAAGAATGTGCATTTAATAAGACAGATGTGTTTAACACACTTGGAGTTGTGTTGTAAACCTACCCGATAGAACCCGAGAGGAGGTTGAAACCCATTTGATCGTAGTGGGTGCATGACTATGTCGGGATAAAATTAGTCATCAATGATTCCTTGGTTGAGAGATAGGATCGATGTGAATGTAAAGACTGCTTGTAAGTAGTATTTCGGTAAAGGATGTGATTGTAATCACTATCTCTTGCTTTACATATCATGAAATGATCTAAGAAGTCATGCAAAGCTTAAAGGATCCATGTATGGATTTAAGCATGCATCTCGGAGTTGAGATCGCACCACATGATTCAGCCAGAGTTTGGTTCAGCGAGCAATGAAGGAAGCTGAACATGGAAAGGGATTCGGTGGGGAGCTAGTTCGTTCACTTTACGGAATAAGTTAAGTAATTGATTGAAACAAAAGTTCCTTTGTGTTTTTAATCGATTATTAACTAAAAACTACACATGAATGTGTGATTCATTCGTATAGTTACCCGTTATTTATTTCGTACCGTTTAAATATATAATATCGTAGTATCATCGATCGTTGAAAAAGTTAAATCCTAGGATTGAATTACATGCTTTCTAGAGAGGCAACATGAATTGTTGATTACCTATTGAGCCTAGAAACATAGGTTGCCAAAGGCACTTGGTGGATCTTTGATAGTTAGGCGACAAGCATCCAAATGACTAACATGGTGTTTTGATTAATTGATCTGGGACTAGATCGATACCGTGGGTTGCCGATGCGGTATTTGGTATAGTAGAAGCAATTCATATAAGATATGTATATGCGTCCTATGATGTTGTTTAGAATTTTAATTTAAATTCTGGGCCTACGATATATAACTATACGTATTTATATAGGCTACGTACTTTGACTATGACAACGTCTACCTTAGCGGGGATTATAGCAGTATGTTGGAGTGTATGGTGAAGTATAACGATAGATGTTGATATATTGGGGAGATTTATCCATCCTTGATATCTGAGAAGATCTCGAACTCTCGCGGTTGAGTGTGATTGGTTTATGGGGCATATAAATGTATTCGAGTTCATACTCGAGTAAAAGAAAGTTGTGGGTGTTTCGCGACACACTTAGCATGGTTAGCCTACGACTAGAGATCGCGATAAAGGAATTGGCAAGGTGTCGTCCAAAAAGGGCAAGTGAGAGTGTTGGAAATCAATGAAATTGATTCCCTTTTATTATGCCCGTTGCGACAATTGTGTATCAATTCATTTACCGGGTTGGTTAAATGTGATTACTGGAACTTAGTGTTCACCTTAGTAATTGTATATTACTAGTTTGGGTTCTCATGATAATTTAAGGGGTTATGAGCGATTGTTAGATGCTAACTTCGTGTCGTTATAATAATAGTAATTGGTCGATTATTATTATACAACTTACTATTATACGAGCCTAGAAGGTCGCCGCATCTGTTAGCGTTGGATTATATTTCATGTGAAATTAAACGCACATTCTTTAAATTGAGAGTTGATTGTAATCAACGAATATTCTCAATTGAGAATTTTACATTGATAATGTAAAATATAAATTGGATGAACACGAATTAATTAATTAGTCAATTGAATTAATTCGATAGTTAATTGAGCTTGTTAGTAACTTGTTAGTTACTATTAACAACTTGTTAGTGTTTGATTTTACTTAACGGTTTAATTAAGCTTAGCTGGTCGGCTCGTTAAAGCTATTCGGTTGGGCTTTAGGTTTGACATATATATGAACTTATTAGGTTTTCATTATTATGTTTTTCATGAAATGAAAAACAAAGCCTAGTCTTTCCTCCTCCTCCATATGGCGAAACATTCCAAGGAAGAATTGAAAATTCTTCTGTGATTCATCAATCGACCCATGTTCTAGCAAACACAAATGTAGGATTCAACCTCTCCTGGTGTGGACGACTAGAACCTTACATTTGAAGTGCTCAACGATGGAATTCAAAGGAGGCTTCGTGAAAGATTTGGAGATAGACTTCCGCTGGCATCTCTGTAAGTGCTCTCGTATTCATAATTGTCAATTATGTGTTTAGATTAATTTATATCATTTTGAGGATCCGGGATGTATGAATTTGGTGTTTATCACAAATGAAATTCATACTAGATTCTAACACAAACTACATGTAAAATGTCGACGGGGGGTTTCTTGATTAATAGAAGCGGTTGTCGTGGGTGACTATAGATTTGGATATTAGAAATGGATGTCGCGGTAAAATTCCTGTGTTGTGGTACTAGGAGATATTCTGGAAGTTCTAGGAAGCCATGAAAAGGCAAACGAGTTTGTATTGGAGGTCAGACAAGTGCCCTAGCTGACAGAATACAAGACTTCGTTTGGTGATGAGTTCTAGGAGATGGCAGGAGCACGGGTTGTTGCTCAGGGTCCAAGGTTATGAACTCTGTACAAGGTTGCAACCGGGTTGTGTTGCATGAATCATCCAAGTTAGCGGGCGTGATTAAAAGTCGTTGTGAGAGGTGTTTCCTACCTCCAAAGGATTTCTTGAAGAAATGAGATGTTGATCAAACATCGAAGATTCAAATAAGATTGGATAAGTGGGAGTTGTCGACAAGGAAAGTCAAATAAGAAGAAGGTAAATTGATGACCAATCAAGCTTGAAGGTTGTTCGAAAGGAGCACAGGATGAAGATCGAGAAGATTTGATGGCAAAGGCAGAACATGGTGATAATTTGAATGTGGTGAAAATTCCAATAGGGCAAAGGATTTGTCTATGTCTCTTCGATAGTCAAGTTGGTGGCATTCAAGGTTGTTTTGGGATTGGTGAAAAAGATATTGAAGTAAGGGATCAACTTCAGTGGGAGTTTGGCGATAATGAACTCAGGAAGGCTGCTAGAGATGGTGCTTGAAGACGGTGATCCGAAAATGTCTTCAAGTGGGAGATTGTTGAAGTTGAAGCCATTTTTCGGTGGGTATAGTGACCTCCATCGAGAATATAGGTCACGATGGGGGGTCACGATGAAGATGAAATCTAAAGGAGAAGGAATCCGCCTATAGATCTCGGCCTTTGGAGGGGCCGATTGGACGTGCTGAAGTGATATTTCTGAGGCGATTTTGGCTAGTTTTCCTATTAGGTTCAAGGTTTTAGACCTATGATATCTGTAGTCTATATATATTAGTGTTAGGAGTCTCCATGTGTGTGTGGAAACACCACCACCCTAATGGTGGTTGGTGGTTGGAAATCAACCTTGTAGGTTAGAATAGGGAGAATTTATTCTTATTCTTAGAATTATGAGAGTTTATTATCATTAGCATTAAGGTTGTGAAAAAGAGTCATCTGAGAGAGAGATTCGAAGGCGTATATGAGAGACTTGTGTCTTTAGTTTCGTATGAAAACATCAGGTTGAAGGTAAGTAGAGCGAGGTTGCTTGGAGTCGCATAGCGATCTTCGTGATATTATTAGTGGATTCTTGGCCAGAGTGGATGTACCTTTCCGTTGAGAGGAACAGGGATAAAATTCTTTGTCGATTTAATTTCGCATTATTTTAACTTTTGTTTGTCGTATCTGAATTAAGCGTTATATCATTTTGGTTTACTTTGTTGTTGTTGTTGTATCGTATGGAATCCGAGTTGTGCTCAATTATGAAATTACTTGCGATAATGGTGTAAGATTCACAACAAGAAAAGTTAGTTTTGCTAATCGATTGTCTTAGTCCATATAACATCCGTCCCGAAAAACAAGAATTGGTATACTATTCATTAGATTTGATGGACTAAACTTACAAAAACTACCACATATTTTGTCACCGCTTTTTTGTCATTACACATCCGCTCCCAAGGAGACTTTGAAGAAACTCACATAATATAAGAATCCGCCATTGAAGCTAACTTCCTTTTTTTTGTCGACTTGATATCTTGTTTATTGCTTAACACTTCATAACCTTTCAGACTTTTCAAAAGGTTATATGTCTCAATATTGTGCAACATAAAACACGATTAATCTTAAAGTTCTTAGGAATTGAACTCCAATAAAGTTGATGCATTTTTTGCCGACTTTTACATCCCCTCCTTTGACATTTTACTATCCGCTCAAAATCAGCTCCATTCCTTTCATTTGATAATCCATGTATGATTTTAGCCCTATCCTTTGAACTTGTGAGAACATATAAGATCCAATGGTCATTTTCGAATTTTTTTTTAATGGGAATGAAATGTTCTCAAGAGATATCACACATCTTAATGTGTATATTATTATTCCATTTTATCAAAACTTTTCGGTATGCGGAAGGTACCTCTTCCGGGACCTCCAAAAGTCCAAAACCTTCCATTTCAATATACGATTGTACTACTTTTCCTTTTCTCGATTTCCAAAAGGTTAAATTATTTGACTATGATGATCAAAACATGATGTCAAATAAGATTATTACATGTACCATGAAATTAAATATCTTCTACTTTTATTCTTTTTTCATACTTCAAAACAAGTTGCATTGGGTTCAACTAATATTAAAATGTTCTCAAATAACTATTGAAAAACTAAAAATGACAATCATTTATATGAAGCATTAAAATATTGAAGGTACAATTGCGTGATTAATGTTTGCGTATTAATTATGGCCCTCTCGGTCGCTCCTAAGTTTCGTATAATATCCTACGTGTGTAATCACGAACCAAACATTTGCATGATTAATGCTTTGTGTCAGTTTTGTTTTCATCTTCTAGTTTCAAGATCATTGGTTTGCATGCAAAGATCTGGCGGTCCAAAATATCTTTAATCTTTCTATCTTGCAAATTCTGCTTATTTAAAGTGGTGGAAATGGTCCAAAATATCATTGAATATTTGAATGAAGGTGCCAATTGATGATGAATAAAGTTTTCTTGATTTTCATTACTTTTTATCAACTTTCAAAAATGTATCTTCCAATTTGTTCACTAATAGCAACGTTTCATGAATTCTCTATCGTCTGTAGTGCACGAGAGATTCGTAAGTGCGATGGAGTGAAGGACCATGGGAAGTGGTATATATTTGGCCCAAATAATGCTAGATCTTATCTATGTTTTGGCACAAAATTCATGTATTCGTGTGGAAATAATTAAGCGTGCAAATAATTATCGTGCACGCTTAATTATTTCCACGAATACCTGAATTTAGCTGCACCCCTAATAAGACAAATTATTAAAATTAATTGACATTTTTTTTTAAGTTTTTATAGTTAATGTTGATTTTGAATAATTTTTAATTAAATCACAGGCTCACAGCCACTAGCTAGTAGCTACTAGCAGACACTAGACAGAATCAAGTTTTTGGGCTCCGAATCTCCAATCCTAGCAACTAGGAATATTCTTTGCCTAATAAGCACTATTTAAATGATCAAATCTAAAACATTCAACTAAAGTTGATTAGGTAGTAAGGATATTTGATTGTTTAAAGTTGATGGTTGGGTAAGAAACTACGGAGTAATCAAAATTATTGATTTCCTATTCATTATGTATTCAACTTGTATACAGTAGCGAGTGGATTGCCACTGTCCCTTTTAAAAATAACAATATTAAGCACTTGGAATGAAATAGTAATATCATATGATGAATCTTTGATTAACTTGTTCAAATTAATTATTTTGATGTTGAAAACTTAGACATAAAATACGTACTTTATATGTAATACTCCCTCCATCCATTTTTTATCTAAGATTTATTTAATTTTATACAAAGATTAAGAAAAATTCAAACATATTTCACAAACAAAATTTTCTCTATAATTTTTTTTACTTAATATGATAAAAAGGAAACTAAAAAAGGGATTTATATTTTGAGAAAATGATCCTTAGATTAATTGATGGAAGGAGTAGTATGATGAGTATGTAAAATTCAAAGTTATATGATAATTGTTGTTTCAATAGTTAATTGTGTTCTATTGAAAAAACTCTCATATAATTTGATTGAATTGAGTATAAATTAGCTACTTAGAATTGATATGATTATATGAGCCTCTATTTAGAAGCTTACAATTTTTATATAAGCAATAAGTTTACTCTATAAATTGTTGGATTATGTTTTTAAGTGACAATTATGATCCGACGATATTAATAAAATAGGGGCAAGTTTAGTCTTTTAAATTTATATTTTTTAATTAAAAATCCCTAATATTACTAAATCCAAGTATTAAATGCAATTTTTTATCCATAATATTGTGATTTGATAATTTTACTCTTTATAAGCTCTTTGTTTACAAAAATATTGTAAGCACGTAAATGTAACTCATGCCTTCGATATGCACAAAATCTTAAATGATGGAAATTAGTCTATAATCTCATCATCTATCCCTAAACTTTGGTTTTTAGTTGCGATGTGACTATAGTTCTTTATCATAGTAACAGAAAATCCACTCTCATTTTGTGTCCATATATTCATGCCATCTGTAAATAAAATCTAAAAATAGATGACATTATTGAGAGGGTGTCAATTTCTGAATCGTGATGAGCTCACCAAATTATTGATTGTATGTATGTGGCTGCACCTAACAAACACGGAAACTTTCATCTACTTCTTTATTTCCCAGAAGGCCACAACGAATAATCTTCCCATAACTTTGTAAAATTTTGACTATTTAAAATATTTGTTATAAAAGATGGGATATTTCTTGCAATCGAATAATGTCGATATCATGCATGTGTTTCTTAAGGCCAAAGCTTCATAATTGCTTCAAAAAGTTTGATTTGATATTATTATATACTTGAATTGATGATGCATTCTCAATTTTTTAACTTAAGCAATTACATCAGTATTGTCACATAACAGTTATATTGGATTCTATTAATTTAATAAAGTGTGGACTTATATTTTTATTATTAATCAATTGAATAACAAAAAATTTGAACATTCATTAATAATATCTTAGATCCGTTATTACCTACTATATACTTTCCCAAACGATCGCCCAATTTTTTTTTTTAATGATAAATTAATTGTTGTCGTATTAGATCTCCCAATGTTTGAGGATTTTGACCTCAACTAACTCTCATAGGGGTCATAACTCATAAATCAAATTTTTATTTAGGATTTGCATGTCTAATCTCCTCCCTCACAACCATTTAGGTAGCACTAACCAATCATTAGTGCCAATAATAGTACAGTTGATAGAAGTTTTACTGTTGCTAACATTAAACATTTATGCTAGTATAACTAAATAACAGAAAATGAAAGCAGAAACAAAACTAATTAGATCAAATATCTAACATTATGATTCATTTCCCATTTCTTTATTTTCAGTTGAAGAGATTATACTAGGACAAAATTATAATCCAGAAAAAAGATGGGAAATATGAAAAATGGGATTATTATTTTTGCCTATGATCAAGTGTCTTCCATGTACATGTCATTGTTGATTTGGTCTTGTTCTATAGCATTCACAATTATTTCATGAAACTCTTTTTCTCCTTCTTCTTCATTAACTGAATCATCTTCCTTTATATCTTCATCAACTTCTTGTATATCATTTAGATCAAAATCTTCATCATAATCCATTTCATCATCTGAATGGACTAATTGCAGCTTCAAACGTCCATTTTCGCGGCTAGCACGTAAAAATTCTTGTTGTGGAATCCTCACTTCACTAAGAACAAATCTACCATTTTCCCTACATGATTTGAAGTTTATAAATGGCTTCCCATTGCTTCCAATGCAAGAAATAGGTGGAGGAAATGTTCCCCTATTTACCCTTGATCTCTTATGATCAAAATGCATGTACTCACCTTGTTTATCCTCCCTCGGATATCGTGAATCGAGGCTAATATTCTCATTTCCTAATTCCTCGACTTCATCAGAACTTTCAAATCCAAGGCCTTCAGTGCAATGAGATAGCCCCTCAGAACTCATTGAAGAAAAACTATCCCCATGCATATATTGTTTTTTTTGGCTAGTCTTGCTTGGATAATAACATGTTGGTGAAAAGGGGGTCTTGGTATTTTCCCTGAAGAGCCTCTCAATCCCTGTCAATTGATGGTTATTTGAGTCTGAAAGCGACGACGAAGATGATGATACAGAGGATGGAGGTGAGGCAGGATAAGGTGAGGAAGATGAGGGAGGGGCATTAGGTTCACCATGATGATTTTCTTGAAAATGCAATTCTCCAAAAAGCTCTGTAAATGAAGAATTATCAACTGGCTTCATTGATTTTATCGGACTCCATGATGAAAGGGATTCAAGAAGTGTTTTATTTTCTGGTAGTTGCTTATCAAATATGTGCTGCAGACTTCTACAAGCAGACATGCTATGAAAATGTTATTTCTTTTACTAGTGTTATTTCTTATGCCGATTGTTTCAAAATATGTGTCCTATAAATAATGAAATATTAGGGGGGTGAGGAGGTGCACGAGATGGTCATGAAGGTGTTGGTGATAAAGTCAAGAAATAGGTCCAATATATATCATGGATGCTTCTTTATGGGGTGCCAATAACTTTGGAGTGGAATAAGAGATGTGTGGTTTTGACGCTTCAAAATGGTCTTGGTGGTCACCATTGAACAGTATATGTCTAAGCTCTTCTTACTCCTTATCTCAAGTCAGCAAAAGTAAGTGTATTACAATAAGATTATAACCCAGAATAAAATCGCTAGAATCTCTGTCGAGCAGGACTGAAATCAAGAATTTAAAACCACTCTACTTGTTGAATGTTGAATTTGTAAAATTGCAAGTACTTCGAGGGCCGATCTGATATTTTAGGGAGTCTGTCACGAAAACTAAAAATAGGGCCACTTAAATGCATTAACATTTTCAATTTTCACAAAATATATAATATTATAATACTACAAAATATGCTTTCTTCGAGCATTGGTGGAGGCAAAATCGTCAACAATAGTATCAATATCAATATCTTTTAGCTTCTCCTTCTCGATGCATAAGGTTGCGATATCGTTCAATCTTTCTTGTGACATTGTTGAACTCAAGTAGGTTTTGATCAACTTCAATTTTGAGAAACTTCTCTCTGCGGATGCTACAGACACGGGCACAGTTAACAAGATCCGATATGTAATCGAAATATTTGGATAACAATCAGCACTTCTAACAAATTTCAAAATTTGGACCGCTGTCATTGGCTTATCTGGTAGAGTCATTCGCAAGACTCTCAGTTCTGAAAACAAATCATTCAAATCAATATCAGATGAATCATTATGAGATAAAGTATTTTTAAGAAGTATGCAACAATCTCTTAATTCACTATCGTTCAATGACTTTAACTTATCCGAATCATATAAAAATCCAAAAATACTTTCAAATATCTTTAATTGTTCAAATCTCTCTTTCAATGAAGCAATTGCCATATCCACAACGACTAAAAAATAATTAATCCTAAAAGACTCCTCCAAAGATTGTAATTCTTCGTTCTGATCATTTTCATCAAATTGTTTTTTCCTAAATATAGGGCGCTTTGTTCGAAATATAGGATCACGTTAAGTATCCAAATGCAACTTTTCTAGCGGTCTCCAAACTTTTCTCATATCCATCATTTCTAAAATTTTCAAAAAATAACATAACATTTTTCACTTGCTTCATGGAATTGGTAATGTTCATAGTCTTATTTTGTAACTGTTTGCTTACCATATTAATAGCGAATAAAATATCATACCAAATAATCATACCAAGCAAGAATTCAAAGTTCTCAATTGATGTAACCAAACTTTCTGCTTCACTTTTTGATTTCGCATCATCAGAGGAATGATATAATTCTATCAAAGCCAATCTTATTTGAGGGGCTTGAAATCTAATGGCTTTTACACTTTTAATTCTACTCTCTCAACGAGTATTTGACAAAGATTTCACAGTAAATGAAGAAACATTATCAACTAATATTGCCACCTTTTGAGAAACAGAAACTTGAAAATAGAGAATATAAAATTTGCACAACATAAAAAAACAACTTTTACAGTATTGCCCATATCACTAAGCGAAGATTTAGAATATGACAGCGCGCCCAGCGTATATAACGCTCTCAGTTTATTTCAAGTATTCTCTTTGAACACCTTGTTCATTTTACCTTTTTCATGTTAGAGCAATTAGCGTATCGCGCCCTCTAATATCATCAACATTAAGATTAAGTAATTTTGTGTATTTAACAATTCATTAAAAAGTCCCGATCGAGAGGTATAAATACACTTTCAAAAATCCTAAAAAATACTCTTCTATTTTTATTTCGCTTACTAAACATATCACATACTTGTCTTTGCAAGGGCCAATACATTCTACTGCGACTTACATCCGGAGTACAATCAAGAATCACAGAATAATATTTTGCTTCCTTTATAGTTTTTATTATAGAAATTCTAACATTAAGGCCTAAACGAGATATTAACTCATTTTGTATCTTGTAACTAAGATAATGAGTATGAATTTCATATTGATTTTGGATCGTCTAAGATGATCTTGCATTATTGGATCAAATTCTGCAATCATCTCAATAACTCCCAAAAAATTACCATTACTATCTTGATAAAGTTTTTCATTAGATCCTTGAAAAGCCAAATTATATTTAGCAAGACATTTGATGACGGCTATTATTCTAATCAAAACTTGTCGAAATCAGTTTTTTTCCTTCATAATTTCTTGTTGCAAATCATTATCAATAGTTTCATTTTTTCCCAACCTTAATCTTAGCTCATTCAAGGATTCATAATAGTCATATACTCCAAAAGCTTGTTTTCATGTTCGAGAAAAGTCTTTACCTTGGCAGTAATGCCACGTCCTTAAATCCTTCATTGGCTAATGAACTTAAATTTCCTCTTTGGATTTGAACAACTTACAAGCAAAAACAAAATATTTATCCAAATATTTAGAGCTTAAATCCTTGAATTTCGATCTCTAATTTCTCCATTACTCAAATTTCTTTCATAATGACTATATGAAAAATGACTACATTCTTCATCTAAAGGAAATACAAGGCTCAATTCTCTTTCAAATCCCTTCTCAACTAAAATATCCCTTGTTTTATTATCAATATTTTCCCAAGTTCTTGGGTCATATATATCAAAATGGGGTAAAGATTGACTATCATTAACTAAATTTACATGATTTAATTCAATTATCACATTATTCTCATTATCAAGTTCATTTAACATAATATTTTCATCACTTAAATTTTCACTTGATTGTTCATTAACTACATCATCATTTGAACTTTTTGAGAAAAATTTATGAATATCTCCTTTTTGTGATCCTACAAGTTCATTTACTAATTTCTTTTTCTTTTCTTTTTGACTTCCAAATAAATATTTTCTTGGCATAATTAATAATTTATAAATAAAGATAATAAGCAATACGTTATATTTAATTATATAAAATAACACACAAAATATAAATAAAACACAAAATAAATTCTGATTTAAAATGACTTAAGAAATAGAAAGGAATAATATTACACGATTATTTGGAAATGTGTGAATTCCAAATCTGATAGTATTGTTGAACTTTATCAAAAAAATTCCAAATTGATAGAGAATTTTTTCAGAAAAAAAAAGAATTAAGAAATGGGAAGCTAGAAGGTTTAATTGAAAATTTGGGATTTGGAAATTTAGAAAGGTTTAATGGACAACCTAACGTTAAAATAGAATTGGGGAAATAGGAGGCTAGAAGGTTTAATGGAATCATTAATTGGAATTTGGAAATTGATATTGTTTATTTAGGTTGAAAACATGGAATATACGGGGTATTAATTAGAATTTAGGATTTGGAAGTCTATACGAAAAACTTATACTATAATCTGCGTATTGAACTTGGAAGGTTAATGGGTATTGGTATTGGATCTTGGTAATGGACATGAAAGACTAGATAATATATCATAGATTGAATATTTGGGATGGACTCATCAACATATAAACATATAATTAAAAATTTTGGAGCCCTTTTTAGGGCCAGGGCCATGTGCGGTTGCCACCACGCGCTATGGGCTTGGGCGGAGGCCACGATTACTTATTGGGTAAGCCGATAGATAAAGATCCAACTCAAATTAAACATGTATTATTACCACACTACATATCTTGATAGATAATTATTTTTGACTTTTTGATGAGAGATTTTATTATAGTAGTATTACTAGTATACATATACCAATTTGGTAGTACCAAAATCAAAAGCCTTAATCGATGAGTCATTATTGACACCATTTTTTCAGTCTACATGATTGTGAAATTGATGCTATATAAGTGGTTGTTCAATATGAAGCGGAAAAATGAATGTAAAAATTATCAAAGGGGATAAGTTACAAGAATAAAAGATAATGAAAATAGACTATCTTTATGAAATGGAGGGAGTATATAAGTAACAATAATCTAATGGTGGAATTCTCACAGCAAGCTAATTAATGCAGCACAAGGAAGGGGACATGGTTTGATGTAAATTCAGGCTGGTGAGTACAACCAAATGAAAAGCATTGATGTACCACTGGGATCAAACAGATGAATATCATTTCATAAGTATTTCTTGAACAGATTGTTAAATGTACACAAACTGAACTAGGTTTAATGAAAATCAGCTGCACACTAGGAAGACATACATGGATCATACACTAGTTAATCATCAACATAATATGCAAGCACTAGTCATAGTGTCATTGTCAGTCAGAAACAGAATTGTATTCCTTCCATCATCGCCAGGCTCTAACTCGCTCGGTGATGGCGTTTATACGAATCAAGTTGTTAATTCCCTTGATCTTGTCTTCAGTTCCCACAGATTGAACAATAAATTGTTTCCCAGTACTTCTTGCCTGATTGTGATCACTTGATTGCGCTATCTTGTTTATCTGAGTATTCTCATCCATTGAAGTATTCGGACAACTCATAGCAGCATCTCTCGTTGTGGAGATGGTATCCTCTTGACTAGGAGAATCGCATGATTTCTTTCCATCAGATTCATCCGTAGAAGTTGAGTGAGCCATGACATCAACAGAGATGTCATCCAAGTTGTAAGAGTCTGATATATTGTCAGAATCATGTTCTTCCACAGCAGTATCCGAGTCAGGCTCTTCCACAACAAAGACATGATCAGCGGGCTCATTTGGTGTAGCAACATCTTCGCGAAAAAGTTGTGAAAGATTCGGATGTCCATCATCGTCAGATGGCTTTACTTGAGAAAACTTAGGAGGCTCTTTAGCAGCATCTTGTCTTTCACGTAAGGTCCTCTCTATGAGAGTCTTTAAAAAGTTCATCACTTGGACTGCATACATCAATGCAGTCAGTGGATCTGCCATCTACAAACAAGAACCACATACAAATAAGAAAATTGAGGGCAATATTATCAAAAGAAGAATGTCAATCATTTATTAACTCATACTTAAACTGTCTTCTTTAAAAAGGTCAATAAGATATAGCCATTTTCCATACAAAGGAGATTATATTAATCTCATTTTATATTTGAATGACGAATTTACAATGGAAGTGGTTGACTTAGTGTAAACGTGTCATTATACCCTTCGGTGAAAGTTTGGTGAAGTGATCTCAAGTATCAAGAGAAGAATACCTGTGTCATATTTGGTGCAAACACCACTGCTATATTGCGTGAATTCATCTTGTTTAGATGTTCCTCTTGCACAACATCAGCCATCAAGTTTATTGCCCAATCCAGTAAAGCTGTTTCTATTGGTGGTAGAAGCCTTACAAGTTGAATGCAGTCCTCTTCTGATTGACACTGCATTACCCGTTCTGGTGAAAGAGCATCAAGAATGCCCACGGGCAGCTCTCTAAACCAAGCCTGTGCAGTGACATACAAATTACGAAGTCAATAATAAGAGAAGGAAAATAAGAATCTCCATTTGAAGGTCCCTAACCCATGAATAAGATTTGATGTATCACAAAGATCATGAAGCAAAAAAAATGCAAGCCAGAATCTCCATTTGAAGGTCCCTAACCCATGAATAAGATTTGATGTATCACAAAGATCATGAAGCAAAAAAAAATGCAAAGCCCACTCAGTATTGAGAGTTGGAAGCTGTTGGGAGACGGTTTGCATTCTATTTAAGAAGAACCAATTTAATATTATCAGATTAATGAATCAAATAAGTAAATAACACATAGCAACGAGAGATCGTGTAACGCATACATATGAAATTTATGTGTATGTTGTTACCAACTTTACTAGATTTTCAGATGTAACCAAGCCCACATGAATGCAATCACCTTACTATAAAATGGATTTAACAGTTAACAAACAGGACAGAAATAGCCACATGATGTTATGGCAGATTGATTGCCATGCCATCTCATGCTTATAGACATGGTAGGTTTGTAGACTTGTAAAGAAATAACTGATCTAATAATTCTCATTTTCACAACTAATTGTCTAACCTCACATATCAATTAGTTTTCATGCTGAAAGCCCAATTGTCATACAGCATGCCCCAATGCCTCCTAAAAAGGATTCAGCGGGGGGGGGGGGGTTATTGTTGTAAAATTAGTCTATGTAGTGATCAAAATTAGTACTGCAAAGTTGAATCGGTGCAGCCGAGTGAGGCTAAACTAGTGTATGGTGAAATTAGACCTTACTAAGTTATCGACCATATCAGACTAATCAAATCAGGGGAACAAGGATGGACAAGGGTTCTATGGAAATATCTTTATTGGTGATTTCATATTCAATATCAATATGTCTTGGCAAATTTATACCTTGATAAGCCCAGCCAGACAATGTACATCAATGTCCTCTGGAACAATTCCCCTATTTAGTTGGTCCCTTACATATTCATTCTGGCTGTTCTCAGCGTTTATCCTAAAAATTCCTTCTGCCTGCATGAATATTGAACACATTAAATAAGTTTAGTATATTTGGGTAAAAGTTAAGCATTAATGTATACTGAAATTTTGAGATACATCCAAAAAAGTACTATGTCATGGACTCATTGTACTTGTTTTGTATGATGCACTATCATAAGAGAATGAATAAAATTCCAAAAGCTGATGAGTAAAATTAAGACATCAATTGAGCACCTGAAGACCTCCTTGACCATACAACCGTCTTTGCAAAAGCAGGAGGATTGTTGGAATACTGTTTCCTCTGCGGTCATATGATAACTGCATGGATTCTGTCGACACTCCAAAAACTGTTGTACTGCAAGTTTGAATACAGTAACAAAGAAGTTCAAATAAGTTCGCTTGTGGTAAAAGATACTCCGTATTAATCTAAAGCATATTCAGAAATTATCAATAAAACCTACGCTCCATAGAACAACCTCGTAAAATTCTATGTCAGTTTCTTTTATGAATCAGCAAAAGTGAACATTGTAAAAGCACCAGCAGATGGAGGAAAATGAAAGTTTACATTTAAGCGCATCTATAAGACTATAATCGACAAATAAAGAGAAATATAAATGTGACCTTATAAGTAATTAATAAGCAATGAGCAGCATGCTAGAGAAATATTCTTACACAATGGGAATCTACTCATGCTTTAGACATAAATACATAATGGGTGTTTGACTGATCTTTATCAAAGCTTTTTTAGGAGTTTGTACAACAAAAAATGATCAAGATTCACTTTCTCCTGCAATAGATTAATTATAAGCTGCCGAAAAAGCCCAGCCAACACCCTCATAACTCTAGATTCAGCAGCTACATTGAAATCATTAACTGTTCTATGTTTTATTGACCTCACAGTAAAAACCGGCACATGCATCAGACGTACTTACATACAAACAACAACTAAGCAGGTCCTTTGAAATCATTCTATATTCCATCTTTATAGACTTCACTGAGACTGTTGGATGTAAACAAAAAATCGATTCACTGAAAGGAGTTCCTCCTTCCAATATTAACTGAACTTTAACACTGTAAAATGAAAGAAGACTCGGCTGCTCACTGTTCAGCTCACAGCAGGGCGTACATAAGTTTTCACTCCATGTAAGACCTTTACAATCACTATCAAGAAATTAACATTATTAAGTCATGCCAAAGAGTATTATTAGTGATAGGACTAAAATAAATATAGCATGGTCTCTTAAGTTTCATAATGTCTTCAAATGCGGATTTGGAATCAATAATACTGGGAAAACATAATTTTCTCATCCTTACTTCAGAAGATAACTCTAGAATGAAGATGAGTATGTAATTTACATCATTTATATCACTATGAAGCGATCTTCTTCCACAAAAAGTTCCATAATTTTATGTAGAACAAAGTTTTATGAACATTCATACCAGCTTCCACAAAAAAGCTTCATAGTTTTCTGTTCTATGTTTTATTGACCTCGAGTATACGAGATTCCTTCGACGATGATCAACTTTATTTTCTTGTTTGGGCCACTTAAACTAACAAAGAGATGACTACTCGAGAAAAATCAATATATCTTTCAAACACTCCAAATGCAAGAATTATTCAAACTCCTAATAGGACATTACACATGCTACACAAAATGATACCATATCTTACTAGACGAAAGAACACAACTCACAGGGAGGGACTACAATCATTTCAATGCTAATTCACAAACATAACATAAACATACCCAAAAAGAATCACCAATGTGAAAATTTACGCATTAATACAGTGACATAAGATAAAAATCAAGATTCACTGCAGTTCAAAAAAAAAAAATTTGAAAATGCCAACCAGAAGCAACAACATTCACAATGGTAACAACCAAATAAAACCATCAACAAAGCTAAATCTTGTTGAAAATAACTAGAAACATAAATCAACATACACAAATATAACCACAGAAAACCATCAATAAAGCTATATCTTGTAGAAAATAACAACAAACATAAATCAAAATTCACAAAGTTACCAACAACAGAAACCCATCAATAAAGCTAAATATTGTATAAAATAACTACAAACATAAATCAAAATTCACAAAGTTAACAACAGAAAACCAACAATAAAGCTAAATATCGTCGAAAACAACCAAAAACATAAATCAAGATTAAATTTTTCTGAATCAAAACAAACCAAGAAAAAAAATGTACCTAGCACTAGGGGGCCTAGTAGGCACTTCAGGCTCAAATTCAACAGGCAATCCCAAAAACCCATTAAACCTATCAAAAGTTACATGAGCAACATGTTGCACATCAGTAGGCCACCCAATCTCAATCCCACCATCACAACTACTACTAGAACACATCTCCCCCCTCCTTTTCTTGCATGCCAACATGAAACTCTTCCTAAACAAAGCAACCAAAAGTGCTATTAATGACAATTGATTACTAGCATCCCTATTATTATTATTATTATTATTATTATTCTTTATCTTCACATTATCCTCATGAATAACTCTTCCATTAACCAATGTGGCATTGGAAACTGTAGGTGGAGGTGAAGAGGGTGAGGATGAAGAAGAGTGAAGGACCTCAGTCATTCTTGAACCAAATTGGTTGCATAAAAACTGGTTCTTGAATCAATTTTTATGGAATTTTCAGAAACTTAAGTACAAAAATTGGTTCTTGAATCAATTCTTCAGGATTTTTCAGAGATTGAACCAAATGGGTTGCATAAAAATTGGCTCTTGAATCCGTTCTTGAGGAATTTTCAGAAATTCAAGTATAAAAACTGGTTCTTGAATCAATTTTTATGGATTTTTCAGAAATTTAAGTAAAAAAACTGGTTCTTGAATCAATTTTTATGGAATTTTCAGAAATTTAAGAGTAAAAATTGGTTCTTGAACCAATTCTTAAGGATCTTTCAGAGATTGAACCAAATGGGTTGCAAAAAAAATGGCTCTTGAATCAATTTTGATGGATTTTTCAGAAATTTAAGTACAAAAATTGGTTCTTGAATCAATTTTTATGGAATTTTCAGAGGTTGAACAATAAAAATTGGTTCTTGAATAAATTCTTGGGCATTTTGTGGAGGCTAATGAATGAAAATATTGAGTGAATATTCTGAGGAATTTTGATTATTTTGTTGATTCTATAGTTTGGAATTTCTGGAGAGTAGGAGTGTAAGGCTACAGATGAAGCTCATTAGATACTTCTGATTGAAAAATGGATAAACTTCTTATACTCCCTCCAATTTTTAATTTATACTCCACGTTTTTGTTTTTCGAGATAAAATTTGATATTATTAATTATATTTTCTCCATCTCTTAATATTAGAGATTGAAAATTCATAAATTAAGAGTCGTATGTAAAACATAAAATTGGAGGAAAAAATCAAAAAGTGAGAGTTAAACTTAATGTAAAAATAAATGATTACTCCGTATTTAAGGATGGAAGGAGTGTTAGATTTTAAATTAATATTAAATCAATTCACTTTTCTTGTCTTTTAGTCGTTTCTTGGCATCATTAAAGAAATTTAAAAATTAGTCAAAAAAGTATATTAAAATATAGAATGATAATTGAGTAAAATTATATCATTGTTAGGTTGATAATTTAATAAGAAAAAATAAACAATAAAATATATTGAAAATGCTTAAATTCTGATTTTACATGTTAGAAAGATAAATTGATTTGAAACAAAAAAAATTGGCCTAGAAATATAACTAAAAATGAACGGAGGGAGTATCACTAAAGTTATTTTGATAATAATTTCATAGTTTTATTTTCTTATAAGGTTTTGATCGACATAATTAAAAAGTTATTTATGATCAAATTTTTATTTTGGAAAATAAAAATATAAATTCACTAAATTGAAGGAATTAGATGCGTGTGTATATGTGTATTTTCTTTTGACATAGCATGGGAGGGGGAAAATAGATGAAATGAAAACTTTAGCATATTTATAAATACAATTTAGTTCATCAATTTTGCATTCTATGAATTCTTTTTGTAATTTTTATTTAGGGATTAGTTTGATGCAAAATATTTATATCGAGGTTTCATTTCATTTAGTTTTGCTTTTATATTATTGGAAATATTTGTAGCTTGTAGTGGGAAATTTCAACATTAATATAATATTAATAAATTTCACTCACAAATATATGAACAATATTGTTGTAATTAAATGATTGAAAATTGCACAAATTGAAGACAGTAGACAATAAACTACAATATAAGAAATCGGTTCGGATTGGTATTAGTTATTATCTAATATTCAAGAATTATTAAGGTTTTATTTTTTGATTTTGGTATAACAGTTTGAACTCGTTATTAATTGTTTCCATATCATTATGTGAATTGTAATTGAGTTGACCCAGTTCAATTATTCAATCAGAGTGTAATAATAATTATATCAAATTAAAAAGTAAGATCATCGCCTATTACTATCTCTCTAATTTTCTGAAATTGAATTGGAAGCAGAGGCGGAGGGAGACAATATAGACGCTCATTCTGTTTGGAATTTTTTATATATATATCCTTAATTTTGATAATTTTTATAAAAATATTACATTTGTTCCTTTTGATTAAACTAGTTATTTTATAATTAGTCCTTCAATTTTATTTTTGGAGTCCGTCCATAATTAGAAGGATAATAATTGAAGAGGAATTCCCGAATGGGACTATGAACAAGTGAACAACACATGGAACCCGCTGGTTGGAAGTTGGATGTTTGAAATTAACATAATATTCCAAATTTTGTCTTATTTTATCCTACATTTTGAGGTGAGAAAAGAATTGTATGATTGTTACCTTATCTCATCTTTTTATACTACCATTGTTTGGTTGACACTTAACAGTTAGAGCCTATAAAAACACTATTATAACCAAACAAGATAAAATAAAATCAGAAGATTTAAGGAATCAGAAAAAAAATGGCAGATGAAGTTGGCGACAAGGTATTTTCAAGACTAGATGAGTTATTATGATTTCTATCTACTTTTTTTGTCTCAAAATAGTACTCCAATATCATTGAAGAACAATAATAGTTTTACTGTTTGAAGTTTTTGCAATTTGATTATTTTTATGGCCCCTTTGACATTGCTATTACACATAGCAATGACATGCTATTAAGAAAACAATAATGAATTATAAGTTACAATTCAAATTTTCAAACACATACTTATCGTCATTCTATCATTTTATAATTGTGCGGATCATGAATAAAGAGTATATTGAATAAACGATATGAGCTAAATTACATATTGTGTTAAACAATGTCACCTAAATTACACTATATATAGTAATTATAACGAGAATATCCTAATAGAGATTTAAGGGGAGAAGTTGGTCTCGTCAATTTTAGAAAAACTACATTGAACTTATAAATAAATTATAATTAATCCTCATTTCAGTTGATATTAATTAATGTTTATGAGCTCTCATTATTTGTTAGAATGAACAATTAAGTCTCATGAAATGTAGTTGTAAAAGTCCATAAGCTATTTTATGTGTTAAATAGTCCAATTTTTATGTGTAGCTTTGATAATAAAGGACTAATACTATTTGTTTATTTTTAATATTTCAACTTTTTTCATATGAAAAAACCAGGGCATATCAGCAGGAAATGATGGAGATAAAAATGGACAATTGAAGATCGGTCTGCTGGTTTCTGGTGCAGCTATTGCTGTTATTGGAGTTATAATGACATTGGTCAAGAAGAAAAAGGAGCCATGATTTGTTTTATATTTGTTGTTTGGGATTGTTTTGTGAACAATATGATGATTGTTATTTAATAAACTCATCATCTTGAAAAATAAATGTGATTTTCGAGTTCATTTGTATCAATTTTTGTATTAATATATGACATTATCATATTGAAATCATAAGTGTCATATTCTAACATATATATTTCTAAATCATGAGTGACATTATTAACCTTGTAAACTTTATAATTAGTCACAAATTCATAATTATTTATTTTTTGTGATCAGACATATTTCGATACATGTAACATGCTCATTGAGTGTTGTTGGCGTCAGTCCCAATTTATTTGAGGATCGATTTACATAGAGTATAAGCAAAAATATGTCAAAAAATCGAATTGTAATAATTCAGAAGCGTCGAGTTCCAAATTTAGCCTTTTTATCAAGTCGGGCCATTAGAAAATATTATTTTTAATGAGTTTATTAAATAATCAGTGTTCTTGTAGTTGATAGTTCTTAAAAAAAGCCTATAAAAAAGCGAATTATTAATTTAGCTGACTACATCACTCAATCGGGACCGGCCAAAAATAGTATATTAGAGAATTTATTAAATAATCAGTATTAATTTATCAGTTTACTACAGTTGATAATTGCAAAAAAATAAAAAATAAAAAATGGCCATTATTAATTTAGCAGCACTGTCAAGTCGGGACTCGATAAAAGTATCTTAGAGGATTCATTTAAATAATTATTTATTAATATGTCGAGTTTGTGTTGTTGATAATAGCGACATATATATACATGAAAAATGAGCGAAAAAAAAAAGGCAACATTATTAATTTAATCTGTATCCTGTTCGGGCGGCGAAAAATATTATCTTAGAATTTATTAAATAATCGAGTTTTATCCCAGTGGGGATTAAAAAACCAAACACCTATAGAGTCGTGGCCCGACAGCAATATTATCTTAGAGAGTTTATTATAGAATCGAGTATTAATTTTCGAGTTTACGGTAGGCGATAATTGCGAGAAAAAAATGAAAAAGAGCGAAAAACAGAACTATTAATTTAGCACCATATCGGGACCTTCATGTCTGGAATTGCTTGTTATTATATCGTCGAAATATTTACGATTAACCAACATTAGTGTTGAAAATTATGGAAAATATCTTAACTTATAATTTGGCGTATTATTAATTTAACACGCATCCACAGAGTTGGGAGTGGCCAAAGCTTTGCTCTTAGATAGTTTATTGAATGTCGAGTATTAATTTATCGAGTTTTACATAGTTGATAATAATTGCAACAAAAAAATTGAAAAATGAGCGAAAGAAGCACAATTATTAATTTGATACCGTATCCTCAGTCGGGACATAAAATATTATCTTAGAGTTTATTATTGTCGAATGTCGTAGTTGGTAATCGCCAAAAAAAATAACTTGGCTTGAATTATTAATTTAACACCTTGTCCTCGAGTTGGGACCGTACAAAATATTATAGTAGAGAGTTTATTAAATAATGAGTATTAATTTATCAAAGTCTCTACTTGTAGTTGATAATTGCAAAAAAATAAAAAATGATGCATTATTAATTTAGCACCACATCACTAGTTGGAAGCCCGTGAAAAATATTATCTTAGATAGTTTATTAAATAATCATTATTAATTTCTCGAATTTTTAATGCTTAGTTGATAATGGCGGCCAAATATATATATATATATACATATATATGAAAATGAGCGAAGAAAAGAAGGCATTATTAATTTAGCACTGTCGCGAATTCGGGACCGGCCAAAAATATTATCTTGAGAGTTTATTAAATAATAGCTTTTTATCCTGAATGCGAATAAAAAATAAACCCGAGCACCGTACAGTCGTGACTAACCAAACGTATTATCTGAGAGAGTTTATTAAAGGATCTAGTATTAATTTACTTGATTTTTTACATTAGTTGATAATTGCGGGAAAAAAAGAAATAAAAATGAAAAATGAACAAAAAACATGAATGATTAATTTAGCCATGCATATCTCAGTGTTATCTTGGAAAGTTTATTAAATAATCGAGTTTCAAAAAAAAAACTAAAAACAAAAAGCCAAAAAAAGAAGTAGCATGGAGCGTAGGATAAATAGTAATTGTATGGACAACGCGTGCGTAAGGCGAGGACAGCTGCTCCTGTGTGAAATAGTAAAATGAATGGAAATAGTTTTATTACCTTTTAGAGACAAGCGAGCATCTTTCAATGTTTATTAGAAAGCAATTTCGATAAATGCTTTATAAAGGCTTGACTAGCGAATTTACTTAGCGGGTGTTTTATGAAAGCTTGGCAAGTTTTTTCGTATTTTATAAGGCAACCGGCGAGGATTCATTCATCTTTGTAAGTGAACAAGCGAGTTCAACTCATGTTTATAAGACAACAAGCTAATTCATTTAATGTTTGTTATAAACAAAACAAAAACAAGCTACATATGAATTAAATAATACATAAGAATGAATTAAATAATTAATTACATAAGAAATAATTAAATAATTAATTACTAGTTAAACAACTAATTACATAAGAAAGAATTAAATAATTAATTTCTTAAAAATGAATTAAATAATTAATTATATAAGAATGAATTAAAGAATGAATTAAATAATATAGGCTAAGTAGGCGTCAAAATGACTTCGTGAGTTAGTATCTCGCAAGGACTCATATTAGAGTGCATAACCCACATGGCGAGCGTGCGTGTCGCTATGGAAATCTGATGTCTTCGAACTTCCCCAAGCCGGTGTCATGTTGTTAAAGTGTATTTTTCATTACCTTATATTATATTTTTTATGATCATATACTAACATGTCATTTTCTTAATTTCATACTTGAGGTTGCGGCAATGAGTCGAACCTTCATCCGATATCGTGGCTTACATCTGAGGCATCTGATCCCGTACATGCTTCGAGTGGAAGCGTTATATCGACTTGCCGGGGCCGGAGGTTTTACCGGTATGCGTCCGATGGATCGGGTTGTGAGACAGGTCCACCGGCAAACCTTTCGGCCAGAGCACTTTCATCTTGCCACCAACATGGTTGGCAGTAGCTATCAGAGTTCTGATCTTGAAGTAAGATGAAGAACAAAGCAACCAGGACAACCAGGATGATTAGTTTGATTATTATTTTGCATATTGCGTATTTCAGATATTATGAATGATGTTTTTCTATGCAATAAACACTAAATAAAAATGTCAATAACAGCACAAGCACAAACATAATTCGTTTGTCTTCCTCGACAAACGTGTCCTGTCAACCCATGTAATGATAAGACTACATATCTTTCACCAAAAACGAGGTGGAAACAAACAAACTATTCAAATGTTATAAGTATCTGGCGAAGATTAAGTTCGCGTGGTTGTTGTAAACAAGCAATTAGTCGCGTACTTCTTAACATATAAGAACTAAAATAATTTGTTTGCATGTGTATTTTTATTCTTTATAGCACGATAAATTGCATTGTCTTTATGTCGCCCACCATATTGTCATTACAAAATTTTTTTTTAAAATAACATTATTTTCTAAAAACAATAATTTTATTATCTTTGTTCTTCAACCCAAATTTGCATAATCAAAGTTTTAAAACTATGAACAATAACGGAGCATCCATCGCGTTTACGGTTTTGAGTAGTAGTCTGAGGATGGTCAAATATTTTTTATTTTGTCAATTTCTTTAATATTGTATTTTCTAACTAAATTAGTTCATTTAATAGTTTCTATCCAAGTGCAGGGCAAATCTTAGATGTAATATTAATAACGACATAGTCGTACTGAGGTGAAATCGTCAAATCGTAGGCAAGAGTCACCCAATCGATGGATGACTCAAATTTAAAAGACCGCATTAGCTTAAATAAGCCAATAAAACAAGATTCATCGAAAGAAGCGGGTTATAAAGAAAGTAATCGATAAGTGGTATTTCCTAATCACACAAAAGCTTGACGAGGAGTACAACAACTTCCATAGTATGAAATGTCGACAACATTTCGTTAGAAATCTCGAAATAACGACAATATAGAAATCCGAGACTACAATCAAAACAAACGGGAATTTGTGAGGATCTCACGACCCTTTAGTGTCACTAGGCACTAAGTCCACGATCACACCAAGCGATTCAGCTGACGCCACACATCCGGCGACACAAATAAAATGCCGCTAGGAAGCGAATAGGGAGTAGCTTAGTGAATACTTATACCGAGTAGAAGTGTAACCCGCACTCAGCGTAGCGTATAAAAGATAGTTAAATTGTAATTTATTAGGTATTGCGAGAATCTTATACAACTTAAGGCCATAATAAAAGAAAATATCATTATCATGCTTGCATCATAAAAGTATATTAATACCGACATTACTATGAATCATAATAAATATAAAACGAGTTAAAAATCCAAACTTTCTTTCACCAGTCTGTTCTATAGGTTAAAGTCTACTTATAATACAAATTTCATAATTTTTAGAGTAGGTTTACTATTTATTTCACATTTAACTTTAAAAAGTCAAACTAAATCTAGAAAAGTCAACAAAACATAATTCAACATTTCTATCCAAAGATTTCATCATCAAGATGTTCAAACATCATCATTTAAACTTAGATTATACATATATGTTCAAGAAATTGTTTATTTCTAACTTTATACCAAAGTCAACGAAATTCAAACTTAAAATCATCAAAAAAATACATAAGAATCAAGAGCAAGTTATACCTTAGGTGATTAAGATGTTTGAGAGGAGGTTCTTGAGCTTGATTTCACTAGGAAAATGGAAGGAAATTTTTGGGTAGAAGGGAGGGGACGGGAGTTCGGCCAAGATGAGGAGAAAGGAAGGAAAAATGTGTGTGTGTGTTTTTTTTATATATATAAAGGAGGTTTCTTAACCTTGAAGTAAGCTAAGCAAACACGAGGTGTCAATCACGAGGTGTCGTTTCGTTTCTTAGCTAGGAAGGAAAAATGAGTAGTACTTAGCTATATACTTGTCAAGTTCGAGTTATTTCATAATGTCATCTAACTTGAAAATACGTACCAGCGGAAGGACATGCGGTGTATGGTTCCTAACCTTTGTCGAGATAAGATGAGATAAGATGTGAAATATCTTTGCTATAAGTTAACTAAAATTTTATCAAGTTTTCTAAATCGTCATAGCACACATATAACAAATATCTATTGTAATGCAGTCTCGGTTCGAATTTGTAGGGATTCTCTCTGAGGATTTGGCGTTTTTCGAGCGTGTGCGGCGACAATGTGTGACTTCTGAGAGTTCGAAACCAAGAATGGTCCACTACCGAGATTACCAGCATTGACGGAGTTGAATACGTAATTTAGAAGTTCGACTAGAAACAAGCGAGGCGTGAAAAGCCAGCTCTTGTCAATTGTGGAAGTAGTCCAAACAAATTTCACAATAATTAAGTATTTGTACTTTGATTCAATATCAATAAAGACCACATTTTCTAAATATTTTCGTGTACTCGATTTTTCTTTGCATGTTTTACAAGCCTTGAGTATCTTTAATGTTTGTAAGTAAACGAGTTTAACTTCATGTTGTCGATAAGCTAGCGAAACGAAAGTTTTTTGTGATTCTCTCATATTAAAGCAAGTTATCCTTGTTTGTTTCTTTATAAGCAAATTTGTTTGTTCTTTCTGATACGTGGCATGTCGTTGTTTGCTGCTTTGTCATGAGAATAATTGACACATTTCTTATGATAAATGAGAGAATAATTCGACTTGTTTAACTTGCTGTCGTAAGTTAATTGTTTGTTTGCTTGCTTGACATATAGGCGTGTTCGTTGGGGGTAAAATATTAATTTATGCTTTATTTGATTGTTTTTAATTGTGTGTATAACAAGCCCAGAGTAATGCAGAGACCCAATTTTTTATATATATATACTCTGATAAAAAATTTGTGTATCTTTGAAAAACAAACCAGAAGAACAACAAATAAACAATTTAAACATAGAGACAAGAACAATAGATCTAAAGGCAATTTAAGTCATACTCAAGTGATGGATTCATGCGTGAAAATATCATATTTTTCATATACGAGTTAACAATTACAAGCACAGCAGCCAACACTCCAAGTGTCATTTATTTTTGGAAATTATACACACCAAGAATCATTAAAGAAATAGGAAAAAAAAGTGAGGATTGAATTTTTTTATAAACTTGTATAGTTCAAGTCGGATCAAACCTTCTATTAGAGTTACATCATGCTTAAAATTGAGGTTTGACCTCGATTCAGACAATGTAGAATTGAATCGATTTTTACAAGTCAAATCAAGATTTTATGGAATAAATTTTCACGCATGAAACCATCCATGCATCTGTCGAAACTATAGACCGACAGTGTAATTTACATAATTGGTTTCTTTCTTGTGCTAAAAAAATACCGACTATATAAAATGTACGATCGTGTTCACTCGTGATGCATGAAAATAGTTCCACCATAAAACGAGGTGTCCAATCTCCTATCACATTTTTCTTCACTACCAATTATTTGGTGAAAATAAATAAACCCCCCTCCCCTCTGAACCAATATACACACACCCAAATAGTGATTTTGATTTTTGAAATGCTGAAATAAGCTATTTTGTTAGAATATAATTTTTGTGACTGCTATACTTAAAAATGGGGGGCAAAATAGTCATTTCCCTCAAACATATAACAACTCAGCCACCCCTCCCCCCTCCCCCGTCCCTCAACTTATTAGTTCATATCTTCTTCACCCCAATCATTTTTATTTCCTCATATAAAACACCCAATATTCTTTTCAATTCAAGCCTCCACAATAGCAGAGCATTACCTTGAAGATTCCCTCTATATAATCATCACATCGAACAAATCCAGCTACAATTTGTTTATTTAGAGCTTTCAATTCATCAGATTTGCTCCATTTTTAGGAAGTTTAATTAATTTTTTATTTATACATAAATTTAATTTGTTAAAGCTTGAATCTTTATTGGTTTCTTGATAATGGTATGTTTGGATTGAAGTGAAAGTAGGTAAATGAGTACGTTAAATTTTAAGTTCATCCCGTTTGAGTTCTATTTTGTTAATGATGGTTAAATGATTCATTTCGATTCAGCTAGATCTACACTATTTTCTTTAACCTCGAATAAGGTGTAATGTAGTTTAATGGTATTTTTAGTTATATTTCACTACTTTGAGTTACGTTGACAAATAAAATAGTATTCTAACAACATTTGTAGAATATTCATCAGATTCAGCTCAACTATGTTCACCTACCTTGATTTAACTATCTTCACCCGATCCAAACAGACCATAAAAGAATTAGATTTAAGATTTTAGCTTGGGTTTAACAAATTGTCCAGTTTTGAAATCTCATTGTTGGCTTTTGGACTGTATTTTTGTATATGTCAGCTTGATATTTGGTGAAATGTATATCAAATGGTAGTGTTTTAGTGTTCTTTACTGTTGCTATGATAGATCTGATTTGAATCGAAGTTGTGTGTATCATTTACGGCTACAAAGTTTGCTACAGCTGGTGGTTGACTTAGAAGGAAGAATTGATGTTTGAATCCATATAAGAGTGTTGCGAGATTGGTTTGAAGTCTTTGTAGTCTTTTTATGTGAGGCAATGTGATTGCATTTCTCATCAAAATATAACTATCTTGGTACTATATTTGATGGATAAAGTACACCAATGCGGTGGTTTCTATAATTTTATATTTGGTGTCATAAGATATAAAGTGCTCCACTTTTTTAGAAATGAAAATTGTTGATGTAGGTTCTCGTTTCATTAATTTATATGAATAGAACATCAGATTCTCTTATAAGCCAACCATGAGTAATATCTTGCTAGTAGAAATGGTAGCTGGACTCCTGAACCTTGCCATACTGCCTCAGTAATGGGAATAATTATAATGACGGTGAGACAAAACAAAAACAGGCAAGGTTGATAGGGGACTTTGACTGTCAACAACATTCCTTAACGTAAAAACCCCATTGAAAGGAAGCGGCAAGAAGATAAATAAGAAAAGGATAAGAAAATTGAATTGTTGTGCAGACTTATAGAAGGATAATGCAATTTCTTGGTTGAGCCATCAGTCATCACCATGACATGTACATGATAAGTATCTTTGATGCACTTCTTTTTATGATAAATACCAATTTCGTTATGCTTATTGAATTTTTATTTGTCGTTTCTATTCTCTTTCTAGTTATAATCTATTTTTTTGAAATCCTTTGCTCGGGGATTTCCTGTTTTCTTGTGTCCATGTTTTTCCATGCTGATTCTCTTCTTTGTAATTGTGTTGCAGGAAGTTCCACAGAGCGGTACGTTAACTTGGATCTGATACTCTATTTGTGACACTGGAAATTCCTGCCTTGCCTCTTTCTGAGGCAACAGTCTCATTCTGCTAAATCTGATAATTTGGTCTTTGGACAGTTCTCTGCCTGTTATTAATTAATACATACTGCTGGTTTCCTGATAATACATATCACGCCACTTCACTATCGCATTATGCGGGGTTTAGTACAATTCTCTATTTATATTTGTAGCACATTAAGTATAAATAATTCATGGTCATAGCTACAGTGCTTGTTTTCAGAAATTTCTCTTCATGCTATGCATCAGCATCATGATCATTGAATTTCCCATTTGGGGCTCCCATTCTGTTTATTATTTACCCCGGCATTGTATCTATATTTCTTTATCTACAATTATCAAATTAATTTCTTTATCTACAATTATCAAATTAAACCTTGAAGCCATATCAATGCCAGAATTAAAACCTTACAGTTCCTATTGGTTTTTCATTTTCTTTCCACCATAGATTATTGATGTACTTCCTCCAATGAACTCTTCTGGCGTCTGTGCCTTGTTCACAGTTCTTTTCAAGCATACTTGTTTATAATCATAAGATGTCAAAGGAGAAAGCATGTGTGTCTCCAGCTTTTGAGGCAGGTGAAGCTGAGAAACATGGTGAACCTGAGAAATTGAATGAGTATGCTGAGAAGGTAGATCTTTATGAGGATAATGGCAATGAAGACATAATGGATGAAGTAGAATATGAAGAAGAAGATGTGTCCGAAGAAGAAGAAGAAGAAGAAGAGGAAGAGGAAGAGGAAGAGGAAGAGGAAGAGGAAGTTGATGAGGAGGCTGATAATGCTGATGTGGTTGAAGCTGAAAAACCCTTCTTTGAAAGTGACTCTAAGGTTGTAGATGATGGTGAGAGTAAGAAGCATGCCGAGCTTCTTGCCCTTCCTCCCCAGGGTTCTGATGTATATATTGGTGGATTCCCCCAAGATACATCTGAGGAAGATCTGAGGCATTTTTGTAATTCAATAGGGGAAGTTACAGAGGTGGGCCCTTTCTTATTAGCTGGACTATTAACAACTTCAATGAAGTCTGACACATTTGTTTATTGGTGAAACAGGTTAGAATAATGAAGGGAAAAGGTGGGGAGAACAAGGGCTATGCTTTTGTGACCTTTCGTAGTGTAAAATTGGCATCAATGGCAATTGAAAAGCTCAATAATACAGAAATGAAGGTAGGATTCTATCTGATGTAAAACATGTCTACCCCATAGCATAGGGTGTTTAGCCTAGCTTCTTTTGATGAGCTTATAGGATCTTTGTGGTTGTTTGCTTGAGCTCTACTAAAACTCCATCATCAAACTCAGTTTTCGTCTAACAAGGTTACTGATAGGCTCCCAAAAAGAAGCTATGCAATATTCATTAGGAGCTTTTTTCTAATTCAGTTTAATAAAAAAGTTCAGCCAAACACCGTCTATTTGTTTTTTTCCAGTTTTATCTTTCTTTTATTTCTACTGTGCATTTGATTATTCTCTATCATGATCTTGAAGTACTGATAGTGATGTGTTGTTTTCCTCTTCTGCGCCAGGGGAAGAGAATAAGATGTTCGACATCGCAAGCGAAACATCGGTTATGTATAAGTAATCTCCCTGATAGCTGGGATGCTGAAGATTTGAAGGAAGCTGTGTCAGAGCTAGGTCCAGGAGTTACTTCTGTGGAGCTGGTAAAGGCTTTGGTCATATACCATCATTTTTGTTTGATATTCAGGATTTCGATTTTAGATTACTGTTTCCATTGAAGTTTCACCATTCTTAAATTGGATTGTAGGATTTGAAGAATTCAAGTAATCATAAAAGATGTGCCTTTGTAAAGTATTATAATCATGCGTGTGCCGAATACTCAAGGCAGAAGATGATGGAGCCAATGTTCAAACTCGAAAATAAAGCTCCAACTGTGAGCTGGGCTGACTCAGAAAACACCGAGTCGTCTGCTTCTCAGGTCTTTATCATTTTCCAGACTTCTCCATTGCTTGAAGGGAAAGAGGGATAATCTGTCTATTTGTAGGAAATATCTTTTATCATAGTTCAAAGTAGTCTATATATCTTCAATAATATGCTAGGAGCTTATGCATAAGTAGGTGGATTGGGTCCTGAATTGTGTCATTGATTCTTGAATGAACTATTATTATCACACGGCCACTGATGCATGCAGGGGAAGGCGGTTTATGTTAAGAATCTTCCGGAGAATGTCACTCAGGACCATCTAAAGAATCTATTTAAGCATCATGGAAATATCACTAAAATTGTTTTGCCTACAGCAAGGCCTGGGCAAGAGAAAAATAGAATCGGTTTCGTTCATTTTTCGGAGAGTTCAGGTGCAATGGAAGCAGTAAAAAGTACAAATTCATATGAATTGGATGGTGAGAGTTTAACTTTACACTTGTTAAATTGCAACCTCTGACCTTCGTTTTTTGTTAATTTTTACAGAGTGTTACCTATTCTTTTCTTCTTCCAATGTTTTAAACGTATCATTTTTATATATTTGGTGCATTCCACTGTTGAATATGATAGGTGCTCTAGTAATCATGAATCTACTGCATTGCCATCCCTACAAAGTTTTTATTGTAACTCTTCTATATAACCTATATAATCAATATATATTGCAGTATCAAAGGCATGATTGTAACTGTTAGTGATGGCCATCAAATTAAAACTTCTGCCTCTAATAGGGTGTGTGGCTGAGTGAAAATCGTATTGCAATAGATACAGATTCATTGTTGTAAATCTTATGTAGAAAAAGTCGTGCGGCAGAAAAATACACACACACATGTCCATATACATGTTGCAGCTCCAAAGGCATGATCACAATTGTGAATGCTAGCTATTTCTATATACTTCTACCTCTAAGAGGGTGTTGCCTGACTTTTTCGGCAGCTAATTAGTGATTTATGTTCTCTAGACTTTTTCTGCAGCATTATAAACTTATAAGCTGCTGTCTTTTTCAGAAAAAGCAGAGTCTGGCACCTTATAAGAATATCACTTTCTACTAGACCTAATACCTATTAATCAATTATTTCACTTAGTACAAAGTAAACTTGAAGTCAACTCTACTTAATGCGGAGTTTGCTTTTATGTGTTGAAGATAGCTTATAGTGATTTTAAATTTCTTGTGTTCTTTTTCTAGGTCGAGTGCTAGAGTGCTCCTTCGCACGGCCTCAGGCTGAGCACAAGCCAGTTGCTGGTTCCACTGCACAAATTTCCCATTTGCTTCCAAGTTATGCTCCTCCTGTCAATTTTGGTTTGGCTGGTGGTGCCTATGGTGCTGGCTTTGGCGCTTCATGTTTTGCTCAGGTGACGCTCATTGTTGCCAAATATCTGAGATTTGGAGGTTTCATTGTGGGGTCATCAGCAGGATTTTTCTGAAATTTTGTACTAGTTTTATTATTATTTCATTTTAGATCCCAATAAATATCCTGGTAATTCCTATCTTTTCTGCTTGCTTTTATGCAATGCTAATGTTGTTCTCCTTTGCAGCCAGTAATATATGGGGGTGCTCCTTCTCCTGCTGGGATGACCATGATGCCAATGCTTCTTCCCGATGGACGAGTTGGTTATGTTCTGTAAGCCCATTATATTCCTTATGTTTATTTTTATACTTATCAAATACTACAAAATCGATACTCTTCCGACACCCAGTATGAACCATTTATAGATTTTGCTCCGGAAAAGCAAGCCTCCGGTACATCATGGCTGCATGCTCAAATGTGTGTCAGTGTATGTAAGATATGTAGGGTTCCACTAGTGCCATTCTTGATGTCAACTTAAAACAGATTAGATTGGCTTTGATCCTTTTAGGGAGTACACAGTGATCTTTTGCATTTTATCCATCTTATGTGCCACCACATGACAATCTTCACCAGTAAACCAAATCAATTGAACCGATCATAATTCATACATAAGCATGCATTTATTTTCCTGAATTCTATTGGCATGTCAAGTATGTCATATAGCTTAAATTTTTAGCCTGCGTTGTGCAAAGTATGCTTAGGGAATATAATACACATTCACTACATTTTATATGTGGACACCTCCTATACACAATGTTTATTGTTTCTGGATAGACAACCTATATGTACCCTTGAATCAACATGCACCGATGAATAATGTGCCATTGCAACTCCCAATTCTTGGCGTTGGAAGTGAACTAATCTAGTTGTTGAAGAGTCATATATGCCCTTTGCCGATTGGTGGCTTCATTCTTGATGATTGTTGGAAGAGACAATAAATTTGTATGCCTCGCCGGCTTGAACCTATCAGCTAGCCACTTGTATACATATATGCATTTTTCTTTTTTCCTGACAAATGACACTACAAATTCTTCTGCAGGCAACAACCAGGAGTCCAGCCCTTCACTACTCCTCTACCTCAATTTACTAGTAGGGGCAGCAATGGTGGTAATAGTATCGGAAGAGGTGCAAAAAGAGGTGGTGGCAACCTCACATGGAGAAGGCAGGGTAACGATAGTGGCCAGGGACATAGACATCGTCCATACTGAATGTTAACATTGTACTTGTCCAAGACTAATCACCACGGCCTGTCATCGCTCCTCTTCAAGCACAACTTTTCTCCTAGTTTCTTCATATTGAATATTTTAAGTTAATGTAGCTCGAAGAACATCAGATTCTCGGTTATTATTGTAGTGCATCGTATGTAAAACAATTGCTTCAACTTCATATCTCCAAAAGGTTAATGATTTAATTTTAAGCTTGGCATTCTGATGGCCTCATTGCTCAGTATGAGTTTATTTGCCTATAAATGCAAATACTAAGATGTATCTTTTCTCTTAAAAATATGATTATAAAGTTTCAACTCCTAATCTCTACCTTAAAAATTCAATCTGTAATCACTACTCCAAGCTTGAACTTTCAATCTCAAGGCCAAATTCATTCATCTCACAGATGAATCCCCCTTTACTTCTTTGAATTTCTTTTGTAAATTCTATATTGAATGAGCTTGTAATTGAATCAAAGCAAGTTTATTTCATTGAAGCGTCTGTAGTCCAACGGTTAGGATAATTGCCTTCCAAGCAATAGACCCGGGTTCGACTCCCGGCAGACGCAGCTTCAAATTCTCAATTCTGTTTAGTTTCTTTTGTTACATTTGACGCACACTTTCATTCTTTTCAAATTCTCAATTCCGTTTAGTTTCTTTTGTTACATTTTTAAATATCCCAAGTCGCAATCCCTACCATTTAGGTTGCAATAAAACTCCTTTCATCCTTAAAAAGATTATCTTTTTAAAATTTAATGTTTTGACTTATTAAATTTTGAGCTCAAATGTTTTGTTAATTTGTTGTATACTATTTTGTGACAAATATATCAAAGTCTAGTATGTTCAACTTACTTCCTATTTACATGATAATCTTGATTAAAATTGAACTTGTGTATTAATTAAGATTGCCAAATTTGCTAATGTTCATTGAAAAAACAAATTGAACAATATTTTAGGATAATAATATTTAGGTTGGAAGGGGAAGACAAAATTCTCTTGTACCATTTCCTTCTACTTGAAAAGTTCCAGAAAAAAGGGTAATCCAGGCAGGCTTGAAAACAAGACCTCAACACCATAGCAAAACTATCAACATATAAATAATACTTCCAATTACTAAATAAAACTGGAGTTTGTGTGTGTGTCTAAGATGCCTTTCAACAACCATTTTAATATGAACTATAAAGGTGTGCACCTAAATGATATTTCTCATGACTACTATTTGTTGAGCACTTTACAACTATGAAGTTAATGAGAGCAATAAAAAATCAGTATGGAGGCTTCTCTACAGACTTAAGGAGCTTAGAAATTTCTCATTAGTATATTGAAGCATCTTGAATCTGGAACTGAGATAGTATCTGAAAATATGTTCTGATTACAAGTTGGAATCACTATCTAATATTTTTGGCTAAGCATTTTTCAATCAGCCACTACTAACAGAAAAAAAGCTTTCAAAATCTAAGTTTTTCTTCTGCAAGAGTGCTGCTTATACTTCAAAAAAAGCTCAGCCAAACATAATTGAAAATGAATGTAAAGCAATAAACTGTACAGAAGTTTATGATCTGAGGTATGTGGGAGGCCCTTTGACTTCCCAAACACAAAGCTACAAGCCAACGCTTATGAAGTATGATGGATTCAGGATGATGAATCTGTCCCGGCCACGGAACCCTTGCATATAGGACACCAATTCTTCACCCGCAGCCAATGCTCTATACACTGTATGTGGTAACTATGTTCACATCCCAAGTTCCCGATTTCATCTCCAGCGTCGTACTCCTCCTGCAAAAGAAACAATAATACTGCGTCACACTGAGCAATAATCAATCGCAATACTTGTTTTTGAGTATCAAATCATGATAGCAAATTGAAGAAGTACTGCAGTTCTGAACTATAGCTTGAGATCAGAGATCTCAAACGCCCTCCTATAGAGGAATGGGAGATATCAGTGCCACGACAATCTTCTGTAGGACTCGGTGAGTTTACACAAATGGGAAATTTGGCAGAACATACAGACAAATCTCAAGACAGAATTGCTAACTAGTAACTCCAAATTAGGCTCAGAAACCATAGAGGCTCCTTGTTCTTTGGCTATGAATGTAGCAAGATATCTATTCTGACATCAACTTCTGCTAGATTCAGTAAGTTTCACAATCATGTAGACGCTGGGTAAATATTGACAATCCTAGAAAATTCAGAACATAAACGGTACTTGTAACATTATTGGGTATTTTGTACCTGACAAATACTGCATTTGATGTCATTTTGACGGCCAGAGCCGAAGTGTGCCTCATCTGAAGAGTGAGGGCGGTAGGTGCTTCTCTGCAGGCATTTTGTTATTGCTTCTTCAGAGAGAGCTGTGCTCACGGTACCCATTCTCTCCTCTAGAGCTAATAATTCCTGTTTAAAGACCCCACATCCATATTAAAGTGAAGATATAGTCAAATGGAACAAATCTACTTTTCGAAAACAAACTGTAAAATTATTGGAGAGAAACATGGATACCGAAAAGAGCATGCAAAGAAAACAACCCAGATCATAATTATATGAAATACAAGAACAATATAAGAAAGTGATAGTGTAAAGAACAAGAGTCAGTACATTAGCGGAAACAGTCACATACCTCATATGACATGTTATCAATGTCCATCCTCATATCCCTATGCTGATCAAAGACATTTAGGCTGCTGAGGAATAAGTTGGTCTCAAGAGAAAGTAATCTCTGTAAGCCAAAATTCCAAAATCAACAATTAATTATCAAACTCTAAAATGCAGAAACAACACCAGCTAATGTGTAGTATGTTAACCTCATATGTCATCTCATCATTTTGTTCAATTCTCTCAAGTTCCATTAGTACCTAACGAATGGCAGAAGTTAAAGTGGGAAAAAGAACTAAAACAAAAGATGCACAAAATTGGATCCAATCTCTCATGTGTTACGTTTGAGCAAGGAAAATACCTCAGCAATATCATCAATGTTATACTGCCAGAAGGCATCACGATTCCTGAAACGAGTGTTCCCAACCTCTGTGGATGTAGATTGAATGGAACCAAGTACATCACTACCAACACTAGTAGATGCAGAACTTGCATGACTTGAAGATCCTGCCGGTCTCCTCCGATATGAAGCATTCACCTCTGAATTATTTGGTGTTTGACATCGACGAGATCCCTGGATCGTTAAGGTGGAATTATCTTGTGATAGATTGCTTCTCTTGCCTCGATCAGAATGTGTAACCCTATCGTTTATTTGCCTTGACCTCCCATTTGTTAATGAGCCAGGACTTATACTTGTACCAGAATTCCACCTTCTACTAGATCTTACATCAGCTATGGAAATGCGACTCTTAGGTTGTGGCAAAGTCCCTTCGTAAGTCGAGTGACCAGTTAATTTCTTTCCTCTTCCAGATGAACTACTTTCTCCATCAGGATCTCTCTGTCTTATTTCACCCCTTTTAACAACTTTGGATTCAGTCGGGCTTCCAGGGATTGCATCAGATATTCTGCTGCACTTCACATTTATTAAAGGATAGCTACCCACACTTCTACTAACTTTGGATGAAGAGGACACGGATGGTAGTGAAGATGTGTTTTGCTTTCCATTGCCTGAAATCGCAGGAGACTTTCTCCAAGGCCTATCATAGGATGAAACTGAAGAGCTTCCGACCCCTGACAATTTAGTTTTACCACAGCCAATTTCATTATTTCCTGTTCCAATAACTCTATGAACCCGTGTAGTGGAATTGGAAACACCAATCTGCTCTGTGGCACCATTGAGACCACCCTTTTCCGGCTTCAGATGAGAATTTAACCTCCTTTGAGTCGGTGATCTTTTACTATTGCCAATATCAGCTCCAGCGGTTGAAGGGGTTTTAGCAATTTCCTTCCTATTCGAAGATCCACTAGGTGGAGTCAGGGGTTTTGTTTTCTCTGAGCATCTAATTCGAATACCTTTCGCATGGTTAAGTCTGCCATTGCAACCAATTCGGTTGCAGAACTGAGCATTTTCATCCTCCTTTGCACACTTATCGCGTATACCAGGACCCTTCCTTGGGATAACAAGTCTACCAATAACTCTTTTATTATCCATGTAACTTGTTCTGCAATCCAAATCATTCAACCCCATTAAAAAGGTACTTCATGATATTAAACACAACTTAACAATTACTCAACTGCTCATCATCAAGTTAATCAGCTATACGAAATTTACAATTGTAACACCTTGATAAACAAACTCGAAGAGATCAGTCTAAAGTCGAAAACCGTTGTTCTTTCAACCCAAAAGACCAAAAACCATGCTTCAACTAACCCCTAAATATTGACCAACTTTTTCTTTCTTTTTAATTTTCATCTTATACATAGAAAATTCATGACTTTGACAACAAAAACTTTAGCTGGCTTATAGTTAACAACTAATACACGATTCAGAACGAAACCAATTCAATCGAACCAATTAACATATTAATACAAAAATTCAAAAACTAAACAATCACTCAACAACTGATCATCAACAAGCTAACCAAAAAGACGAAATTCAATACTACAAAGGCTCGATCAAAACCACGATATTGTTCGAATATAGAATTATCAGACAACCCCAATTGCTCTTTCAACACAAACCATGTTTCAACTAACCCCTACATGTTGACCAACTCTATTTTCCTTTTTAATTTTCATCTAATCCAAAAAGAATTCATGACTTTGAAAAAAAACAAAAAAAAATTTAGCTAGCTCATAATTAACAACTAATACACGATTCAAAACGAACCCAATTAACAAGAACTAATCAACATCATAACACAAAAATTCAAATATTATTTGAGAAAACAACATATATTTTTTTTTTTGCAAAAAAATCAACCCAAACTAATAAAATTCACCAAACAATCCGATTATCGAAACTGATTAAAAAAATAAATATCACCAACACCAAAAAAAAATCATAAAAAACACATACATAACAATTATCAAGCTTTAATAATAATAAAAAAAAATATTAAATAAAACTTACTATTACATGAAGTGATCAGTATTTCTCAAACTATTTCCTTTATCTAAATGATAAAATTCAATACAAACATGAATTTAATATAAATATGAAACAAAGTGATTACAAAAAGAAAATAATAATAAAAAGTCAGCACGAACTCTGACACACACACGACTAATACATAAAGTTGAAAAATATATATATACAACAAGTAAAAGCTTATATTATACATATAAAGTATATAGTATAAAATTTCACATATAATATAAGAAGTAGGTTTATATTATGTTATACCTTGTTTATTTTTATTTGATGTTGTTTGGATAATTTGATTATTTGGTAATAAGAGAATTTGTAATATACGATGAGAGGAGGAGGGGGGTTAGTGACGTATGATCCTAGGCTTATGGGAAGACGGCTAAGGAATTGGGATATTACCAACCACTTATCAACACATATTATAACGGACAAACAAACTACGGACTACTTTATTGGAAGACTGTGTCCGAATTACTTTTTTAATCATATTAAACTTTGTAATTTATGTTTTGTATATATTATGGTTTATAAAAGTTTATTCTTGTAATACAAAATTGTTATTATGAGAATCATAAGGATAAGTGAACTCATTACGTGATATTACTAGTAAGTCATAATGATTTTATGCCCCTCGAATCTAAGCAACTCTCAATTTTGATTTGCGGTTAATTTTTTTTTTTTCAAAGAATTGTTCTTAAGATTTAGGCTTAATTTGTTTTGAATTAATTTATCAAATACTTGATTATTCAAATGAATCTAGACATAAGCTTGTATTAATTCATTTGGTATACTCAATTATTTATGAACAAAATCTATAACAAACTGAATTCTTAGGCTAATAAAAGTAAACAATTGTTTTTTAATTTAAGTTGAAAATCAAATACTCTTTATGACTCTTTCTTTTTACCAAAACGATAGAAAATTAGAACCTCAAGTTCATGAGCCCGCTTCGCTTTCGATATCGTACTCACCTCCACGTAAATGAAACCACCGAGTGATTGCTGAAACCCCGCAGTGTAAAATTCAGTTAATCGAACTTGCACTTCTCAATAAAGCTATGCCCGACTACTGTAGCTTAAATACTTTTGGTAAATACTCATAGACTCTCTCCATCCAAAGTAATTGAATTTTATTAATCAACTAACCAAATTACTTTTAAACAACCTCATTTAGCGGGATAATGTTTGGTAGCCACATTACTTTTGAACCAATAATTGAATCATTTAGGTATGTGTATTAATTAAAAATTACTCTCTCCTTCTTATGAATATTGGGTTTTTTTTTCATTTTCCATAACTTGTCTCATTTGATCAATGTTTATATGTATTTTATAATATAAGTTAACTTTAACTAGTATCAAATATATCATCTCTTAAATTTTTAAAAAAGTCAAAACTGTATAATATTTATAGAAAAGAAGGATTATATGATTAGATATTACTTTAAATATAAAATAAATTTTATCTAAGTACTAGTAAGAATAATTTTGTTTAAGATAGATAGAATTTGTAAAATGAATGATGGAGGTAGTGATTGTATGAATTTATAAATTGTACTCGTGCAATAACATAAATCAAATTAAGATAAATCAAATTCGGGTATCATAAACAAAAGTGACAGTCGCTATCTTCATCATATTATAATACTCCTAACAAAAATTGTTGATTTATTAAAATTATATTTTAATCACTCGTTATTTCTTATGGAACTAGTTTGTTTTATACGGAATATATTTATTTGATAATGATGGTGTTTCTTTTAATTCTTGGACACTTGTATTTTGACAAGATAATTATAATAATAAGACAAATAGAATATGAAATTCTGAAGAACCAATCAATACGTGGGATGAATTTTATATTCCAAATAAAGTATATAAATGCAGCCGTCCTTGTTGGTCTTGCAAGTTGAGTATTGTGATGAAAGTTGATTTAATTCTCTTTTTTATCTTTTACGAAAAGGGTAACCTATTTTCTTTCGGATGTTGCTATTTTCAGCAAACCCATCTTATGAATTTTATTTATATGAAGCCGTGGTCCACGGACCCCTGCTCTCAGATATCTTCGAGGATAAATTAAGTGGATACCATCTGACAGTGACCAGCCTTTTAAATCATTTCAATACGGTATTTTGTTACTTCATAAGTACTCAAACCCCCTACGGTATTTCAAGCATCAGATAATTCGAACTCACACCCCATTTAATAGCATTAGAGGTTTAGAAGGAAGACTCGCCTTCTTTTACTACTGAAAGAACGCCTGCGAGCATCTTATAAATTTTATGTATCTATTGATGTTACAAAGAGGTGATATATCAAATAATAATTTATTATATGTGTATTTTTTTAATTGAAATATACGTATTCAATTACTCCGTATTTGCCTACAAATAGACTTATAATTATGTACTATAACAAATAACTGCCCCTTATAGGAGCTTACACAATTAATGTAAGTAAGAAGATAATTATGATTTTACCCATTAGATTGATCATTTAGGTAGAAATTCTAATCTAACGGTCCTCATAAAACGGGGTAATTTGGTTTCTACATTGATTTTTTTAATTTTTGTTATGAAACAGTTACATCATTTTTGTTTAGAGCGGTTCTTCATACAATAAATTTGACGATTTTGTCCTTCGTAAGTTCATTGCTTACAAAAATAGAGTAAGCACGTAAATGAATCTCAACAAATAGACTTGATGGTTATATGTTATAAAATGAGAGTATGAGACCGTATCTGTTAGTTTGTTTTGAATTATTTTTATTAATTAATTGATTAGGTGAATACATACAATTATATTTTTTATGAGGTTCATTCCACATGATCAACTAATCACCACGCAATCGGTTGAAATAATCTAAAATAAACTAAATCTATATATCAATTGATCACATTATTAAATTTATTATTTACTCCGTACTTCTTATGTTCAATTTTAAAATCTAAGGAATCTAAAATCAACTTTGATTAACTCAACATGATTACTTCTCTCACTCTCAAAGTCGTTGACAAGGCAAAAATGGCATTATAACTGAAGTTGGATTCAAACTATTTTGTCTAGAAAATTGATTTATTGTGACTTTAAGAATGGAATTCTAGAGAAAAATATTGTAAAAAGTAAATTGCTCATTTTTAGTTTAACTATATCAACAGTATAGTATTTATTTAGATAATAAATTACTTATTTCATTCTTAATTTGACAAGATTTATTTTTTCACATTTGACTTTCAAATTTTAATTACAAATATTTTTGTATGAGCTAATAGGGTAATAGTACATGATGAAGTATATCAATAAATAATCTTCTCAATGTATTTCACAATAAATTTAACAATTTGTCCAAATTAAATATTTGAATGTCAATCAAAGTATTAAAGATTGTTAAATTTAGGTTAATTCGCATTTTGTCCCTCGAATTATCAAGCAGACGCTTCTACGCCATTCATTTAACTATCGGGCTGTTTCGCGCCCTGGCCCCTTAAACTATTTATCGCTGTGCCACTGGGCCCCTAAACTATTTTTTCGCTTGTGACGGCCCTCACTGATTTTTTCCGACAAAAACACATTTCTATATAAAATGACTATTTTGTCCCTATAATAAACTAAAAGCATGTTATTACTTAACATAACACTAAAATAATACCATACTTTTCTTCTTTAACACACCCATCCTACCCCCTTCCCACACCCCTCCCCTACCCCGATCCAATATACACACACCCAAATAGTGTTTTTTTATTACCGAAATGACTATTTTACCCTCGAAAGATAAATTTCAGAATCCATTACACTTTACAACAAAGCAAATAGTCATTTCACCCCCAAAACAAGTCTCCGCTTTTGGTGCGTGTATACGCTCAAATTTCTACCCCTAAATTTCACCTCACAACTCTACACCTTTCTACTTTGACAACCCTAACCCACCCCCACCCCCATTCCCATCCTCACCCGCAACCCCACGATCTATTTGGACGACTTTTCGCCTAATCGGGAGTAGTCGCTTGTCGAGGAATCGGGTATTGAGCTCTCGTGTCCCATTTTGTAAATTAACGGTTTGTTCAAGCGAATTGGGATTGGGAGTGAAATGACTATTTTGCCCCCTCTATTTGTAAGCCGCTGTAGTTACATAAATTATGTTTAGGAGTAAAATAACTGCTCTCAGTGAATAAAAAAATACTATTTGGTCATGGTATATTGATGCTCACGCACACAACCAAATTGCTAAATAACCCCTCAAAGATTCGACTCACGCAAGTTTAATAGGGGGTTTGTACAGCCCCTTAATCCAGGCCGAGTCAGTCAGCTTAAAGCGTGCTCATTTCTTTGTGTCTTTGCTCAATCAGGAACAAACTTGCAATCGGAGGCGACAAAGGTTTTTGGTTCAAAATACCATCATAGGTATTCACTTTTGGCTCGGGTCGGACCTCGCTCTGCATAATCGGGGCAAAAGCTGTTCATCATTATCATCCTAATTGCTCCATTGAGGATTCATTTGTTCCGTTTTGGTCAATTGATTATGTAAAATGTGCCCCTTATACTTTAGTTAATGTTGGGGTAAAATAATTATTTTGTACCGAAAATGTGTGTTTTGCTGTTAAAAATCAGTTGAGGGACCAACCTCAAACGAAAAAAATAGTTTGTATGTAACACTACCGAAACGATAAATAAATAGCTTGGTGTGATCAGGATCTAAACAAACTGATAATTCAGTAACTGCTATAGAACGAAATATAATATTGTAAGTGTAATGCAAATTAGCCTTGAATTTAATCATAAATAACTAACATGACGTTTTTTAAGTCAAATAAATATATTATTTATAAAAAAATCATATTAAAGATATTTGTTAGAGATATGATAGAATCAAATGATTTGATTCTATATATAATTATTAGTTAGGAGGTTAGATATGATTTTGTAATCTTACTTTCATGTAGATATAATTAATAGCTAAAGAACTACGATATTCACGCTTCCGAGCTACATGTAAGCCAAATAAATTTTGACGCCATCAACCCGATTTCAGATAATCGATACCATAAACCAATCATATAAGGCCAGCTCTCCATAAAGAGTCGGTAACTACACCCTTTCAAAGCGAAGGGTAAATACCACAACAGTTTATTAGTTATTTACCGCCGAATTCACAGTTCCCAAACTACTTTCATGTCAATATTTTATTTATAAATAGACTAACATCTAAAAGTGATGAATATAAGTAAACAATTTTGTAAGTTATATGTAGTATTTTAAAAATAATTTCAAATCTTTTGTTTCTAGAATGATGTTAAGGAGAGTAGTATTTAAATTATTCCGATCATTTAGCAAAAAATTTTAATTTCATTATAAATGATTATTTTCTTTATTAATGCAATTTTTTGCATAGTTTATTTTGTTTCATAATATTTTTATTTATTGATTGATAATTTTTTCTCTCCTTAAAAATTATATAACTAATAATTATTTTAATAAATTATTTTTATTTTAAACAATCAAATAAATGAAGATAGAGAAATAAATAATAGTATGCCTTAATAAAAGGTAACTAATAATTTATGTTCTTTGAACCCTGTCCCTGCGGATCCGGGACAAGACTAGTTGCGGAGTTGATGGCCAGCACTACTAATTTGCCCCCGTGACCAGCCGCCATTAGTCATCATTTCTGTTCTTCAATTCCTAAGTTGGAGCATTATAAAATTGATCCAATGATTAGTTGTGAATCACAATATGATTTTATGTTCATTATAATTTATGTTATTTGACATTCTGCTATTCAAGATCAATATTAATAATGCATAATTTTATAAGTATATTAGAACATCTATAAAAAATTATGGAGTATAAGTTATTTTACACAAAATATAGTAATTGATCCTCAACAATAATAATAATAATAAATTGTCAAATAAATTTAATGTTTTTGATTCTCCATAATTTTGATTCAAGTTCCATCATATTATATAATTATTGCTTGAGAGATTTTGTGTGTACGCAAATGATTTGAACATTTAATAAGTGATGATGTGATAACTACTGGTTACTACTATTAGGTACTAATCGTTGTTTGATGTAACAAATAGTGAATTATATGACAGTTTCTATTTAAGAATCTAAATAGTAATCTGCCATGATTAGGTGTGTTAACTATGTACTTTCGACATTTGGGGAGCACTATTTGAGTATTTTGCACACCCAATTTTTTTTATTTTGCCCCAAATTACCAACTTCCACAAATTTCGTTCACTTTGCATTGGAACGTCCATTATATCGTTCACTGTTTAAATAGACGAAGCTATTCACCAATCATAGCCTTCACATTTTTTTACTGTTAGTTTCAAAAAGTATTAAAAATATTGCGTCATGTTTATTATATATTAGACTCTTGGGGCTCAGCCTCGTTTCGCCCATCACTCTATCATTACTGCTGGGGACACCTGACAGAAAAGCTACTAACCAGATGCCATATATTAATGTTTTTCTATTCTATTGTAATGATCCAAAAAATATTATCAATAATATTATTCACTACTTTATATTCTATTATAAGACGTGAGCTCTAGATTACAACTCGGTGTTTTGTTATACTGACGTACCACCACCACAAAACCACCCGTCGGACATCCATATATTTATTATTTATTATTATTTTTTCGATATAGTTTTACAGTTTTATGATTTTCTGCCTGTTTTTCTTTTCTAAGACGGGGGGTACACTACTAGTAGCCAGCACACATATATTTCTTCCCCCCTCATCTAATCTATTCTTTAGGTCATGTGTGACTTGAAAAACAACTTTGTTTTCATATAAAAAAATACACCAGACCATGAGTCTGTATGATCACGATACATTCTCAATTCAAAGTCGCCCAACACGCTTATCGAGGTATTGTACTCCTTATACGAATGGCGCCCAAAGCGATTAAGCCAAAGAAGAAAAGGACATCTTTCTACTGGTTTATTTCTTCTTTCTACCTCATGAAATTTCTGATGCAAAATTTATATCCTCTCTGTGATGTTATTTCCCTCAAAGGAGGTTTCATAATCTATCTTATTCTTTTTTTTTCTCTTTATATACCTCTCACGATGTTTTCTTTAGTTTCTTGATAATTTATGATTTTCTATATTCTTATCCTCCAACGAGATATTCTTGATTTGTTGGTTACAATTTCTCTTCTTAATAGTTTTTCTTTTCCACCTTCACTTATTTTTACTTTAACTCCAACGAGGTTTTCTTCACTTTATTTTCTCTTTTCCTAATTCTACAAATTCTTATCTTCTCCCCTAATTCTTTTCTGATTCCGTCCTTACATTGATATTAGTCGCCTATATAAATACAATCAATAAAACCCTACAGACTAGCCCGATATAAACTAATGTAATAAAGTAACCACTGACATATACACACTACATATTATATAAAAGAAATAATATATACAACTAATAATAATTAAAAAGTCGATTCTGGATCCGTCTATGACTATTGTTGTATCATTATTTTCCCCCGATAGAGTATGCTTATGTAATCGAATGCGAAAGATGCAACTTTTCTTGTAATCTTTAAGACATAGTAGAAATATGTTAAGAAATTACTCTGACTTCTGCTTTTGATCACCATATTATTGTTTTTTACACTTAATTGAAGTCAATTAATTCCGAAGTTTACCCCTCTTTCAAATGTGAATTTGTGTGTTCCGAGGGTTTTGATTATGCTGGGATAATTGCTCATGCTTCGAGCCTTGGAATTGCTCTGTTCATCTTACATTCTTAATTTCTCAGGTGTAAGCAACTAGCCATTTTATTTTTGAAAGAATTATCAATTTGGACAGATTGTTTAACACATTGAACATAATTATCATAAACCGATGATACTCAAATTGAGCTACAATCTTTGAATCTAATACTTTTCTTGCTTCATTTTAATCGACTTTTTTTCCTTTTCTATCCAACCTTTACCCCATTAATTTGGAGTCTCTATTTATGTCCTACACAAATTCTATAAAGATCATATCACATACACAATCGCTCCATCATCTATAACTACCGATATTTTGATCGATTCGCTCATAAAATGTATATTTTAAGATATTTCAATGCTTCTTTTATTAATTCAACACACATTGCATTTAAATGCTCATGAAATTGCTATACGGTTATACTTTAGATAAGTAATGAAAGACAGTTATATCCTTTATAAGCACCATGTTTACTCATAATTCATAAGCCATGATATATATATAATAAAGAAGACAAAAAAGAAGGTCGAGATTCTCTCATCTATATGTGATACATAATTACACTCATATAATATCAGGTTAGAAATTATATATCACATAATATCATATTACAAATTAATCGGAATAATTATATATTTCATCAAATTTGAAACCACACCTAAAAAAACAAATGCCATATACCCCTAATATCAATAATATTCCCAACATCAAAGATTAACCAACCAGAGAAAAAAAAAGAAGAAGAAATCGAGAGAGAGAAAAAGAGAGAGATTTATCTCTTTGCTCATATCTCTCTCTTCCGCCAATTTCAAACCATAAGTTCAATCAAAATCAATTCATTTATCCCAATTTAATTGTCCAATTACTAACAAATTCATCAAATTAGGGTTTCAATTAAGCAAAATACCCAAATTAAATTAAGGAAAAATCAATTTTTGGCGTCTCTTAATTAAGGAAAGTACCCAAATTAATTGATTTTTTTTTAAAATTTTGTTGTGATTTTAGAAACCCTAATCCTATTGAATATCCCAATCAAAATCAAGTCATTTACCCCAATTTAATTGTCCAATTTTACAAAAAAGTCAAAATACCCAAATTAATTGAGAGGATTTTATTGATTTTGCAAACCCTAATTCTACCGGAATATCCCAATTACAATCATATATATCCCAATTTATTTGTGCAATTTTAAAAATTCGAGCTTTTTTGGGTTTCAATTAAGGAAAATACCAAGTTTATTGTGATCCCAATTTATTTGTGCAATTTAAAAAATTCAAACTTTTGGGGTTCACTATAAAAATATCAACAATTGGGAAAATTGATTGTGATTTTTCTATTTTTTTTATTTTGGATTTTTTATTTGTTTGTTGCTACAAAATGCAATATGGGCAGATGGTGATCACATCATAAGTAAAGGGAGACCATTGCAAATTTGCCCGGTTCCGTTTTCGCCATTATTGTTGATTGATAAAAGCTTTTCATATACAAGATCTGTTATGAGTTTCAGCTTGGCTTAAGTTCTTAAATTAGATGGAACTTCTTTTGGTAATTGTGCGATTTTTACGAGTTTTTTGTTTTGTTGGTACTTTTGTCCCGAAATGATTGCCCAGTTTTGGGTTTTGATGGTTGATTTTTCGAATGTGTTGTATAAAGGAATTTATTGTTTGTTATTACTTTTGACTTGAAATGATTGTTCGGTTTTGAATTTTAATGGTTGGTATTTTGAATTTTGAACTCGGGTATTTTTTTAGTGTATTGTATACAGGAATTTATTGTTTGTTGTTACTTTTGTCCTGAAATGATTGTCCATGTTTTGAATTTCATACCATTTTTGTTGAATTTGAACGCCGGTATTTTTTGGAATGTGTTAGTGAAGGAATTTATTGTCATTGTTACTTTTGACTAATGATTGCTCGGTTTTGAATTTTAATGGTTGATTGTTTGAATTTTGAACTCGGGTATTTTTTGAATGTGTTGTATAAAGGAATTTATTGTTTGTTGTTACTTTTGTCTCGAAATGATTGTCCGGTTTTTGAATTTTGATGTTTGACTTTTTGAATTTTGACGTCGAGTATCTTTTTTAATGTAGTTTATATTATTTGCTGCAAAATATATCTAAAGATGCTACATTGTTGAATTTTGATGGTTGGATTTTCAAATTTTGAACTCGGGTCTTTTTTGTATATGATTTATGTATTATTTGGTGAAAAATATATCAAAAGATGGTATTTTAATGTGATTTATGATTTACATGATAAATTTGATACATATTTAAGTTAGATATGTCAATTAAGGCTATAAAGTTTGTTGCTTTTGACAATTGCACATCAAAATAGACAATCTTTTTGGATGACCATTTATAAGCAATTTTTTATTGTTTTAAATGTGATTGATAAATGTAAGATATCGATGATGATTGTTTCTGTTATCGTACTTTTTGTAACAGAAATCTACGTGGCGAAGAATGGGACAGTAGCAGACCTCAAGGATGCTGTGGAAACTGCCTTTTGTTATTCTCCGCAGACAGTCTCGTGGTATATATAATTGTATTATGAGCTCTTTTTTTTATGGAGATATAATTGATGTTTAGGGTGTTGGGTCTTTGTTTGAGTTCACATGTTGGGTTTGGTAATCTAGATTTGCGGGCATTCGTTGCAACTTCCCTTCCTATTTCGTATAATCAAATCCTTATATTAACTTTGTCAAATTTAGGTGTTAGCGGCAACTTGCACACAAAATCAGATTCCATATTTTATTACCAAGAGGAAACAATGGGTCTGGGAGAGTACAATATGAGCTGGCTAGTGTCTTAGAAATCTTTGTTAAAGGACTTCGATTCTTTGACGTTTACAGCTTTATAGTGTTGGGCTATCATACATTTGAGAATATATGATTGGTTTTATGAACTCAGGCTACTTATTGGAAGATAAGATGATGATGTTTGGTTGGTGTTTGATGTTCGAAAATAGACTTTGAATGTATTTTTATAGTGTGAAGTTAACTTGTCTCTTGGCATTGCACTAGTACTGATTGCTAATTTAGACCAAGGAGATGATTATATTTGGTTGAGGTTCTCTAATGTCTAATGATTGATATTCAACTATTATATTTGGTTGAGGTTCTCTAATGACTAATGATTGATATTCAACTATGTCTAATAATATGCTTTGGTTGAGTTGTTTTTGTTGTTCTCTTACTAGTTCTGACTATTATATGTCATACAGGTCACATGTCTGGGGAAACTTTTGCTTGTGTTATGATGGTTATAAGCTGCTAAGTGATAACGATTATATAAGTGGCTATGAAATCCAAGATGGTGATCAGGTTAGCTTCAGTTGTGATCTTTCTATTCCATCATTATGTTGTGGTCTTTTTAATATACCTTCATCATGGAGGATAGTTGGTATGGTCATTTAGGGAAATACTGGAAAAGGGATACATGGACTGCAGTCGATATTTTTTATGCTCATAATTCAAGTTACAGTGGTTTCAAGTTTCAACTTATTTAAAGTTAACGGAAATAAGATGGGACTGTCTAGAAAATCTGACTTTTAACTGTATTTAGATCAAACTAAGATGTTTTCACCAATAATTACGAATGCAAATCTCTTTGTTAGATAGTCATTATTTTTAGGCATGTTTTCTGGAAGGGTTTCTTCCAGAAGTTACTACCGCAGTCTGGAGAATTTTATACTCCCTCCATCTTAATTTAATTGGGAAGGTTTTTCAACAGTAGTTAACCGACTTTTAAGAGATAATTCATCATATAACTTGAGGTTTTATCAAAAGATTATATTATTAGTGAAATTAAATATTTGAATATGCAGATCAAATTCGTGCGACATGTTTCAGACGTCAACAGAATCAGAAAGACGCGTTCAGAAAGAGATGTGCGCGATTTGGAGGCACTTAATTTGTAAGTTCGCTGGCTTTGTTCTTTTTCCTTTAGATGATCTATATGGTAAATATTATCCATTGAACATGTTACTGTCTAAGGTTCCCATCAACATCGACATGCCCCAATACCTATGTAGCATTCCCGCCTAAGCGGTATGGTGGGTTTGATACATACGCCCCCTTAACCCCATAAACAGAGAGGTTTTCTTTCGATGTGACCCAAGAATGAAGTGCAAACACTATCTACCACTTGACAATAGATAAGAAGAGTAGATAGTGTAATAGCCATTTTGAGTTATTCCATTATATCCAAGAGCCATAGAAATGTAAAATCTTTGGCTCCATTGGAGATGGAAATCTAAGGTTCCCATGATATACGGATATGATAACCATAATAATGAATGAAATTGTAATATTCTGCTCAATGATGAAGTAAAGAATATTACACCTGATGGCTACATGCAATCATTACAGGAGAGAAATAATATCCAGAAGAGGTGAAGAAACCGAAGAACGTTATTCTTTCTCGTGATGCCCGAGGAACATACTCTGCTGTTTTCGTTTGCTGAGGCTGGACTTGTTGCCTTTGCTGCTGGAGCGTCTTAAGATGCCCTTGCTGCTGGAGCTTCTTAAGATGAATGGTCAAATCTGTTCCTTAGTGTTTCAAATTGTAATTTCTGTAATTTCATCTGTCATGCGCTCTTCATCTGGTATTCTCATGATCTTGCAAATATGCAACACTCTTGGAGCCTGACCTCTCTCTCTCTCTTGTTTTCTTTTGTATTTTACTCCTCTTTATTATGCTTGAATGTATAGGGAAGTAGGGAACATCTGCAGGCTACACTTAGTTGAATAAATTTAGCACATTTTGGGGTGTGTCATAAATTTAGCGCGTTTCAGAACCTCCATTGCGACCCCTTTTCAAATGTCTGGGGGTGTCGTAATTCATCACATTCTCAAATGAAGTTCTCATTTGAATTGTATGTATCATTTACCCCAAAAGTGCCTATGTGCTCCATATGAAAGAAAATTTACAATCAGAACAGTTGGCTTGTAGTACTCTGCTTAAAACGTCAGACCGATGAATAAGCTAATGCTTGTATTATACATACAAAAAAAAGGAAACTGACAATTTTTGTACACCAATAACCAGACAAATTTTTTTGCAAGGTTTTTCCAATTTCATGACAATGTCAGTTATTTCTCCAGGTGCGTCATGCATATCAAACTTTGAAACTTTAGCAAAACATTTGAATTTTTTGATAATTAAACATATTTTATCATTAAACTTAAGGAAACGGGAAGAAACATATCAATCGCTAAACAGCACTTTCAACTCATACAATCAAATACATTATGGAGGGAGCATGAAGTAATGAAACGGGAAGAAACGAAGTATCTGCAAAAGATGTTGAACCTCACTGCAATTGTGAATACCATACCAGATTTTGTGCAACCATATAATCATATTCATAGCTAACTAGTAGGCGACGGGGGGCTTCGACCTATGTAAGTGAACGATGAAACCACCAAATGATCTACCACAGTCCATAATCAGCATCAGCAGCAATTCAAACACTTTGACTAATATCAATCACACCACTTTCTTAACTCATACAACTAAATACATATCAAAGCTTGAAACTTTTACAAACAATTTTTTTTTTTTGATAATTAAACATATTTTATCATTAAACTTCAGGAGTAAATGTTTCTCATTTGAAACGAAAACATAAAGTGTGAACCGCTATGCGTCTAAAGTGTTATTTGGGTTGCTATATGAACTATATTGCAGTATGCTTACGCTCGAAGGATTCGAGAGACCATTTCCAAAATGAATGTAAGAAATATGGAAAATTATATACAGAATTTATGAAGGATATAAAAAAGCCTTGAATAGCGAACTTGTAAGAATTTTTATTTTTTTGGCAATTCTAAGAAGAGTGTTAGGTGGCTGGTAAAAAGTCTCGAACGATCTGGATCAGAATATCCGCAAAATAAAGAAGCCAGACTTGTATTCGCTGGAATAAGTTGTTTCGTTAAATTGGTATGCTTTAATTTGCACCTATACAAATTTTATGGAACTTTTAATTGAACTGCTCTTTGTAAAGGTATACCTGAATACAAGTGATGTATGCTGCTACAGACCTGGTGGTATGGTTTGATTAAATTTTCGTATTCTGTTTTCCTATGTTTTCTTCAGCATTTAATTATTCATTTTACAGATTTGATGGTATACTACGTAGATGTCACATTGATGACAAGTACTATTAATATGTTTCTTTGAATTTGGAATGGGAGAAGTGAAATATTATGAGCATGAGTTTGAAGTAGAAGTGCTATAGCATTATTCTTGGAGATGGCTCAATGTTTGATGTCGAGATATTATGCATTTGCGGTTATATGGGCCAATGTATGTCCTAATTGTCGTCTCACTTTTCTGTGGCATGTAGTATATACTCAATAATATATATTGTTTTTTACTTCTTCTAAAGGAAAAGTTGTTGCAACAAGAGGATATAGTTGTTGGATACTTGCATGAGAGAAAACAAAGCGTTTTGAGGTTCGTTTTCCACCCACCCCCACCTTTTTTACGAACAATCATGATGTTATTCTCTTTCTTTTTTCCCTCTTGTTAGCTAGTACATAAGGAATTGTTGGAAGTCAATTTCCACCCCCAATACTTGGTTATGAGAAATGTCAATTTGTTGCATTACTAAGGAATGACAAGGTACTTTTTTAATGTAATGCTATATTTGACACTCTTCTAATCATGTAAACGTCTGCTACTGTTTTTCATGCTTTTGCTGCTGTATAATAGGTGGAGGATTTGGCGAGGCTTTATAACTTCTACTCAAGTTACCTGAACTTTTTGAATCTGTTATCATGGCTTAAGGAGGCTTTATTGTGAATTTACAGAGTTAATAAAGCATCGTGGAGATGCGAGGAATGAGGTTTGAAAATTCATGAGCTCTCTCTCTTCTTTGAATATATCAAATGATTTTGTTTGTAGTTTCTATTCTGAATCTAATAATTACTGTGCTCTACAGGAAGGGGAGAGATGTGCTTCAACCAAAACAGGTTATGTTCTTCGTTTTGTACTCTACAACTTTATTTTCAAGCATATGCTGCAATTTTTTATACCTATCTAAAATTATATATACTTTTTCTTCAGTTTTTTTCTAAGGTGGTAAAGCTACAGGACAATTACCAGATATGTTTTCATCACAGTTTAAAGCGTCAATAAGTAAGTCTTTGTTGAGGCTTGTATTATATGTTTTCACATTACCGCTTTTTACTTTCATTTAACTTTAAGATCCTTTTGTTTTAGGTTTTCAACGAAGGAATTGAGTCACTCTATGACAAAGGGCAAATAAATGCTGAATCTCTTGCAACATTTTGTAATATGCTACTGCAAGGAGGAGGAAAAATGATGAGTGATGAAGACATTAAGAAAGCCTTGAATGAGGTAATTTTGGGCCAATTTATATATGTTCTTTGTGGACAACACTTTCTAAAAATCAAGACACTGCAGGTAGTGTGAAGTTGCTCGCCTACATCACCGTATTGCTGATTTGTATCTGAGTTACAGGTAGACGGTATGTTATATTTCTGTGTGTATCCTGAGTGCAGGAAATGATTTCAACCTGTTGTTAGTGCAGGAAAAAACTTAGTCGTAGATTATTGCATGCTCAGCTCGTTAATCATGATCTGGAGACGTTTATCTTGACAAAAATCAAAGAACTATGTGGTTCCCTTTAATGATTCTGATCGACTAAGCTTTCAAGATATAAAGATTCGGTTGAATCTAACGGCTGAAGAAGTCCGTCCATTGCTCGCCTCACTCTCCTCTGAAGAGTCCGGGCACAACACCAAATTATGAAAATGAAGTTTTCGAATTTAACCCGAACTTCAATAATAAAAGAAAAAGGATCGAGCTCACTCCTCAGCCCCAGACAATCAAGGACAATGTGATTAAAGTAGTTGCCAATATTGAGGATTTGATTGAAAGAGACGCTAATTGTTCAGATACTTGGGTAGATGGTTCTCCTTCAAAATATCATGTCTATAAAGAAGAAACAATACCGGTTCATGTTTCTTGGGTACAAGTCGTTCTCACAACAAAAAGTCGTTTAGTGATAGAGTCTTAACACTTCTATTTGCAAAACTAGACATTGAACAATTTTTCAAGAGAGAATTATACTATTTCATACTCAGTTCTGCTTTTTAATTGAACGATAGTGTGTTATTATTTTTCAAAGAGAATTAATAGTAATTCTCTTTCTTTGCCTATTTTGAAGAAATTTATGTGGTTTCGATTTTTTTTGGGTTGGGTTTTGAAATTTTTACTATACTATGATTCAACATTATTTATGTACTACCAACATCCCAATAGTGTTGTCTAGTTTTATATAATTTCACATTTGATGGTTGTCGCTTTTTAGATTTCATTAATTACGAACTCTCATATTGTATGTAATATTTGCTTTAAATATGCATGCTAAGTTAGCGTTTTCAAGGTATCTTAGTAGTTACTATCACACCATCTGAAATTGAAAGGCTCAGGTGAATTAAGATCAGAAGCCATTAATTTCTCGATTAATATCAAGCCGACAATCTTTCCGATTGGAGGTAATATATAAATTTTGGAAAATATTGTCTAGCTTTGAATTTTGAGGTCAAGCATACCAAAAAGTTGGTGTTTTTAATTAACTATAGTGTTAATATGATAACTTTGATCTATCAAGCACAATTAAGCGCAGAAAGCTAAGGTTTTGGACAATGAGAATCGATCCGCAAAATTTTTTGGGATGGCTTTTCCGTGACTCCTCCCATTTCATGGAAGACCAGCGTGCACCGTGTCTCGGCCTCGGGCCGAAAGTGAGACAATCCATCGCGGTGCTCACGTGTGGAATCAAATGGCCGTAGGGCCGTTTAGGGTGCTTTGGTGGTGTCTTCCATACCGCCGGCCGACCTATATTTTGGGCGATAAATACCAAGACTTCATTTGGCTCAAAACTAAAGGTTCCATGAACGCACCAAACATATCGGTATCGACATCAATATTTCAGGCGCGACGCCAGCATTGACGTATCATTCCATTTCACCAGCGTTTCCACTCACAAACGCCCAAATAGATATCTTTACTAAGCCCTTTAAACACAATAGTCAAGGCATTTTAGATCTCCATGCTCCAAACTTGGGTGGCATGAGATACGTGTACGCTGAAAGATGACATAGGTCGGAGTTCCATGTCCCGACATGTCCCGAATGCCTTGATATATTTTGTGTCTCGCAGATAGTTCGACAAGTTCGAGTTATAGTCCCGAACTATCTCCGATTATGAAGTCATGTATGTGTATATATAGTTTCGGGGGTTGCCTCATATTTAGCCTCGGTAGTTATTACATCAGAACACTATATAAATTTTCGGCTAATGCCAATAAGACACAGAAATAGAACTTCACATATATTGATTCTAGCTTTTATAATGCTAGTTCAAAAATAGTAAAAAGGATAATACAACCTTAACATATTTCAAATTATTAAAAAATTGATAAATTACTCAATGAGTTACTAAATTTATCCTCAACCACCAAACTGTTGTTTCCATCATAAAAAGGTAGGCGGAGCCACATGGTGGGACACCACCAAATGTTTTAATAAATTTCAGTAATAAAGCGATAGCCAAGTAACAGGCTCGAATCTCTTTGACGCCAAATCTCGAACGCTTCAGCTAACCACAAAACAACTGCTTACCTTATACCTCAGCTAACCACTAAATATCTATATCCATTGTCTAATAATCTTGAATAATAAATCTTGTTACAGTATAACCCCAATTTTTTCTTATTATGTTGCTATTGGAGTTGTTTCTTTGTTGACTTGTATAGTTTAATCTGACAACTTGTGGCTTATTTCTTTGCTTGATATGATCTTTGTGTGAAATTTTTAAAAATTTGATACTTCCTAATAAAAAAAATTTATTTTTATGTATTTAGAATTCGTAATAATTATAGTTTACCATAAAAAATGTATATATTCAATAATAATGTATCACTATATCACTAAAATTGCCTCCGCCCATCGATATAAGGGAAATCAAGAAGACAACATTGGATTTTTTTCGTAACCGCACTTGCTTCATCGATTGAACAACTTGGCCAAAATATTTAATTTCAAAGATAAATCTAAATGGGGACCATTATAATTAGATATTTTCTCAAGTTAAAGCTAAGAATTATAAAAATCTAATTCAAAACAACAAGACAATCCAACATATAAGAGTGCATTCCTGAGTCATAGACCTAATATTTAAACTAATAGTCGATTTAAACACTTCACATAATAAATCTACTAATAGTGGTAGGCAATTTATTCATTGTCATTCCTTTTCAACTCTTTTGTCCCTTTAATCTTAATAATAATTGAATGAACGTATTTCCAGATAAGCTTTTTATTCCATACACATTAAATAGGAGGCTTAAAAGAAAAAATTTAATTCAATATTATATTGTATCACCAAAGTGATAAATATTTGATTCTCACCATCTGGAAATATGATATCATAGTCTTTCTTTCAATGATGACCATAGGTTGGAAAAAGGAGTACTACATTTGTTCTATCAAGATGGCGACTTGATGACTATGGTCTCATGTATGTAGTTGTATTATCAATTTAGATCAGGTTAATTTGATGAGATGGTCTGATTAACTATGTTTTAGGTGGCTCAAGGAAAGAAAGTCAAAGGCCCAGAGAATAATGACAAATAATACCAATAACAAGCAGTTACAAACACAACAAATGAAATCCCTTCAACAGACCACGAAAGCCCCCATCAATTTATTTAGTAGTAGAAGAAGTGGTCGGTAATGTTTAAAACTGAAAACCACCAGTCCCTTGGCACATGCAACCCCAATAAGTTGACGCTATATATTCACCTCTTTGAAAACTGGAATGCAGGAACTTCAAAGAAGATAACAGCTCAGACTCAACAATCTAGCCAATTTAAGATAATTATTGCTAACTTGAGTTTAGTTAACCGTTCATAGATAGGGCACTTGTGAAATCCTCAATTTAAAATAAATGCATTATTAAATGCTCGAATTTACTTTGCTAAAGCCCCACATATAAACTTTTTGGTGAGTTTTTAGCCAATAATTTGGCCCTATAAAAAGCTGCTTTTAGTTTTCTAGTTATTCTTTCAGACCAAATGGGCCAAGGCTAGAAGACTCTCAGAAGATTAAATAACTATTTTAAATCTGTAATCGCTCCTCCATCCTATAATAAATTTCTACAAGCTTGGCCAGGATTAGTCCAAACAAACGTGCTTGTCGTGATACCACGTGAAAATTTTCGCTGCTCTTTTATTTTCAAAGATTTTACTTTAATTCCTACCAGACACACGTATCGAATGGGCGTTATCATCGATTTGCATGCTGCAGAAAAGCCGGCCGGTAAGCTTCATGCGGCGGTCATTGAAGCCAAGGCACCGCCGCAGTGACGCTAAACGAAGCTGCCGACACTCACAAGTTTGGGCCAACCCCGAACCTCGAGAATACAGACTCTCGGCGAGAAGCGCCATTCAACGTTGTCGTTATCAATGGAGATGACATCATTGGCTGAAAGTTTCGAATCAAAAGACATAATCGCCGGACGTGTAAGCTGTAGTCTTTACATGACCAATAAGCGAACCAACAAGTCGTGCTTATCAAGCAACGCTCATTTGGCCTTCGGCGGCGTACGCACATCCTCGAAAGATCATCTATGACGATTAAATTCAATATTATTAGATTTACGTAATATTGATATTAAAATTGATGACGAAGACATCGTAAGATTGGATATTATTAAATTTCATTACCCATCCTAATGAATTTTATAGAATCAATGACAAACGGAAGATTCCTTATCTTGTGAGGAGGTAAGGCCGAGTCTCCACACTAAAGAAATACTACATACTTGTAAAGTGGGTCCTAGTTCGATAATCAAAGTTGTCAGGTCTTATACCAATAACAATCGAAAGTTACGGTAAACCTGGGGAAGAAAAGGTTCCCCCAAGAAACTATCTAAAAGGGTCCAGTTTCGTGAGATACATGTAACTATCAGGCGGAGTAGCGGTCACCGGAAGAGCGATTATCCCAAGAAGCAGTGCGGCAATTTGGTAATGCATCTGGACCGCCGTTGTTGCCGAGGATGGTTCAAAGTCTCGACGAGGACATCGCATTAGTTGCTAATGGACACAATACATTAATCGAAGCAAAGGGTTATGGATTTCGGGCTTCATATCATATATGTCCAAGGAGAAAACGGTTCTTGACCTATGAACAAGCTCGACGGTGGGAATATTTTCTTGGCCAATAGTTCTACTTGTAAAGTGGTCAGATTGGTCTAACTGCTTTAGGACCCATGATGGAAGTTTTGCACTTTAACGACGCGAGCACGCCACATATGACTAAGAATCTTATATCTTCAATCTTCTAGAAAAAGCCGGGTTTAAATTTTGTGAGTCTCAGATGTCTACAATGATTCAAAAGTACCTCGAAGGTGTTGCCGGGGTACTTGTATTTCTTGCAAGGTGCTACTTTAGAGATTTTGTCAGTAGCTTGCTTCCTCCGAGGTTGACAAAGCAAGATAATTTACTCAAGCTTCAAGTGTATACGAGGCTTCGACATATGAAAGAGGGATGCAAATTTTAGCCAAGGAAAATCTTCTAAGCGGGCAATGGTGTTGGGCGGATCTCGGTTGCGGAGTCGTAAAGCAAGATCGGCTAAAGTTCCCAAGAGAACTCATAGACCGCGGCACACTCGATTACATCCACTCTGATTGTTGGGGTCCTTCACGTGTTGATTCTTTGGGGGTCATAGATACTTTCTATCTTTGTTTGATGATTACTCAAGGACGCACTTGGTCAGCTCTGAAGAATCAAGCGTATGACGATGCTTTCGCCAATTCAAACAGCCGAAAGATTTCGTGGAAAATCAAACGCGAAGATCAAGAGGTCGAGAATCGAATAGTTGCCGGGAATTCCGTCATCCTAGTCAGTGAGTTTTGTAGCATCGAGGGAATTACTGCACATCATACAAGCAGCGCACACCCCCAAATAGAATGGTGTCAGCAGAGCGCATGAATCACACACTTCCGAAGAGTGGGCTGTATGTATGCTCTCTCGAACGCCGGACTAGAAGAAAGTTTTAGGCCGGGAAAGTTTAGTACAACATGTTATCCGACTAATCGAGGTCCGCACACGGCATAAATTCTGAAAACTTCTTAAGCGAATCCATGGTCCGGAAAGCCCTCAGCTCGACACTAAGCCAGAGCTTTTGGTTGTAATAAATTTACTATCACGAATTTAAGGGAAATTAGAGCCAGTAGGAGAAGCAAAAGGAGTACTCAGAAAGGCCGGTGAATGCAAGCGAAGGCTATGTGAGTTTGGTCACCATTCAAGTGGTGGTTATTCTCGAGCAGAATGTCAGATTTGTTGAAAATTTCACGCTTAACCCAATTTGAAGACTTCGACAGCTAAGACGTAAGACGGGCGCCGGTGGCAGCGGGAGCGTAAGACCTGGGTTACCATGTAGATGAGGTTGACGCTCGCCCAAATTATAAGCATCGTCGCTTTCACCCCTGTAGAACATCGAGTTCGCTCTAGATCGGCCTGTAAGAAAGCAACTATGGGAAGACTTACGAGGTACGGATATGAGGATATTGCCTCAGACATGTGTCAGTAGAAAGTTGATTCATGAGCCGCCTTCTTATAAAGAAGCTTATCGTATCGAAATCAGTCTAATGGCTTCACGCTTACGATTACGAGATGGAGTCACTCAAAAGAATCGACTGGGAGCTGGCCAAAACCTTGTTAGTAGCTGAAGTGGTCGTTTCAAGCAGTACAAGCAGCGTTGTCACCAAATGGCGGGATCAAGCATAAGGCCCTGTGTCATAAGGTGTTTCACCAAAGAGAGGGAGTGACTACAACGAGATGGCCTCTAACCCAGAAATGCACATGGCCTCCATCATGGCGCTTCTTGCTATAGTTGCATATCAAGACTCGGCCTGTGAGCAACTAGGACGCAAGACGGCTCCTACACGAGAAATTGGGAAAAAGAGATTTATATGACTCCAACCAGATGGTTTCCAAGAACCCGTAAAGGAAGCATCACGCTAAGTGTGCTGAAAGGAAAATCTTGTATGGTTCGCCTCCCAGGCAATGGGTACAAGAATCTTGATAAATTTACGATGTTTCAGATCGTATCATGAGTCCATACGATACGCGATAGTACAACAAGGTCAAAGATGGACTATTCATTTACTTGATATCGATGATGATATGTTGTTAGTCAGCAGTATTATTCAAAAGTTGAAGTGGGACTACTCAAGGCAAAAATTTGATATGAAGGATTTAGGTGCCACCTTCAAGAAAATTACATGGAACGGGAGATCTAAGGTAGATAAGTCGAGGAACCTTTTCTTTGTCATGGCGCTTACATTGAAGATTTTATCAAGATTTGGTAAGGATTTACAAAGCCTATTGATACCTTAAAGCTTTAATGACATTTATCGGTGTATTTTGTACCTAAGTCGACAAGAAAAAGGAATACATTGTCCCGTGGTTCCTTTAAGCGCGAAATAAGGTCGGGAAGTTCGATGATGCTACGGTTCCAGACTAGACCGACCTTACCATGTCAGCCGTTGTTGTTAGTAGGTTCATGGAGAGCCTCGGAATGAGCATTGCAATGTGTGGAAGAGTGATATTCAGATATCTCTAAGACGCCCTGACGTGGGGTCTCGCCATGTGTAAGCGATAGTCGTTGCATTATTTCCGGATATTCCTCGATTCCTCGACTACGCCGAGACGCGACGTTGGTAAGATTCATAACTAGCTATGTGTTCACCTGGTGGTTCTCGTTGTGAGCTGGAGGGCTACTTTGTACCATAGTGACTTGTTCACCACCGAGGCGTAATATATGGCTTTGACAGTATTTGCCATGAGGGATCCGTCGGTAGGATTAGTCACCGATTCTGGGACTACATCATGACCAAGCTTATTGTGTATCAGTGGATACTGAAAGTGCAATATAATTAATCAAATGGGATCAAGTTCATCACGAAGGACCAAACACATTGACGCGAGATATCACTCGAGGAGGAGAAGAATCATAAACAAACAGAATGAAAGTTTCAGCATTGCCCTAACTTGGCAACATTCTAGAGTTGTTGAGTTGCCCGTGGTAGGGCAACACCGAGGCACGTACCCACATTTGAAATTTTGGCATCCGGTACATCAGTGCAATGCTTGGCACACATCTGTTCATTATCTGAGCACATCTGGTACTGTAAGTACATCTGGTGCTAGTCTGGGAGGAAACTGTTTTTCTGACATCTGAGAAGAATTCAAGTTAAGGTGGAGATTTGTTAGAAATGCCTTGAATTTAGTTATGCTAAAGTCCCACATCTAAACTTTTTGTGAGCTTAGCTTGGTCAGCTTGGTCTTATAAAAAAGTAAGCTAGTTTCTTTAGTTATTCTTGTACCAAATAGTTTCGAGGCTTTGTAAGACTTTAGTAGCATTAGCTCAACTATTTCGCCAAATCTGTAACTGCTCCTCCATCCGTTATAGTGAAATTTCTCAGTATTGGGCCATGGATACCCCAAACAAACGTTGTTTGGAATACCATGTAAAAATTCCGTGTTCTTTATTTCAAAGATATTTTACTTAATTCCCTGGGCCTCAAAACAGTTGCTCGCTTATAACAAACACGCTGTTTATAATAGTACGAATACATAGCCTAAAATTACAAACATCAAAATCCCACCAAACAAATTAAATATATTCAAACATTACAACAGGGCACTCAAGTCTTCGCATCATATTCTTCGAGAGAGAGGTATCTAACAATTTGACGGAAATTCTCCCTTAAGAAGACATACCTCATTTCGAATGCAAAGAGCAAAAAAGCAATTTCCCGTAAACGCTCATCCCTAAATAGAGATTTTCTTTAATGTAAAACCCCCGCAACCACTTAAATTAGCGATGACGGGCTAATGACCAGTGATTCGTCATGGGGGAGTTCCAATCCTCGCGAGCTCCCTCGTTCGGTAGCGTAATCGGCGCCGATCTATGTGAAGTTATAGCTAAAAGTATATACGAACCTCCTCGCATACTGTCAGTATCCAAGCGTGCCACCACCCCGCTACGCCTCCCGAAATAAGGTTCACCCCTTCCTCAAGCGCGAGGGGTAGCCTGCCCTTTATCAGACGGGGTTATCGCGGCGGTGAGGTGTCATCTCCCTTCGCCCGAGGGCTACCATGGTCTTTCTTCACAAACTCCCCTTGGGCTTGACCTCGATCGATCAACTTTTTCTCGATATTTGCCTTCAAATAACTGCATTCATCAGTCATTTGAAATTGTGATCTCTATGATTGTCACAAAGATTTCTTTTCGGCCCCTCCGATTTTGGGAGATTTGGCCTTTGCTGGCCTGGGAGTATTCTCTTGTCCTCCAATCGAGCTGCGTAGATTCTTCCAACCGGTACCCTCGCGCGTATACGAAGCCTGTCTCCCCAAACCTACGCTATCTACCCTCTTTCTTTTGGGGACCTCACCAGATTCGGGCGCCTCACCCTCTTTTAGGCTTTTGGAGGCGGTCCCACACCGAATTCCCCTCTTTGGGGATTTCTTCCGCAATTCATCTCCTCGGCTCTTTCGCCAGCTAATATTCACCGAGATGAGCTTACTTCCTCTAACTTGACGTGATTGATAATCCTCGCTTTCAGCGTCAGCGGTTCCAACACCAATTTTTCCTAGGATCATATTTCAAGTACGAAAGAACGAGATCATGGTAACCTTTTCATCGGGCCATCGATATCGGGTCGCCACCTCTTCAACCGTGGCTGGCTTCTCAAGTCTCACGGTGTTTGTTGTATCTCCATGAGGGTTCTTTCTTCATCCTCGTCATCACCATGTAAGCTCCGACTATTCATGAACAAGTTCGTTATATTCTCGCCAAAGAATATTTGAATCGATGGTAATTGTGGAACTATTTCTGCTAAGCTTTGTCCTGTTACTCGGAATGCCCTTGTACACTTCATCATCGCTAGCCCAAAAGATAATTGGAATCAAAAGATTTGAAAGCATCGCCTCGACCTCCATCCGCCGAAAGTTTTGAACTCGGGGCATTCTCAATCCTCTCGCATCAGAAGCTGCTTTATCTGCTAGAAAAAAGATACAGGTGCTATGCTTGATTGTTCCCGGCCGGAGCGATGTCTTTAAGCAAGAATCGAAGTTCATCCAATTGCCAGCCTCAAAGATTACACATACCCCGCATCGCTACCACAGTGGAACATAGTCCGGGGACTACGCTTGACTTTGTTGCAAGTACCTCGGAGGGACCTTTCATAACTCCCGACGTTTTCCTCAAGGGGCTTCGATCGGGGTTTTCCCTAATAGGAGACCTTTCGAGTACCGCCGGAGGTTATATCATAACCTGATGTAATCTTTCACCTATCCGTGCGCCAAGGGGATTGTAAGGTTTTGAATCAACTGGAAGTTGTTATACTATCCCCACGCCTTCGAGGAAGAAGTTGTCAGATACGATTCGGCCGTCGTGGCGACGAGACGGTGAATGGAACCTTTGACTCGCTGTGTCTTCGAAGACACCTCAGGTTCTCTCTCATGAACCGCCAGTACGATCCGATGATCAAAGCGGCGGGGGATTGTTATCCGCACGGCGACACAATTGATGGGTAGATTTTACAGCCCATCTTCTGCGGGCCGAGGTCACCTTCTCTCTCCTCACATCATTTCGCCTCCCGGGTCCACCCGGACTGCCGACGGCCCAAATTTTCTGCCTCGCCTGGCCAGAAGTCTCCACGCGGTGGGGCTTTGCTTGGCCTTTGGAGAAATGGCTTGGGCCCAGGGCCCGGTCGCGCCCTCGCCCCTCAGCCAAAAGTACTTTAAATCTCCGGCCACCTCGGCTGCTTTGACAACTTTGGTTCTACAATGTCGGTGGATGCCGGCGCTGCTTCTAATGAGCTCCAAGCAGACGGCCATAATAATCAAAGTCGACGCAAATACCCGATGATAGTTCAACTTGTTCAAGCGGAGTTAAGACTTAGTAGTTTAAGCGTAATCAAAATAGCATTACCTTTGTTAATATTTATGCGAAAGATTTATGTATGACAACATGCGACGGCTTGAGATTACGTTGGCCAAGCATTCTCAAGAGGGAGCACTAAACGCTCATAATAAATGTCAATGTTCTTATTGGGCTCAAGAATGGTCCAATAAAAATTTTATTTATATCAATATCACTTCAAAGAATATGAAGAAATACAACCTGATATTGATACACACAAGCCAAACTACATTTCTCACATACTGTGAAGCACAAACTTCAAAACTAATTGACTTTGTAATTTATTTATGGCTACATCCTTATTAACGAAATCACATACCAAACCTAGATGGTTGGAGTACCAATTAGTGCCAAGAAATTATATCTCAAAACCCACCAAAACGCAAACTCGTACGTAAGAGAAGCGACTATCATTTAACGCCAAGTAAGCCGATCAACATAAAAAACCTATAAATACGCATCCGCATTCGGCGTAATGACGCGAACTAAATCGCGAAAGTTAGAGACCATGAAATTAATATCGGTGGGGAGGATATCAAGCATGAACGGCGAAGCATCCCATGCGCAAAGTGCCCATCGTAGATACCGCGTAATTGCAACCAGAGCATTTTATTGTGATGAGCACGGTAACATATGAATTTAAATGAACGCTCTATAATTTGAAGTACATGCATCTATTCACTAAATATTGTGCCACAAATGAAATTGTACAGGGACATTACAACTTCTAAATGAAATATATCACGCATGGCATAAACCCAACTTCAAAAAAGATTTGCCTTAAAAAGGTTACAGACTTCCAAAAAATAGATTATAGTATCATTTGTAGAAAAACCATCTAACAACCTAATTTGGTCACCCACAGCCTAAAGAAATCATGCAAAGGAAATAGCTTCCAACAACAACTGATGATACACCGCATGAAAAATGCACAAGAACTCCAACTCCATGAACTAATGGACACCTTGGACTATGTGACAAAGGTATAATCTATAGTTTCACAATAACAAATATGAAAAAAGATGTATAAAATGCGCGAAAAAAAATTGTAGGGCGGGAAAACTATATTGGTTCAAGGCAACAGTTGAAGAAATTACGAACCAAGCAAAACCGTGGTATGAGTCATGCAAAAAATGCACAAAGGCAACCAGGGACAAATCCAGGATTGAAATATAGGGTATTCAAAGTGGAAAAAAAATGTTTGGAAGAAGATTTGAACCATATATCTTCGATATAAAATGATATAGACTTAACCATCTAAGCTATTGTTCCTTTTATTTTGGATATTTATTGAATACCTTGAAACCCCCTAAATTCGTCCATGAAGGGAACAATTAAGACAATGGGTGGAATACAATGTAGTTATTGTCAAGACGACAACATCGACGAAATCCCAAGGTAACAAACCACAACTGAATCCCTACTTCACAAAAAAAAATCCCAAAATAGTACACGTCCAATACTTAAACACAACCACATGACAAACAGATATTGCCGCAAGATGGGGGTTAACAATAGAACTCACTCAGCATCTGTTGTACTATTTGGCGAACCAGCCAAATTGTACATTGGGTGTCCAGTCACGGAATATATTGAGGCTACAAAGAAGGTATCACAAGTCCTTCATATAGACACATTAAAAAGTTATTATTTCCACAACTATGGACAAAACTTTTATCCCCTTCAATATTGACAGGATCAATTAGATTCAATACGATAATGCAACTAGCCGAGACAACAAACTCTCGACCATCGTTGAGGCAACATAAATGGTGAATGCTCAATCAAAAAAAGGAAAGAAAGGGAAATCGAAAGAGGAAGAGGACAAAGCAATATTGCCAGCAAAAAAGGAAGGACCCAAAAAAAAGACTCCAAAAGAGCAAGTCGATACGAAGAAAGGGAACAACCCACCAATAATTCTCAACGACAATGACAATGATGACGAGGACAATGAACCAATTGCAACATTCGTCAAGAACTAAGAGGAAAAAAGTAGAGGAACCTTGAATCTCATAAAAAGAAGTCTTAGCCAATGCCTCCTTTATTTAGCAATTTGAAATAAGGCTACCAAAAGACCCTTTATATTTTCATTATGCAACGCACGTAATATTTTACTAATTCTGTAAAATACATGTAAAATTGATCAAAAAGGACAAATTACGGAATGAAAAGAAAAATATGAGATGGAGGAAGTATATAAGTAACATTAATCTAATGGTAGAATTCTCACAGCAAGCTAATTAATGCAGCACAACGGAAGGGAACATGTTTTAATGTAAATTCAGGCTGGTGATCACTTGATTGCGCTATCTTGTTTATCTGAGTATTCTCAACCATTAACTCATAGTCGCATCTCTAGTTTTGGAGATGGTATACTCGTGCTCATATCACTACCACTACTCTCTGCTGAGTTTCTTCATATCACATTTGATCCATAAGATAGCTAGCAAACTTGTAGTTTTTAATCTCATGAGTCCCTTAGGTGGAAAGCTGTTTATGCAGTCATTATTGAAAGATCTTAACGTATAACCAAAAGGTGAAGAATATGATATAGGAGAAGGTCTGGGACCATAGGATCAAATAACAATCAGAATAACTAGTAGATGGAACCCGTCTCTTCACTTCGAATAACAATTTTTTTACTGACAAAAAAACAGATTGTTGCAAGCTTCTTATCCATATGACAAAAAAACAAGAAAATATGCAATAACAAAATTAACCTTAAATTCGATTAATTTAACCAAAACTATCATGTTAATAGTAGTAAAATTGACCTTAAAACTCCAAAATCAGTTAAACTCACAAAAACACAAACTTTCCATTAATCTAATCAGAAAAAGCATAATCCAAACAGCTCAATTAGGCTTTGAGCTTAAGAAGGATGTATAAATCATTTTGGACTATTAGATCACTATTTTTTGTTGTTAAAAGTAATCTGATGGTTCATTTTTAATAGGGTCAATTTTGTCGACTTAGTGATGACTATTATAACCACCATATCAAGAATTAGGGCAACAAAATCTTAGCCCGCATTTTATGCTAAGTGTTGATCTTATTTGTATTTATTTATTTTTTCTATAAAATACTTGTTAATTTTGAATCATTTTGGTATAAAATGTGGAGTTATTTTAGAATATTTGTCACACTCATTCTGTAGAGGATTTACCTATTAATTTTATTCTATGTTTATTTAATCATGATTATTATTGACATATTTTACAATTGGAATTTTTTCCTCTCTTTTTATCTTGTTCAGTTCCTCTTGTTTATGTCATAACCCACTATATGATAATTATATTGATACTTCATAAACCTAATTAACAAGTATTTTATCTAGGTAATTATATTGATAATTTCATAACTCCAATTAATATTTACTTCAGTAAATTATATCGATACCTCATAACCCGCAAGTGTCATAATCGAGATAAAAACATTGATAACTCATAACCAAAGAGTTTAATAATCAAGGTAATTATATTGAAATCTCATAACTCACCAATATTATTTTCGTGATAATTATATTAATAACCCCATAACCCATCAATGTTATTATTATAGTAATTATATTAATACTGTAACCCATCATAATTATAATTTGAGATAACGATATTATTTTTCTTGTTAGAACCATTTTTTTCTTCATCTACCAATAACTCGAGATATGTTTTAAACGTCCCTTATCTACAAACCAACAAATATGTCAAGAAAACCATTCTAAGGCTCCACAATCTTTACAAATAATTCAATGTAACTAAATATTTTACACCAACTTGATAATTATACAGAATTTGGGTTATAATCAAAATTAGAAAACCCATTCAACACAGAATTTGGGTTAGATTCAACATTACAAAACTCAACCATCAAGTTGGGTTATATTGAAAATCAAAAAACCTATTCAACATGAATTTCGGGTTAGCTTAAACATTAGTAAACGCAACCATCAAATAAGGTTATATTGAAAATCAAAAACCCATACATCACAAAATTCGGGTTACATCAAAAAATTTGGAACCACATCAATTTAATTCGTTATATCAAATCAAAAACTCATCAACACGAATTCTCGAAAGTTAGTTTAAACATTAATAAACGTTAACTATCAAATTGGGTTATACTAAAATAAAAACCTTATAAATTACAAAATTTGGGTTACACCACAAAAAATAAAACCAAAACCATAGAATGGTATTGAAATTAAAAATCCATAAACAAAAAATTTATTATTTTCTTCATAATAAGAAAACCCAACTAGCAAATTGATTTTTCTATGACAACGCATGATAAAATTGAATTATAATCAACAAATTCTAACCCGTGATCGCTCTTTTTTTCCGTAATAGTCGACATTTGTAATGATTTTCAATAGAACGTATTTTTGGAATATCTTTCAGCGTTATGTCACCTCATTTTCTGGTGCTTTTAAGGGAATTATGGAATTCTCTCAATTTTCTTTTCCTATTAATCTAATCATAACTGCATAATTCAAACACCTCAATGAACATAATTATCAAAATAAAATTAAGAAAAGCTTCAATAATAAGATCAACATTAAAACTCCAAATCAATTAACTAACAAAAAAGTAAACTACCCATTAATCTAATCATAAATTCTTAATTGAAACAACTCAATAAACATAATTATAAAAATAAAATCATGAACATAAATAAAAAATAATAAATCACCAAAACTTTGGATGGATGACTCCGATCCATGCACAAAGGCAAAGGAGAATCAGCATCATGTCTATGTCTCCGCAAGCATCTCCTCCTCGTTAAATCGCATTATTTTTTATTTCTATAATTATACATTGCTAAGTATAATTATTGTAACAATTGATTTACTACTTTTAGTTAAACGAGATTATCAAACTAAGTGTTCCATAAATTGTAATTGTAATTACTAAATAACTCGAGTAATATCGGGGTGGGGTTCTCTGGCTTTATTGCTAGATCTCATGTATAACCGAGTATATAATAATCATAATGGTCAATTATGTTATTATACTCCGCTTAATATTATCTCGAGCCTCATGCCACACACACAATGACGTTGAGTTATATTCCATGTATGGAATTAAATCGAGATTGTTAAACTGGGAGTCGACGGAATAAATGATACCTAATCGAGAAGTTTACATTTGATAATGTAAAAATACAAATTGGACAAAATCGAATCAATTAAATTGTTATTTCAATTGACGGTTTAACGAGTGAAAGCTTATTAGTAACTTGTTAGTTACTTACTTTAAAAATAAGTTAGTTAACGGCTTAATGAGTTAACTATTTATCAAACGAAATAAGCCATTCGAATCAAACCAAGTATAGGGAATATATAAGGAAAAAGATAAAATGAAAGCATATAAGATTTTCATTTCCCATCCTTCCCCAAGAAATTTTGACCGCCTCATCCCATCTCCCTTTGCTTCGTTGAAATGTTTTTACTCAAATTCTTGTCCAATCGTCGTAGATTCTAAAGCAGTTCAATCGCATGACTCAACCGCTCTTGGTGCGGACTAACTGAGGCATTTCACTGGAGGTGGCCGAGGGATTTCACTTGAGAAATTCTAGAGGAAGAAAGCGCTACCATCCACGCTGCTTGTGGGTACTGCATTCATACGTGTATGAATCAGACATATATATTTTGTAATTCGTTATTATACATTTATTCGATCTTGGTTACATTTGTTTAATTTTATTATGAACAAGTTGCGTAATTTTTCTAACATCTCCGACCAACTCCGTCGTCTCCGATCAACTGTATATTTCTATACATTAGAAAATCTATAAATTAATATTGTCGGAAACCGATAAAATTTAATTTAAAAATTACTATTATCTTAGAGAATATTTATTTAAAGAGTTTTTACTGTACAATGTTATAATAAAATGTATTATTATGAATAAATGATAAGTAATTTATATATATATTGAAAAAATAATATTGTGTATGTATGAAAAGAGGGAAATTATTATTTGGGGCTTTAGGAATTGGATTGGAAAATGAGAATTTTGGGGGGAAATTGAAAATGTAGTGAAGATTGGTGAAGTGTGGAAGATGAAAATCAAAGCTAAGTCTTCAGAGAAAATTAGATTTTTTTTGAAGAATAACATGGTTAATGAAAATGATTGTAAAAATAATAATATTTTTTTTAATTAAAATAACACACTCCCGTGTAAAAATACTAAATTATACTTACTTCCTTCATCCTAAATTCTAAGCCTCATTTGCCAACAATATAAATCCCATTTTTAGTTCCCATTTTGACCAAAATGTGATATGACAAATTGGAGGGAAATAATGTTATGTGGAGTATTTCCTAAATTGACCTTAAACTTCTCAGACAAAATCAATCGAGCCTTAGAATTGGGACGGGGAGTACTTTTTTTAAACCCCTCGCCTTCTTTCATCATCCAAAACACTACCACCACCACCACCTTCCCCTCCTATCAACTCATCGTCTCCCACCCCACCCTAACATCGCTTCCTCACCCTAAACCACTACCCAAATCTCATCCCCCCAAAATAGCCCCTATCCCATCACTCCACCACCACCCTAAACTTTAACCCAATCAATTTTAGGGTTACATTGGGAGGGTCAACGGTAAATGGGGGAGTGGCAAGATACCTGGGTGGGAAGCTGGCCGCGATCGTGAAGCGGGGGGCGATTCGATTTTCGGTTGGAGTTAGTATATATGAAAACGAAAGCGTAGGAAAGCCAGACGAGGGGGTAACTGATTTCCAAATACCGAGCAAAAAACAAAGGACGGCGACGATGGCTTGGTCATAAAATGGCGGAGAAGATAAAGTTGTGGGTGCCAGTTAAGAAAGGAAAGTTATTTCGATCATTTCAGGGTAGAGGTTAATTTAGCAAAAAAAAGTTGTTATTTTTGCAATTACTCTAATAACTAGTGTTATTCTACCAAATTTCTCGACAAAATTATGTTCTCTTTTTTATTGGTTTTTATTTAGTGACTTGAGCTAAATTGAGCGACTCGCTCGGCTTGGCTCATAATTCGGCTTCGAGCTAATATTGTTTTAACTGAAATTTCGCTTTCAAACTAAATAATGGAAATAGGTTTAGTAGTCTGCTACGACAATGTATTCTTTTTAATTATGAAAATTTTGTTACAGGTTTTTATTATTTTAATTTCTTATTTTTATTTCGTTATAAATATCGCTTCTATTAATGTTAACATCTATTACAAATCAATGGTTTTGCTTGTTTTGTTATATATTGATTAATTTTTTTAACTGATTAAGTAAAATAAATTTTTGTTAATCCTAGTGAATTTGGATTTCAAATAAGCGAGTTGGTCTGATCGGCTCAATTCCCATCTAAAGCTATCAAGCCGAGCCGAGTTTGTTAATTTAGGCTCATTTAATGACCACTTTAAGCAAAAAATCTTCTACTCAATTCATTTACAACTCTATTTTTAGTACATCCACGACAAGGATTAACCTCACCTCAAATCAAGAAGATTAGACTAAATGCATGTTCGATCAAGTGAATAAACCCCAGAAATTAACCTAGGGTAAGTAACTAATGCAAATTCAATTGAATGTTTATAAAATGATGGTTAAATTTCATATAGACACCTTTAAGTATCAGAAACATCAAATGGGTGATATAAACATTTCAAACCTTTCAACAAAAGACATTTGCACCGAACTTTCGAAAATCTAAATATCAAGTTTTTAAGACATACTCAATTTTGAACATGTCTTACTTTAGGAGCCAACGTTAAATTTCAAAACAACCAACCATCTTTCCCAACCCATGCTAAGTATCCATATTTTGAATCGAAATACCAAATGTTTGAATACTCCAAGTCCCAACTAAAAATCTGTCAAAAAACTCGGGACCAATTATCAACCCGATAAAATATCCGATGGATTCTGGTTCAAATATTTTGCCCAATACTATCCAATCCGACTAGGACCGAACTAGTAGACCAAGATAAAGTTACAAACATTTGCCGACATGGAGAAGTGGTTTGTAGTAGTAGGTCCTACGTGGAGGAACTAGTGTCCTAATTATAGTGGTGTGGGTCCTCTTCACCTATCAAACTACACCTTTACACTCTGTAATAAAGTCAAACAGATCATTCAACATTCTTCTCCAAAATCCATAAAGTCAACGCTTCTCGTTGACCAAATTTCACTAATTTTTTCAAAAACTATATATTTAAATGGGAATATTGTACGGATTGGTGGCGAGGGGGTCGGTGGTGCTGGCGGAGCACAATTCCGCCACCACTAACGCCACCACAATATCAAAGCAGATTCTTGAAAAAATAAGTGGGGAAAATGATACAAATGTTTCGTATTCACAAGATCGGTATATTTTTCATGTGAAACGTACGGATGGACTTACTGTTTTGTGTATGGCTGATGCCACCCTTGGAAGTAAGCTTGTCAAGTTTTTTTGTTTTTTTTATATATTTTGTTGCAAGGATTTGAATCATACCTCGTCATTGCGAGTAATATTTTGTGGTGACTAGGATAACCGTAGTTGTTGGAAGCTTGTGAAGTTATTATATTATGGTTTAACTATGTTTGTGTAGTACCAATGTCCCAAAAAGAGTGTCTAGTTTGGAATTGTTTTGATTCTTGATGGTTGGGTTGTTGAATTTTGACTATAGTGTGGTTCAACTATATTTATGAAGTATCAACTCAAAAAGATTGTCTAGTTTTGAATAATTTCGAATTTTGATGGTTGGCCTTTGTAATTTTGAACTCTGGTATTTTTGTATGTGGTGTATACTACTTGGTAAAAATATGTTAAAACTTGAAAGATTGTATTTTTAATGTATGTTTAGTGTTAATATTGATTCAAATCGAAGCTATGTGTGTTAATGAAGCTACAAAGTTGGATTGATTCTGACTTTGAATACTAAGGTGGACATTCTTTTTGTGGTGGAGTAATATATATATATATACTCCTCAATTTCAAAAAGATTGTCTAGTGTTCAATTTTGAGGTCAAATATTATTGTGTATATTTGGTGAAAAATATATCAAAGGATAATGTTTTTAATGTATTATAGTGTTAATATGACAATTTTTTATTCAAATCAAGGTATTGTGTGTAAATTAAGGTAGTAAAGTTTGTTAATTTTGGACAATGAGAATCGATCGGCACTCTTCGGGATGGTGGTAGGAGTTTTTGTTTTTTTGTTGATCTATTGTTGTGAATATCCTTGTTTGATCAGGTTCATAGTAAAATTATACTATTAGATTTTCTTTTGGGTCGGGTGATAATCTAGATAGATGAATTATTTGATGATCTCTAAATTACTTGGAATCGTTCTTGTTTTCTTTGAGTAATTGTTCTCATTTTTCATTTCTAAGTTAGCATCTTATCGTGAGAATTTCAATTTATGAGTGTGTGTTCTTTTAGTGAGTTTCTCCAATTGTTTTGTTTCGAGTTGTCTTAGCATTATAGATTTTAGATCATATGGAGTGTAATTAATTCAACGGTAGATGAATAGTAGTCAGCGAAAGATACTCATTTTTCATGTGAAGAAATAAAAATGGATCTTGAAGTTTAGTCCTTTATTTATGTTCTTTCAATGTGTTACTAGCTGATTTAAAGTCCAACACACAATGTGAATTTCGACTTTTCTAGTTTTTACCTCATCGCTCACTTTGGAGTATGGACTTGTAAGATGACCCTTGGGTAGTACCGTAGTACTCAAGGGCCAAGGCATTGTATTCAGTTAAGAACCGAGAAAATTAAAATTACTTGTGTAAATTTACTCGGTGTTTGCTCCTGCTTTTGTATTGAATTGTAAGTCACATTACGGATAATAACTCTGAAAATCATGATAGTTTTTCAACAGACTATCCTTGAACAAACTATCCTCACAAGAATCTTAATTAGTCATTGCATCATAAGAGTTGATAGATATATGAAAATTATATGCAAGTCAAATCGTCAAACCTGTTGTGTGTAGTATTTTTGGGCCTCCTGCAGAAGACTATTTACTTATTGCATTTATTCACCGTACATCGATTCTGATGCAGGGAGAGTTCCTTTTGAGTTCCTTGAAGATATCCATCAGAAATTTGTAAGAACATATGGTAGAACAGTACTGAATGCTCAAGCTTATGCCATGAATGATGACTTTTCCAGGGTCCTGGCCCAACAAATTGAGTATTACTCAAATGATCCAAATGCAGACAGACTCAATCGACTGAAAGGTGAAATGAGTCAGGTGGGTATAGGTTGTTTATCATAATATATACCCCGTACATACATATATTTTTCAGTTAATGTTAAATTGTCCTTATCAAGTTGTCATTTTCATCCATTTTGCATGGTCAGTCACGGGAATTATAATATAACAAATGTGTATATGACTATATTCAGTGTATTGTTTTCCCAGTGTTCCTAGTTTATATTATGTTCTTGTGCATATAATATTGAATTCTTTATATTTGTGTTGGCTATTTGAGAAACTAAGATTTTTATGATATCCTATGGCAGGTGCGTAATGTGATGGTAGAGAACATTGATAAAGTTTTAGATAGAGGCGATCGTTTGGAATTGCTGGTTGATAAGACTGCTGACATGCAAGGAAACACATTCCGCTTCAGGAAGCAGACTCGTCGTTTAAGAAGCGCTGTGTGGTGGAGAAATGTCAAGCTCACGTATGTTATAAACCAACTTTGTTTGATGTTGTTTTTTATGGAGTAGTTTTTCAATGAGATGGTTCAATAAATAAACTTTACCGAAACTAGAAGTTTTGTTTCCAATATTTAGATAAAGAAAAATATTATGTTGAATAAAGTTGTAGCATGGCTATTGGCTCATTCTTTCATTTCGTCAATTTCCTTCCTTCATCCAAACATTTCTCATAGGGGAAACACTGCTGTAGTAGCCTGCTTAGCTTTCAGGCCTTGCCTTGGCACAGAAAAAGAAATTGAGCCTTTTCTGTTATCAGTGCTAAATATATGTAAAACTAATGAATCTGGTAATGCATATTTTTATTAGAAGAGGACCTGTGAATCTGGTAATGCATATTTTTATTAGAACAGTGCAATATTCTTATTCGGAGACTGGCCTTTACATCAACATTTCAGATAACATGTATCCAATGAAGTGCTCAAACTTTTAACATGACATCGTCTCCTCTGCAGGGTTGCATTGATAGTCCTCCTGTTGGTGATAGTTTACGTAGTCCTGGCATTCGCATGTCACGGGATTACTCTCCCTTCTTGTCTCTAGTGAAGATCAACTTGGATTGTAGATGCTTTTCCAGATTGTTCTCTCTATTGGCATATGTTTGATTCTTTAATCTCATTACTCTGGAGTGGCTCAGCTTACGATTGTGCAAAACTTTGGCGACAGCATCTTTGTCTGTGAATTTGAAGAATTACATTCAGGCTCATTTTGTGAGATATTATTCTGTGTTTTTTTTCCTTTTTGCAGTATGGCTACTGAAATATTCCTCGAACGAAATATGAAACGTGTCTCCATATTAATTATGATGTACTCTTTGGGATGTATAATGTAATGAGTTTCTTGTATTCTGATACCAATTTTCCAGTCTCTATATTTTTGAAAGATGGTTTTATCTCCAATTTCAACGAGCATAGATGTGGAGCTCAAATACATATGTTGCAAATAGTCTACGGTCGATAGAATCACTTGTCCTTTGATTTTTTTTCAAGAACAACAAGGAGGGATTCGTCATCAGAATGGAACGATAATGTCTATCACTTGTCCTTTGATGTTTTTCAAGAGCAACGAGGAGGGATTCGTCATCAGAATGGAACGATAATGTAGTCGTGCAGCGGTCTTCAACAAGGTTGTATTGTTTGATTAGTATCAACTGGTAATAGTATGTATTGTTTCCCAAATATTGTTTGATGAGTTCCTCTTCCATTCTGCCTGATAGTACTCAAAATATACTCTGTATACAATTGAAATTAGAGACAACACATACTTGTTTGAAAAAAGGAGAAAAAATATAACAGAAGACAACTCAAAGAGTTCAAAACCAAATGACATATCACATATTCATCTCAATTGCAACTCATACAGTGGAAATGATGTCCTTCAAAAGTACTCACATTTTCATTCAATTGATAGAAGACTCTCCTTGTAAACCATAGCCCTCAGCGATGTCGAGCTGCCATAAATTTCAAATGCCTCAGTATCTTGCTTGGCAATACTGTATGAAATCAATTGTCCTTCAATGTTTTCCAACAGCAACACGTCGTTTTTCATGAACGAAAGAGGGCACCGGATTCCTGAAAGCGGTCCAATCTTGAACAATTTTGTCCATGATTCAGAGATCCCATACTCCTTCATTATCCAAATTTCTGTGTACTGGTCTTCAAGTTTAAGCTGTGAATCAGTGTAAGCAATTAAGGCCAATGATCCATTTGATACCTCCAGAGACGTGCACTTTTCGTCGAGATTTGTGAGGTTATTTGGTAAATCTATTTCAGCAAACTTCTCAGAACTCATTCTGAAAGAAAGTATGAATTTCTTGTGATCTCTTCCATTGAATGCTTGCCAATGACAAGAATCATTGAAGAATATTTCGAAACAGGGAGTATACTTGACTTCTGGCAAAACCCCATCAAGTTGTCTCCAAGCTTTCGACTTCAGACTATATATTTCCGCTCTGTTTTCATGATGATAATGACCGTGTTCCTTGTGGCTGTGAATAGCAATCCTGACTAGTTTGAAATCAGAAATAATGGAAGAATCGAAACCAAATCCAACGCCCTTAGTATGGCAGAAAAAAGGGGAACTCGCACATGGACATGAATTCGGGGGAAGTAGACTGAATTCTCTTGTGACTGGGTTACAGAAAACAAAAGTCATATAGTTGGTGAGGCAGATTATGCCATTGCAAGGACCAAGAACTTCCATGAAAGGATAACTGAAATAAGGAATTTGTAACTCAGGCGATACAACATCGAGGGACTCATCATTGGCATGGAATGATAATATGCTAGTGCAGTTGTCTTCAACAAGGTTGCGTTTGATGAGTACTAGATGGCTATTTAAAGCCAAGGTGGAGTGATTGACATGCATGGATATGAACTCGGGACTTTTGATCAAATCGTTCCATGTTCTACAAACACACCTGAATCGATGCAAGGATTTGACAGGCAGCCTCAAAAGAATTTCTATGGCTACATCTATATGCAGATTCTCGCTCAACAATGCCATTTCGATCGTTTTTAACCCTCAACTTCACCGATGAAATTGTGATGTTCTTCAGAGTGGATATGATTTATCTGTTAGCTTGTGATGATCTTTTAAAGAAGGATCAATTAGGTGGGAGAAACTAGACTACCTTCTATGCACATAACATTGGGTCTACTCTTTCTTTGGAACTATGGCAGCTTCCAAAATTGCAGCCTTCTTGGTAACTATACTAAGCTGATTTCTTGAACACTTCTCTGGACATATCACTACAAACAAACCAAGAAATTGCCATTTTCAATTTGTGGAAATATGACTGAATGTATCTTCCTGCAGTTTATAGAACTAGTTTTGGACACACACACAAATATAGACTATCTAATTTCACCAATGTAAACAACTATGGAAATGTTGTCTTACATCTACATTTAATAAATTCATTGCAGGGAACAAGTGAGTGAGTTTCTATATCTATACACGGTCACGATTTAAATTATTGAGCCTTAAATAATAATCAAATAAACACAAAATAAATAATCAAAGGGCAGGGCAAACCATTTGTCCTAAATGACGTTCATACATGACACACCAATCATATAATGTCAAGTGTAAATAATTTTAACATTAAAGTTCATGAAAAGCGTAGGAGTTAGGGTATACCAGCATTTTTTTATAGAATGACTCTTGCATCTATTTGAGTCAAATAATGACACAAAACATAGGTAGGGAGATCCCATACCATCAAAGAGATGTAGCAAAACAGTGAGGAGCAGTTCAAGAACATTAGTAAATGCAATTTATGAGAAATCATTTCCACTCAAGCTCCTATTGGATCTACATGTTTGGCATATAACGTAAGAGTACATCAAATCCTATCATCCACTGATCAACACCTAACCTTTCAACAAACATGTCTCATGTCTCTTGTTGAACCACCAAATAAGAAATGGAAAGAAAAACTGCTGAGTACCGATCGTATGTTATACGTTATGTGATATACTTGTACAACGGTTAAGATTAAATTAATTTAAAAACCAAGAATGAACCATATGTCATGACATCAACAAAGTGTAACATACGATCCGGACTAGTTTGTTCCTCAATAAAGTACATATTGTACATACAAGCAATACACATATATAAAGTGAAACAAATTAGAACGGGATGCTGACCTTATTGTAGGAAGTCAAGGGAGAAAGGAGATGAAGTGTTGGATGAAAGTCAAGAATGAGTAATTAGCAAGATCCACTCTTCTGTGTGTGCTACTTCTTGTGATTCCAACTAAACTATTTTATGTAATATTTAATCATAGAGTTGTTATCCTGTAGTGATGCAGGTTAGGTGAGTAGATCACAGCCACTATAACCACCTACTAAACACTTTTATTGTCTTTTTCCTATTTTGTATCCATTTTCTATGATGTTATTATTTGACACATCATACAAAAGGTTATCGATGTATTTAATGAATTACATAGAACTTGTTAAAATGTAATAATCCATCTTGTTACAATCTAATATAAAAACAAATTTCTTTGAATGTGCATTGAACTTGCTAAAATATAATAATGTATCTTGCTTACAATATAATATAGAGACAAATTGTACCTAAGAAGAAAATTGGTCTCAAAAAGACATGGTAGAAAAGGAAGCATGCATGCATGTTAAAATCTCAACTAAACAATGGCATGGTTTCCAAGATATTCTAATGCTTAGGTCTTTAAAAATTATTGGAAGCATAAAACGCTACTTCATTTTAATTAACTTATTTTTTCAAACCAAAATTATTGATCATGAGTAATTATATAAGAACTAATAAAAATGGAATGAATCTATGTTAATTATTTAACCTCGACTAACAAACATAAATACTCAAAGTCCTGTAAACTACAAATTTACTCCAATTCAATTATGTTCACATTAATCTAAAGTGTCCATTAATTAATTATTTGCAACATTTGTTTTAGGGAAATGAGAAAAAAGAAAAACAAAACCAAGAAAAATCCTTGCACAAATCCACGTACTACCTGGAACATTCTCATCTTAACTTCCAAATCAAAAATCTGTTAGAACTTATGAACAATTTATTTAATAATGTATTATTTCATTTTACTATTTTTATAATAATGGTGAAAACAGAACAAGAAACTTAATCGAATTGTTTTGCTCTTTGATCCACGTTATTGCATGATTCTTGAAATGTCATAATGTCGGTACATGTAAAACATCCTCATATTCTAGAACAAGAATCTTAGAGGGAGAGAGGGGGGAGGGAGATGGGGATCATTGCAGGCTTTTTATTTGGAGCTGCATTGGGCATTGGAATTGTATTTAGTTTTGTTAGATATCAAAAAACCAGATCCAAAAAACGCCAAGATTTGGTATGTTTTGAGAACCCTTTTCATATTATTACTAGTATGATCTAAAAATGCACATAGTTATGCATTTGATATCTCTATAAGGTCACATGCATGTGCTTGTATCTATGTTTTGAGTGTTCTTTCAGTATTATGTTATCATGTGTTTTAGTGTTCTTTTTCATTGGAGTGGTGATGCATTCTTGTAATAGTTACTACAATTTTCTTTTAAGTATAATGTTATTTTTTTATTTCTGTTAATTGAAATTATGTCAAAATAAATTAGGCAGAAACTGTGGCAGCACTCGCTAGGATGACTGTTGAAGATTCAAGAAAATTGCTTTCACCTGAATATTACCCTCCATGGGTTGTTTTTTCACAAAGACAAAAGGTTTGGTTCCAAATATCTTACATTTTCTCACTTTAGAGAAGATAGAAAATTTCCATTGAAACGTTTTTTGATGCGGATTGTAATGCTAGATGTTTTATGCTTTTTAGTGTTTTATTAATTGCAGCTAAAGTGGCTCAATCAACACCTAACCAAAATATGGCCATATGTGAATGAGGTATATTGCGCCCCCTTTTTTTGCCCCTGAAGCTGGCGATTGTATTGCGTGTAAGTTGATGACAATTATTTATTGGTCTTTATTTGAGTTCAGGCAGCATCTGAGATAATAAGAAGCTCTGTTGAGCCGATACTCGAGCAATACAGGCCAATTATCCTAGCTTCTCTTAAGTTCTCGAAATTGACCCTCGGTACAGTGGCACCGCAGTTTACAGGTTTTACATGCTTTTCCTTCAAGTTTCCAGAGTTTCGAACTATTGTCACTTCTACTGACTTGTAAAACAGGAATCAAGAGTGATAAATTGATGTTTCCATTCTCTTAAAATTCAAATCAGGTTGATAAGGTAGAATTCGGTGATGATCTACTGTAAACTGCAAGAAAACATAATATAAAATGCAGTATTGGTTAGCACTTCAATCAATTACTGTCTTACTGAGTTTAGTGACTGGATAAAATATGATTTATGACTAGAATTTTAACTGAATTATAAAGTTTGCTTTGACTCCTTTGAGATTCTACTGGTTTACCAAAAGAGTTAATGGTCTGATAACAGCCGAGAGCTAAGAAGTAAAGTCACACAATGCAGAAATGTTAAAATGTCCAATGCTCCTTCACTTTCTTCTCTTTTTTTAGGGGTACAGATAATAGATAGCAAAGAAGGGGAAATCATAATGGAGTTGGATTTGCAATGGGATGGAAATCCAAATATTGTACTTGATATTAAAACCAGAGTTGGCGTGGCACTTCCTATACAGGTATATTGTTTTCAAATTTTCATAGGTGCCTTCCAACATATTAGATTCGCTTTTCTAATCACTATATATTACTCATGAGTCTATCCAATTTGCAGGTTAAGAACATCGGCTTTACAGGGGTTTTCAGGCTGATATTTAAGCCTCTAGTTGATGAATTGCCTTGTTTTGGAGCTGTATGTTACTCCCTGAGAGAAAAGGTGAATTCTTAGAACTCATTGGGTCCTTTAGAATGGCAACTAATGAAGATTTGTCAATTTTGATCTCATAAAAACATACTTATTGGCTACTAATTTGCAAGAATAAAAGATGTCCTTGGAGCTGTTATTGAATGTACATCCTGCATAAATATACCATATGAATGAAGAAATGCAGTAACTCAGTTTTGAGTATAAATAGGTAAACAATGAGGCTGCTAGACCAGAATCATTTTGGTATTGACATGTCCTATTTTCTGTTTCACAGAGAAATCTAGAATTGACCCTCAAAGTTATTGGTGGAGATATATCATCAATTCCTGGAATAGCCGATGCAATCGAGGTCTGTAAGATTTATTTGAACTTCAATCAAGGTGTTAATTTATCAAGACACACTCTTCTGTATTTGTTGAAAGATATGCTTTTCCATATCAAAGGAACCCTCGGATGAGTCTATAATAGAATGTAGGAGAAATCTCAATGATCCTGTTAGATTTATATAGCACTTGGTTTTATTGTTCTCCATTAACACAATAATTATCGTGATTTTGAATAGGAAACCATTAATGATGCAATTGAAGATTCCATTACTTGGCCAGTCCGCAACATCATTCCCATATTGCCAGGTGACTATAGGTATTGCTCCTACATATTTTTCTTCATGATTAAAGCTAGACAGTCTTAGGTCCATTTGGAAACAGTCTCCATGTTATCACAGGGGTAAGGCTGCGTACTATCCAAAACCCCCTTACCCTGCTTAGGCGGGAGTCTCTCAGAGGCATTGGGGCATGTCGATGTATTAAAGCTACACAGCCTTGATAATTTGGTTCTAAAATTTATTCATGAATTCGTGTGTTATCTGGCGAAGTCAAGGAAATGGTATGGTGATGGCATGTTTTGTCAGCAGAACCTTAGTCGAGCCGAACATTGTATCCTGAAATTGGATATTGGAGCCTTAAAGATATTATGATCATAATATTTAGATCCTTCAAATATTTTTCATTCAAGTGTCTACTCTTTCAAATGTTGATGTAAATGTCTCTTTGATGGCCCGTGAATGTGTTTTCCGGTGGTAGTAACCTTGAGCTGAAGCCAGTTGGGATATTAGAGGTGAAGCTCATACAAGCTAAGGAATTAACCAACAAGGATATAATTGGAAAATCAGATCCATTCGCAACTGTGTTTGTACGTCCAGTGCGTGACAAGAAGAAAAACAGCAAAACAATTGTAAGAACTTGTTGTTTTTCGCGTCTCAGAAATCGTCTCTTGTCTTTTGCCTTGAGCTAAATTGATTGTGTTCTCTTGTTCAGAACAACCAATTAAATCCGATATGGAATGAACATTTTGAGTTTGTAGTTGAGGATGTGTCCACCCAAAATTTAACTATAAGAGTTTATGATGATGAAGGAGTTCAGGCAGCAGAATTTATTGGTTGTGCTCAATACCCTTTAAAGGACCTGGAACCAGGTAAGGTCCAGGAGGTTTGGTTGAAGCTCGTCAAGGACTTGATGGTTCAGAGGGACACCAAAAATAGGGGCGAGGTGAGTATACACTATACACTCATTATCATGTTAACTAATAAATGGCTGATCTGAAAAAAAAATTGATCAGATTTATTTGAGTTTCCACTTAACTAGATGCTTATTGGAACAAATTTTTACCACTTACTATTGAAATTCAAGAGAAATGATTTGGAGACATGAATCGACTGATGACAAACATTTTGTGTCATATCATATACTAAAGGTGCAATTGGAGCTTTTGTATTGCCCCTTTGGAATGGAGAATGTATTCATGAAGTCATTCAACCCGGACTTCAGATTGACTGACTTGGAGAAAGCCCTCAAAACAGACGATGATGAAAATGATTCTGATCCTGTAGCGAAATATGCCTTGAAGAAGAAAGATTTTATTGTTAGAGGAGTTCTTTCTATAACAGTAATATCCGCAGAAAACTTGCCGTCTGCAGATTTTTTAGGAAAATCTGATCCTTTTGTTGTATTAATAATGAAGAAGTCTGATCAAAGAAAAAAGACTAGGGTAAGTTTGATGTCATTGAATATTTTTTCATATTATCCTGAATATCTTTCAGAATATATTCATACTCAGTAAGTCACCCTTTCTTGTACCTCCTAAGTCCTAATGCTATGTCAGCTTATTCTTGATTACTATTGCAATTCGTTTTCAGGTTCTAAATAACACCTTGAATCCAGTTTGGAATCAAACGTTCGATTTTGTTGTTGAAGATGGTTTACATGAGCTACTGGTGGTGGAGATCTGGGACCATGACGTTTTTCGGAAGGTAAATTCTCTAGACTCAGTCTGAGATGTCTTTGTAGGATGATTACTACAGTGATAGCATGAGGCCATGTTAGAGTTCACCTAGAAGAATGTTGTTATTTCCCTCGAAACATTCAGATGTTGTGTCCTCATCTTCCTAGTGTAGTTTTCCGTATCTTTCAAAAAGTTTCAGCAAACATGAGTTTTTTTCAAAAATACGAATGTACAAAAACGTCAAATTTATTACGCGCTTTTACTGACATTGGTACAGAAAACCCAAATTCCAGAATTTGATCATGAAAATCATGTAACTAGTATATTGTTTCTTTGTGGATTAGTTGCAGCTTCATCAGCCATTAGTTGAATCTGAACTAGTTATTCAACTTCTAGATATTTTATCTATATGAGTTGCTAAAATAGTGCTTTCCCTCCAATGTTGTTGATGTTTCAGGATAAACTAGGGGGATGCATAATGACACTCACAAGGGTCATACTAGAAGGGGAAATAACAGGCTCCTTCAACATCGACAGAACAAAGTCCGGCAAGATGTATTTACAGCTAAAGTGGTCGCCGCAGCCATACAATAGAGACTGATAGAATGCCCACATGGTTATGTTATCTGCATTGGAACATAGTTACAATGCATAATTTGGTAGCTTTGTAGGGATTATAGGCTTATAGCAAATAGGTGCATTGTAACTTTCAGCTGTGTACATCACTAGTGAACAAGGAAATCAATTGAGAAGTTAAATGAGTTCAGTTTCCATTTGTTTTCTGAGGGCAACTCATATCACCTGACAAGTATAGCACCTTTTACCGATCTAAGTCGAACGAAGACATCGTATTCATTAATCGATCCCGGTTGATTGAATAAAATTTGGATTGGATTGTTTGGGTGGTACCAAAATTTGATGTACCTCCATCATCATTAAGGCCAACAACTGAATAAGGAGTTTTTTTTAATGCTTATATTTTGGTGCTTACAATGTGCGTATTCAAATATTGGCCATTGGATTACCATATTTTGATCACTAATACAAGACGAATTTTATATTTTGTAATTGTCGGCTTTTTAGAATTTTATAAAAAAGTTCCTCACTTCTTACCTCATAATTTAGCTTGACTGGCCACAATTGTTCCATATTTCTTTTGCCTATTTTTTTCTCTCCATTTTGTTTTTTAACTTTTTTTCATGACTTTATTTTTCCTTTCTTTTTGGGACATAGCTTTTATTCGTTGCTCAAGCAAGTTTTTTTCATTTTTCTTACCCCGATTTGTATTATTTACGTCCTGCGATAAATTTGCATATAAAATATACAAATTTGTTTACGTGGGTCTGCCCTGCTAAACCACGGTAGACTATGTCATGGGTATTAATTTTCATGCAAGGTAATTCACTCAGTAGTGTATCATGATTATTTTAATGTTATTCATGTAATGTCATTATATATTTCCGGTTTCAGTTATTTTCCATAAGCTCTTTATTACCCATAATTATAGCCTCATCATTAATTGTTTCGTATTTCTTGCCTTTTTTCTCTATTTCATTTTTTTTTTATACTTTTTTTCATGATTTTATTTTTCTTCCTTCCAAATTATAGTTTTATGTTTAGATGATTCATAATTAATTTTTAAAACATTCAATATAATTTTCTTTATAATTATTATTCTTATCTTCTTGTCGTCTATTTTTTCACGACCATATTCGCTATCACAGATTCTTCTTCTTGCTCATTCTTTCCTACAAGATCCTCATCACATTCTCTCCTAACTCATACATCCTTCTCGTTAAGTATTGCCATGCATTCCTCGAAGTTCCCTATTTGGCATTTACATAATGATCAACATGCTTTGGAACTAATTAAAGTTTGGCTTTGGCTTAGCATGATCAGAATACCAAAATCTATTACCTTGCTTGCTGTGATTTCTTTTGATATTATGAATACTCACGGTACGAACAACGCATGACATGTGACATGATAAAAACATATAAGTAATGCAACATAATAGATGTACAATAGTAATTGTATCGATCAAAAAGCAATGTATTCACATTTCCACAAAGAATACGTGTTGCATCATAATTGGATATTCATTTGCGATAAAAATAAATACCACCACAAGCGCTTACATGTGATATTTCATAAACGAAATGCATACTCATGCCATTATAAGCGAGTGTATTATAGAAACCCATGAATTTTAACAATCAACACAAAATATTTCTTTCGACAAAGATGAATACCACGATACGAAGAACGGTAGATTATGTGACATGATAAAACATATATTACACGCAACATAATAACTCATTCATACTAACATAAAAAGATATTATATATAAAAAGTGACGCAACATAATAAAAAGTATAATAGTAAATGTGATCAATTAAAGAAAAGTCAGATTCACACATCACAATAATAAGTGCATCATAATCGAGATTCATTTTCGATAAAATTTGGATACTCACCTCACAAGGCTTTTTACCTCGCTGTATTTCATAGAATGAAATGGATACCACGACATTATAAGTGAGTGTATTACATAAATTCATGAATTTTAACAATCAACACAAAATAAAATTTTAACAATCAACACAAAATAAAAGTAAAACCCATCAAACACATTCGTAGAATAAAGTATCAAACACCATTCATTCACCTAAAATTTTAACAATCAACACAAAATAACCAAAAAAACATATTTCAAATTCCACCAACCCAATAATTCTAACATTATAGAATTAAAACATAATATGGATGAACTTCTTAGGCTTTTTAATTGATAAACAACATGCTTTGTTAACAAATATTTTCAATTTGACCAACTTCTAACCAAATAGCACAACTTGATACAAATTGAATAACTAAAACTACCGAATAAACCGGTTCAACTACTCTTTTACACTATCATAACATTAAGCACTCGAATCAAATTAAATTTTTGATTATTGTACAGATCTTTAAAAACCCCGCAAACAAATAGCATGAAAAAATCAAAAACTATAATCAAAACCATCGCAGAAAAATAACATGCAAACTAATTTTTTATTAAACATGTGATTTTAGTTGTCTTCATTTTTTCTTTCTTTCAATCTTTATGAATCTCTCTTAATAATAATCCCAAATTTCATGGCTATTTCTTACAAATTTAGTGAGTAAGGAATAAAGATTTTGCTGCTAATTATACGATTTTGGTGATGAATCTGGGGGACCTAAATAAGTGGGGCTTCAATTAGAGCATATGAAAGATTTCACATAAATCAAATCGGCGACGTTAAAATTGCGCGAATTCAAATTGACGGGAGACGCATTTATTATTTTGGGGGTGGGAATTTCTGTTTTTTTTTTTTAATTTATTAAATGTGTGATTTGATAATTTTAACCTCGTAGTTAATCTAAGTATAATATTTATTTTTATGCTTTAGTAATGCAAATGCAAGCAGTCGTATCATGAAGTGTAGGTATAAATGAGGTAAAAAGACATATCATGAAACGTACTGTATGTATATTAATTGAAACGAATGTATATTAATTGATGAAATGCAATTAATTTTTAATTGGTATTTAAACTATAACAACAAAGGGTTACAAAACTTACTCTATATGTATAGTATACAAATGGAACGTATGTGTATTAATGGAAGTAATTAGTTAATATCTAACTCTTTGTACTTAACCACTACAATTGTATTTATTTATAAATAAAATCTCTCTCAAAGTTTTAAGGTAGCGTGAAAGAATATGTGTTAGTTCATATATCAATTCATAACACATTCACATTTGATAGTATAAAAAGCTAAGGTAAATGACTCTTTTTTAAATTTTATTAAATATATCTGAAATTATATGATTGATGTACGATGAATCAAAATATCATTTAAGTATTTTTACACTTAGAATTTTTTATGATCTGATCTACTACATCAAGTTTATTAAACCATTAACCTTGAATGTTGCATGTTTTGATCAATCGAGTGATGAAGGATAATAAATCATATGTTACACTTTGCAATATATTTCGATAAAAATTTTATGATCTGACATTCAATTGTTTTCGTTAAATAATTGAAAATACGATTATGACTTTTTATTAAACTATGGAAGATGTATCGGTCAGCGTAAATATGAAATCGGATTCGAAATTAACTCCGAGTATTGCATGTATTGATCAATCAAGGAAGGGCCAATATATCATATGTTACGTTTTGCGGTATACATTTTGCAATAAATTTTTAACATCGCATTCATTTTACTGATTATTTTTCATAAAATTAGTTCAAAATTATAAATTAAAAATTTTCATAATTATAACATGATCGGTCATTGGCTTGATAGTGAATAAATTTTTAATTGAAAATGGTTATGTAGGTGATAGTTACAAACTTACAATCACCTGACAAGGATCCATTCGACAGTCCCATCGTGTTAACCGCCCTCTCCATATCCCAAATTAATTGTCCACTTTCTCTTCATCACTGCATTACTAATTTAATTGATAAAACTTTATTATACAAATTTTTTAATCAAATTATATTAATAATATTAGTAATCAAATTCATGAACAAATTTAAAAAAAAAATATTATATTATTTTAATAATTAATTTCATGAACAAAATTTATTAGATCAATTTGATAAGCAAAAATTATTATATTATTTTGATAATTGAATTCATGAACAAAATTTATTGGATCAATTTGATAATTAAATTGATGAACAAAATTGATTGAGATCAATTTGATAATCAAATTGATGAAAAAATTGATTATTTTGATTTGATATAAAGGATCATCACTAAATCGATCGAAAAATGGATAATTCACTTCCGATTTCGACGTTGAAATCGGAGAGGAGATCGAAATCGAAGTCAATGCAGACGACGTCGACGCCTTCTCTGGTTATGGCGTTGCTCTCTTGCCTCGCTTGGCTTTATATTGCTGGAAGGTAATTTATTTATTTTTGGTCGATTTTGATTTGAATTTACTATAATAAAATTGTGTATATTAAATAATTAATTTTGATTTTAATATATATTTGAATATTTTGTACTACCTACATATACATGAAGATTTGTCCAATTTTGAATTTTGAGCTAACAGGCAGGTCTTTTGAACTCTCAAAAGATGGTCGAATTTCTAATTTTGATGTGTTTGACTTTTTAAATTTTGAGCTCGAATAGTTTTTTAATATGTGAATAATATTTTATGAAAAATATATCAAAATATAGTGGTATACTATTAACATAATAATTATGATTAAAATAAGAGTTGTATTAGTCGATTAAGTCATGGGTTAGTTAATTTTGACATTGAAAAAGTAAGATTGACGGTCTTTTAGGGATGGTGGGAATATAGTATTTGACGAAAAATATATCAAATGCTAGGATTTTTTGCTATAATTTGCTATTAACATTATAATGTTGATTTAAATCGAAGTTATTTGTGTTAATAAATGTGACAAAGTTGGTTAATTTTGATAATTGAAATCAAAGTTTCCATATTTACTGGATGGCGAGTGTACGTTTGGTGAAAGTATACTATTTTCAACATAACTGAAGCAATTAAATCTAGATAATTTGATTCGTATCAAAGCAGTATATCAAATAAGACACGCAAAAGTCAGTGATTTTGAATTATTTTAAGAAACTTTTAGGGTGAAGATTGATTGAAGAAAATTCATTTAAACAATGAGTTTCGTTGGTATTTAAGGTTGTAAGACATGTGAGAATTCAAGCTCGTGAGCATCGTTATTCTAAAACATCACTTAGGCTGATTGGTTTTACACAATTCTGAATATACTATTTTAATTTATAGTCTGTTGCATTGTTCCTCTACAGTAACTTTGTTGTATTCCCAATTTCTCATACTCCCTCCATTTCAAAAAAATTTCTTCGAAATATTTAGTGAAAAATATATCAAAAGATATTATCTTCGCATTTTACTATTAGCATGATAATTTTTTTTTCAAATCAAACATATGTGTGTCAAACTGTCAATTAAAGTAACAGAGTTTGTTAATTTTGACCATTAAGGAACAAATAGGTCAATCTTTGGAAATAGAGGTAGCACGTAAAAAAATTGAGACAGGGCAAACATTTTGTTATATTTGAGTACTATTTTACACAAAGGTTACTTATTCTCTAATATCGTAGTTTCCTGTATTGTCAGAGACCAAATGCGGTGACAGTTGAAGACAAGCTGGCGACTTTAGGCTGCAAGTAACATTCTCCATTACCATTTTTTATTTTATGTTTCGGTTGATGAGTAAATGCATTGACTGATTATGAAACCTTTAGGGATTTAGAGAGGAGAATTGTTGAAACTGAAATGGAATTGACAATGGCGAAGAGTCAAGGCTACCTCAAGAACCAAGTGACTCAAAGTGGGTCGTCGTCTGGCAAAAAGCTTCTCGCTGTTATAGGAGTTTATACAGGTTTTGGAAGTCAGTCGAGCCGAAATATGTTTAGAGCGTCTTGGATGCCAAAAGGTCATTTTAGTTTTCTTGTCTGTTTTATGTTTTTTCTACTGGCCAACATAAAACGTGTTGTTCTGTTTCCTTCTCTGAATAGCAGAAGGGGAATTGATTTAGAGCATCTTGAATTTTATAAGTTTTTTGTGTGCATTTCTAATAGGAAACGGAACACTTAAGTTTCTTCTTGTGGCTTGCATGTGATGTAATTGGCATGGTCTTAGAATTAACCTTTGTTTCTATATACTGCATACTTGTCTTGTCTGCTGCAGCTTCTTCAATTTCTTTAAACATATCTATGTTCTGTTGGTTGAGAACAATGCTTAAAGTGGGAAAAGAGTTAATTAGAGGATAGAAGAAACAGTATGCCTCTCATATAGCCATATTGAAGGTCGTTATTGGTAGGGGCTAGATATATAGTAGTTTTTGTAGACATTACCCATTTATGAGGCTTTTCTATGGGTTCGGTAGGATAGATGTGGAATTGAAAGGGGAAAGAACTACTGAACAACAAAGATGACTGAGAGAAATTAGTTAAAGTAAGATATTTCATTTATGTCTTCTTACATTGAATTCCTTGCTCTATATATATAGAGATTGGATGATTTGATTAGCAAGGCCTAAGAGTGAATCTGAAAGTACAAAATGCATGGCGGGACTAACTTTCCTGCCTAAAAAACTAAAGTATGCAAAGTCTAGCCCAGTCCCTGAAACTTCTCTTCTTTAGTAACATTCCTCTCACTCGTTCCCTTAGTTAGTCAAGCTTGATCATGAGACGTTACCTTTTCGAATCCTTTATTTCAGTAATTTTTCTTAAAATGCTCATCCCCGAGCACCCATTAATGCTTAGTTAAGATGTGATAGTCATGATTACATTTTCCTTCAATCTAAATTATTATTCCTCTTGCAGGTGATGGTTTAACTAAACTTGAAGAAAGGGGAGTAATCATTAGATTTGTCGTTGGTCGCAGGTTTGATTTGTCATCTTTCTTTCTAGGGAGTATTATTTTATGTTTCTCCTTTTTTTCTGTTCGGATACTCTTCTGTGATGTGTATTCCTTTCTGGATTATTGTCCCTATTCTGGTTCCAAAACTTTCTACAAGAGTGTGACCTCATTCATTCACTCACTTTAATTTCAGCCCTAACAGAGGAGACACCCTGGACCGGACTATTGATGCAGAAAATCGTTCTACTAAGGATTTCTTAATTCTTGTAAGCAATAATTTGGTATAATTGTGTTTGTTTGGTGTGAGGCATCTGATTGCACTTGACTTAGCTGCATAAACAAACCTATTAAAGACATGTATATACCCCTAAAGACCTTTTGGGAGTCACTTTACCAATTGTTTGTCAGTGATGAGTTTTTCATATTCTTGTCAATACTTGAAAACGTGGAAATTCATTGCGTGTGACCTAGTTGGGATCTTCTTAGCAGGTCATTACTGTCGGTTGAAATATTTGGCATCCCCTTTCTTTTCTAAGCATTATTCTATGTAAAGAAGACAATTTGCCCAAACATGATATAACACTTAACATAGGATGATCATGAGGAGGCTGAGGAGGAATTGCCCAAGAAGACAAAGTTATTCTTTGCTTCAGCAATTCAAATATGGGATGCAGATTTTTACGTTAAAGTCAATGACAACATTGATCTTGACCTTGATATATACTAGTCTATTTGTGTGATCTATGCTTTTGTTTGCCAGATATAAATTAGAACTTCTTCATGTAATCGTGAGCGAGATAGTGCTTGTTGAAATCTGGAGATGTGGTTGCTGATGAGTAAGCCTCTTGCTCAGATTAAATTGTTCAACTGTTACTTCCTCTATTTTCATTTGAATTATTAACTGTCTAAAAGTTTGTGCAGGAATAGTGACACTTAATTTTCATTTCTATCTTTAAATTGTAGTATTTCAAATTTTTGTCCCCTTCATTGTTTATATACATAGTCTGAGAATACAGTTGGGTAAAATTTGGGCAAGATGCAGTGGGGAATGGTTATTTTAATTATTTGTTTATTTATAATTTATAATTATGATTTATTAAAATATTAATGATTTATAAAGAAACATTGTTGCAATTTAATTTTTATACACACATCACATATCTAAAAATTACAAATAAAATACAGATATACGACCAAAACAAATGAAATTACACACACCACGCTTCTTTTATGCTTGGCTGCAATTCCTTGAGGCGCCGTTAACGAACCAGAGCGAACTGAACTTGGATTCGGTACGAACGAACTGGTTCGGAGTTCGATTGCATTTCTAGCAAACTCTGTGACTATGGTCCTCCATCATCATGGCATCCATAGTATGCGTTGAAGGATTTATAAATCTTGCTGGTGCAGTAGGAAAGGTAATTCATGGAGGGGGAAAGGGTAGGAAAACATTCCGACTTATGTATTGTATAGTAGCATTCCCAAAGGTTCTGTATTTTTTAGCATTCGTGAATAAGATTTTACATAATAATTACTTGCTGGGCAATATAATATTGATACGTGAATTCCTTTCTCTTGCTTCTTCTGTGTTTTCTATATTATTGTTTCATTCTTTATGAAGTTGATATTTCATTAAGAATCTAAGAGATTTTAAATTCCAGGGGAAAGCAGTGGTATGAACCTGCATGGTGGAAATTTGGAGATGCAAAATCGTAAGTGAACTTTAGGAATGAAATCATTGGACATTGTTCTTTTTGGAACTGTTCACTAAATTGTTTTATGCCACTTGGTTATATTTTTCATTTCTGCCTACTTGAAATATCTTCTTCTTGTTATCCAGGTATATGCGTCACGCTGCTGGTCCACTGTTCATATTATCCAAAGATCTGGCACAGTATATTCACATTAATAGGTTGCAGTTGTTACAAATAGTTTCTGATATTTTCTCTTAGCTTATGCGCATTCAATTGTCTGTTAGGCGCATGGATGATTGGTGTCGAAGCAACCTACATAGATGATAATCGTTTATGTTGTGGTTTCTCTAAACAAGATAAATGCTAGTGAAATCTCGTCAGTGAGAATTTGATAAACAGTCTGGGTTGTTGCATTAGTAGAGACATGTGCCCCTATGGCACTGGCTGTTTTAGATGGATCTGCTTAGGAGTTTCCATTTGCTATCAGCTTTTGGTTTTCTAGTTAGTAATTACAGTACTTTATCTGTGTCGAACTTTTCCAGATAAAAGTGCTCGTTAAGCAGGAAGATGAATCGTTATACTCCAGAACCAAGGGGGACCTGAGTCTGCACCACCCCGGTAGAGGTGTTGCCTGATGGAATCAGATCAGCAGAGTGGTTGTCTAGGTGTCAGCGGTCATATCGGCAGGTTCCTTTTCAGGGGGCTGTATGAAGAAATTATACGTATATTTTTTGGGAGGGGGGAAATGAGAGGCCATAGAGATTAGAGTTAGGATAGTTCAGTGTCATTTTTTGGGTGTTACTGAAACTCTGAAAGCACATTATTGCCTTGATATAACCGGCCTAAATTGGATTCACTCTATTCTTTAGCATCTGATAAGAGAATTTCATACGACTATATTCAAATTGCTCTCTTGAATTTTCTAATTGATGTCCCATTTTTTTCTGGTAAAAGCTGATGGTTGGAAGCAATTTAAAATGTTAGTAAGTTTAAGCTGCCAACTTGAAATGATGAAAATATGAGCAAGCAAATTGAAATGTTCACAATAGTTCGGTGGACTTTCAAATCTTAATTGCAAAACTTTAGTCCTTGTGTTCAAAACTCAAAAGGCAACATAGAAACGACTCTCGAAAATTTTAGCATATCCCTACATCAGCATGCTGAATAAGTTCTACGATACATTAAATAACAGCCCTTCATTGCTCCCCAGGAAGAGATTTGATAATATCAGAATCACCTGCAAGCATTGATGTAGCCGATATCAGATACCTTAAGCCACCTTAAGCCCTTCAATCTGACAAAAACAAGATTAGGGAAAAAATGGAATAACGATATACCTGGATCAACAATGCTGAGGCATGATACACGGAAGTACTTACCGCAGGCTGTTCCTAGATCAACATTGTCTGGAGCAGAGAGAGATGTATGGTATTAAATTTTCATTAAAAAGAAGATGAAATCAGACTGCTAACTGCTTGTTAGCTTGTATATAGAAACTACAATTAATGAAGTAAATTTCCATCACAGGAGAAGGTACAAAGTGATGAAATCAGACTGCTAACTGCTTGTTAGCTTGTATATAGATACGACAGTACTTCTACACAGAAAATACAACATATAGATACTACAGTACTTCCAATTGCAACATAGAACTATTATTCATTCCCAAACAAAAGACAGAAATCCGTCAATCATTGTGAGTTATCACTCAACCCGCATAAATTAGATTTGCGGCATTACTTTGCAATTACCACATTATAATAGATGATCATAGTTATGATAGTATGTTAAGGAATTAATACAATCGATAGCCGTAAATTATTGCATCACATCCAAGACTTAAAATTATTATCATAATGGCTACATCCAAATGACCCGACTCAATAGATCAACTCCCCAAATCAAAACTAGTAACTCAACCGAACAATTTAGGTTCACAAGCAGACATCAGCATTTCATTTACATCAACCAAATAATATTCACAACGAAACACAATCCCGTAAATAAAGCTAAGAAATGAACAAGAAGAATCGCTTACTCCCATTGTAGTGGTGTACTCCAATCTTAGAAAGCATAGCATAGTACTCAATCTCGGACTTCCTCAAAGGTGGGCAGTTGTTAGAAATCAAAATCAACTTACCTGCCACATAAATTTTATTTATCATTTTTCTAAAATCAATTAAACAAACCCAAATACAATTCCACATTTTATAATCAACTCTAAATCCAGCAAACTATAATCCCTCCATCCCAAGAATATAGCCTAGTATGATTTTCAATAATCAATACAAGTATAAACAAAATTTACGACCTTGATTGATACACATAACATTGTAAACTACTGTAAAATCAATTAAACAAACACAAACGTGATTCCACATTTTCAAAATCAACTCCAAATCCAGCAAATTATACTTCATCTCAAAAAAATTGTCTTGTTTGATTTTATGTCAAAATTATCAACCTTTGCGATCTTATTCGACCACGACAACTTCGATTTTAATCAACATTACCATGTTAAGTGTCAAGTACATTAAAAATACTATCTTTCCACATACTTTCACCAAATATTATACAAAAATCACAAAAACATTTGAGCTCAAACATTAAAAAATACAACCATAAAAATTCAAAACTGGACAATCTTTTTGGGACAAATTTAATATTAAATAAATAATCTACCTTTGGAATTTCTGAGAGTTTTGAGCACTGTTTTATAACCAAGAGTGTACTTTCCACTCTTCATCACCAATGCCAACCTATTATTAATGCTTTCATGTGTCTTCTTCTGCAATTTATTTAATAAAAATCGAAACTTTATTAAATTTAAGTAAATCAATATAAATATATATAATTAATTAAGTATATATAATATATATATATCAGGATAAAATAGTAAATATGTACCGTCTTCTTTCCGGTGGTAACCATTATATATGGGAGGTGGCGGCGGCGGGAGGTAGGTGCAAATGTTAAGAGGAAATGGGGGTTGAGTTTAGTATATAAAGAGGCAACGTCCGTGCCGCTCACGTGATGGTCGTGAGACGCCTCGTGCTTTGTGGTGTGGTACTTTGTACATGTAATGTTGTATGGTGAATCAAAATTTGCCAAATGCTGTCATTTATAACAATAATCATGTTATTACTACTTTTGTTAGTGTGAGAATATACCACGTGTTTAACTTTCCATTTCTAATCTTTAGGTTTCCATTTCTAATGAATAATAACATCTCATTTGCATCATCATTGACTTTTCATTCTCATCATTTTACCAACTAATAACACTCTTCTTCAATTTCATCCATGGAGAAAAAATTACTCTGTGGATTTCTTTCTTTTCTTTCTTTGTTATACATATAGTTATTATTATTGTTTAATCTTAATTATGTAATCGAATTTCGATTTGTTTATACATTGTTGCTAATTTATGAGATAGATAGATGCTGAATTTTGATATTTCCTAAGATAGTATTATTTATTGAATTTATAATTGACCCATTTTGTTACTAATAATGAGATATAGATGAATTGAATAAATAGTAATTATTAGCTTTTAGCCTCAATTACGCAGGTTGATGAAAGTTCAAAATTTAAAATTTGGTTATAAATATTTAGAATTAACTAATTTTTACAATAATTTCATTTTAACAATCATCTTATCATAGTTGTATATAAATCTGAGATGAGAATCTTAGGTAGATGATATAATAATTCTAGGTAAATGGTTAATGGGTATGTGGAAGGTTCTTGATTTATCATTTGTATTGATATTTTTTATTAAGAGATTAGATTTTAAAAAATTATTAAACTTTAAAAATATCTCTTGCAAGTTCAGAAAATTTATCGTATTTAATCAACACTAAAGATTATGACATGATGTGAATAGTGAATTCCTAATTACCCTTACACTATTGTTGAGTATCTTGTGGTAATAAAAGGACATTTTGGCATTTAGTAATATTTTATTGTATTGCCAATATTTTGCCTATCTTGTTAAGTCATGATTATGATAAACCATAATCCATATCTTGAGCTTATACTTCCAAACTTAACCATATTCTTAACACCTAACTGCATTGCAAAACTTCAAGTGAACAACAACTAAGCTTAAAGTGAAGGTCAGGTCATAAGTTTATATAATTTTTACTTTGAGCATTTAGTGTATTACTATGTTATCTTACTTGTAATGTGTTTATTTATTCCCTTATAAGAAATGTCATGGATATTAGTCTCTTTTAATTACGCTGAGTATTAAAAATCTTTTTTGGAGTTTAATCTCTTTTAAATTCTTAGTCTTTGTGTGTTAATAGTGTTTCATAATTAATGATTAAAGTATTAACTTTATTAGTTTTATCTTTGTTTGATACTTATGTTTATACTCGGTAGAAATGCGTAAGGTTAACATGTTTATAGTACGGTAAGTAGATAAAGTTTAGTTTAGCACATAATGTTTTAGTAACATATTTGTAGCATCGCTCTTAATATTATGCTTGCTTAAATATAAGTAGGTAAAAATAAAGTTTGGTTTACTTTCTTCACTTAATTTCATCTTTATCTTTTTAGGCTTTACTTTGTCACTTAATTTTCATTTCATTTCATCTTTATACTCACGTACTCGTATTGTATCATAATCGTCATTATAAGGGCATTATCTTATTTAGGCAGTATAGCGTTTTATTTATGTCGTTAACATCATTAGCAGTATTATTTAACAACTTGAAATTTGTCACTGTTGCACTCTTCATTTACTAGTATATATCTTCACATTATTTCTTGCTCCAAATTTAAGTAGTTAAATGAACTTTTACCGGTGTTTTTTGCTAAGTTGTCAACTTTGTTGTCATTATTTGTGGTATATATCTCGATAAATTTTAGTAGTTAAAATAGACTCTTGCCAGGTTTTTTTGGTGCCTAAATTGTCAAACTTGTCGCGTCTTGTGCATGCTATTTATAGTATTCCTATATGTGCATTCATACATGCCTACATATTATGGTCTTAATGTTTAAGTTTAGATATCTCTTAGGATGCCTCATGGATAAAGGACATCAAAAAGTTTCAAATAGTCGAAACCGAAAGTATCGTTCAGGTTGGTTCATCATCTTTAAACACAAACTGAACTGATGCATATTATATAAAACTAATTTGTTCATAATTTCAATAAACAATATGCATTATTATTTATACAGCTAATAAAGATGAAATCAATAAAAATGATAAAACAATATGCGGTACTAGTAAAACTATAAACCTATTATGTTCCAGATTAATAGCCAAAACTAAATCTTAGTTACTTATGAAATATAAAATACACGTGAACACAGCTAACAAAGATGCGATCAACTAAAGAGCGCAAAAAAGTGCGATGCGGTATCTGGCGAAAGTAAATTTGTATTTAACCACTGAATAAGTAATAACCGAAAAGAAAGAGAAGCGTGGTCTTGCTATATTTTATCGGTTCTCTGCATCATGCATTGTCTCAAGATAAGAGGAAACTGACTAAATCCCAATGATGTTGATGGCAACACAACCGAAGATACTATAATTCCAAGAAAGGTATTTTACTACATAACAAATATTATGTAATATTACATTCTTATCGATAATTATTTAACTTTATTCTAAACCAATTAATTGTGAATTTGAAAACAAATATTTAAAAATATTACATTCTTTATATAATGCATAAATGTAGTTGTCAGGCGGAAAGACATCATGTCGGGCATGGCCGAGTCATTAGAAAAGTGTTTCTATGTTTCCGCGATCACTTCTGTAGATTAACATCTTTATATAATGCATAAATGCAATGTGGCTAGCATTATGATGTCAAAGTGCAATAAGGGCCGAGAAGCCTCATTTGAAAGTGTTTCTTATGCTTCGACGCATTTCTGCGCAAGAAATGAAATAAGAAAATGTTATCAGATCATTTCACAGAAGTAACCCTATATCGTAATCAACCTCTTCGATGGTAGATGCATTTAGAATACACGTTAAACAAACAGAAACACAATCTCCCCACGCTATCAAACGCTAAAGAATGAAAGTGAAATTTAAGCAATTACTTCGTATTTTAAATATACCGAAATACCTAAATAATACATAAATATTGGCTCGATATTACAAACTATGAACAAAAAGTTCTATTACTTCAGGGACATCAACAAAGAAAAATTGTTTCATGGATGATGCATCGAAGTCGACGATGGCGCTAATAAATCCAAAGACTTGAAAATCCATTCAACAAATCAATCACTCGTGACTTTCCAACAAACTTACTCCTTTGAAACCCCAAGCTACTCACCTAACGTTACTCTTCTCTATGAAATATGTATCGCTAAGCACACAATAATGAAGATTAAACGCATCTCTTATTCCTTGCTCTTTATAAACTTTCGAACCTAACGGTTACGCCTCTAACGAGTAATGAATTCATGTCAGCCTGGCCTGACCTTTTTATTATCTCCTATTATGTTATTAGTAGAGTTGGATAAATATATTATTGTTGTGGATATCGAATAATTTTTATACTTTTAGCCCTGACGAGATGCTCGTCGGTAGGTTCTCTAGAGTCGGATTTTTGACCGAGTAGCTAACGTCTGTAGCAGTTTATTGGGTTTATTGGTCGATAGGTCCCCTGCATCGCCATCGCATAATTTTTGGCCCCTTAACTTATTCCCATCTCGTTCTGGCTGCCCCTGTGGGGTATCTCTTTTCTTTCTTCTTGTCTCGGTATGCCCCATACTTTTCTTCTGTCTGTTCCACACCTACCTAATTTTTCACCTTTAAGATTAAATGACTATATTACCCTAACACTACACAAAAGAATGAGGGTTTACATCTTGTGGGAATTTACATAATTAAAATAAATCTCCACCCCCTTTACTTTTAACACACACACTTACTCCTCATCCCTCCCACCTAACCGCGAAATTACTACCTTAATCTTGCCATTTTTCATTTCCTTTATCTTCATCGGCATTATTCAAGAAATTTACTTTTTAGGGTCGTACCACCGTCTCTCCCCCCCCACTTTTTCGTCGGTTTTTTACTTGTTTTTTTCGTCGGCTTCGGTTTTTGTCACATACTACATACTAATCAACTATGGACTTATTTTGTTTGCAGCTTAGAGAGATTTGGCACATTTTATCTTTAGTATATATTCATAAAGCCGCTAAACGCTAATCTTAAAAATTGGTCGATTGATGTTTATTTATATGGAAATTCAAGAATGTTTTGTAATCGAAGCTTGTGCGCGATTATATCGGGCTTCAATATCACACCTCGCTTTTTCTCCGAATATGATTATGGTTACTCTATTTCATATAACCTGTGTGTCTTCAAAGAGGGAAGAAGAAGAGAAATTGCTTCAAGTAATGCCTTCTTGTTAATTTTGTTATATACTTAGCTCCACTCTCTACTTGCATACCTTTTAAATTGTCTCCCTTCATCAAATTTGCAGCACTTGAGTTTAATTTGGGGCTTTATAGGCGCTGGCTGGGACGTAAAGGCTTTTGCAGAAAGGTCAAGAAATTTAATACGTTAAAAAATACTATTGTTTACTTTTAATTATGTATATAATATTTTGGTGGGTTCTTATACTTTAGTCCCCATACCATAGTAAAGGTTGGGGACAAAATAAAAAACTGGGCTGATTTAGCAGTAATCTGGTGATCGGACAAAGAACTTGTTCCTACCAAAAAACTGGCAGAATAAGTGCCTTTTGTATGAGGAGAGTTTAAAAAAATGGAAAATTAGGCCTTCACTTCCCTTAAAACCAGTAAAGAACTTTAACAAGTTACTAACGGTACCGTTGTATCACAATTGAACTATCAAGTTAATCATCTGGGCTTTTGTCCAATTTGCATTTCTTTTTCATTATCAACGCAAAACCTCATTGGGTATCTCGCGATTTTAATCAACTCCCAATTTAACAATCACGCATTTAATTCCATACGGAATACGTAAGAACGCTATCAGACAAGGCGCCGACCTTCTCGGCTCAGATAATATTAGTCGATAATAATATAATTGACCATTATTTACTTATTATATCTGATTAAGCAATGATCTCAAAGAATGGGTATTAAACTTCTGATATTATCATGAAGTTCCATTTTATAATTCATAATTACTATTTATCAATACCCTTAGTTCAGGTAATCTCATTTAACCTAAGCTAGTAAATGAATTTGCTACAACAATTATCGTGAATGAACATAATTATGTAACAAAATTACTTTACCTTAGCCTGAAGTCATAGAACTTATTTTGCCACCAACAATATGCCTAAGATTTGTTAATAGTAGTTGGGTCTTATTTCGATACCTAAAGTTCTAAAATCCAAACTTAGTACGAAGGAATTTAACCCATACTGCTACAATACTTTATAAAATCATTTCTACCATTCTAATACAAAGAGTAAATAGAATTTCGGGAGAAATAATAGATATACAACAAACTACCCATGCTCTACTTTTAGAGAAATTTATGATGGAATTTCATCACGTATAGAGCTTACGGACGGTATCATAAAAGTTCGCGGAATGTCTAGACGTGCAATCAAGATAGACATCACGGTAAAGCTTAAGCGATACAAAGTTGAAATCGTAGTTTTTGTGGAAAGTTACGGAATTCAGATGCTTGCTATTTGTATCCAGCCGGATTGGCGGATGCGTAACTTCCGCCTTGTTCTCAACGGCCTTAATGGATCTCTTCATGAATTTTTCCTACACCGTGGATCGAGGCAAGCAGGGTCCTCTATCTCCCACTCCTTCACTATTATGACGTGACGGTTCAATTCCATGTTGTTAAAAAATATCGGTAGGCGGCCTGAATTTAACATCCCAAAGCAGAGTCAAGTTCTCAAAATATTTATTTGTAGATGACTTATTCTTTGGATTACAAAATACTGAAAAAATCTTCGATGTCACAAAGACGACTTTATTGAGTTCGAAATATGTCGATCATGTTCAAATCTCTTGATAAAAGTACTTGCTAATGGGTTCTCGGTAGGACGATTGAAAAGCTTCCATGGAATTATGAAGATCTCAACCGTCCTTTGCCTATAAGACATTGGGCGCCATTTACAATATCAAAAGTAATAGCCGTAGATTTGGCAAAAAATGCGATAAGATCATAAATGATTTATTTATCGGGGAAACAAAAAGCTCGCTTACGTAGTGGAGACTACCTCATGTTCCCCTATTTGTCAGTATCTCTAACTATCGATGCGTAGCATGTTTATTCCCATCGAGGTGATAAAAAAGCACTTATCGAGAATTATGCTAGAAATTTCGTGGTCTCAAACCGTAGAAGGAAATGCTAAAGCAAAGTGTTTCACGGGCTCAAACCGGAAAGAAAAAGTTACAGCGACGGTCATATGTTAGATCTGTGTCCTAAAATAAAGCTTGTATGAATTTCACATTTGAAATCAGGCGCCACAAATCTAAATCTGTGGGAAATGGATTCATTCTTTTAGGATTTAAAGTGCTGCCATTTTCGGGAAGTTAAAAACAGCAAAGAGACTCATTCGTGGTTCTAAGGCTCTTAAGGCCACGTAAGTTGTGTCACAGTATGGCTGGGTACGGCGTAGGAAATGGAAGAGCGTAATTTTCATATGACAATTTATCATCAATTGGGGTTTCTACACATGGTACTTTCACCGAAAGAGAGATTAGGCTTACGTAGAGTGCGCACTGTGATTCAAGGATGATGTCAAGGAAAGGGTGGAACTATCAGCGAAGTTAGTTAATTTTACCCGGTATCGGGGATGGTAAGCGCAACAATCTTTCCCTTCCTTTTCCGGCACTCCGTGTTATTTGGATCAATAATCAACAATTCATATGTGCATGTGGCGTGTCGAGGTAGCAAGAGGCAAAGGCGTAGAGTGGTTTAAAGTAGTAATAGCAAAGTGGGAAATACCCCACATCGATATCATTTGACGCTACGCTGCTGGGCACGCTCCTACAAAGAGATGTGACCATAATCACGGGCGTATCAACCGCCCCAGTGCCCACGCCCGGAAAGTATAATCATTATAAATCCTGGCATCGAGTCACCAAACCTAATGACTAATTCGCTTTTAAAAAAAACTTACCTGCTTCATCCCAAATATTTGATTTTACTAAGTTTCTCAAAAAACAATTTTAAATTTACAATCCATCGCGCGATATCTTAAACCAACCAACTCCATATATATATATACACAAATATAGTCTCAAAAGATGAATGCTGCAAAGTTGCCAACGGGAGAATAAAAACCCAGATTCGTAGTACGAAATAATTGCCGACAAGGCTTAAGTTCAAAAGGAAAAATACAACAATCAAAATCGGTTGACAAATAATGGTCAAACGAGATCAAGTATCCTCACCCGACAAGCCACTCTTAGTCACTGGAACAAACTTCCAATGCCTGCTCCAAACTGGGTTGCCTCACAACTGCAACAATGAAATGTCGCCCATAGCGAAGTGTAAGTCAAGCTTAGTGAAAACTTAACATGCGGGGCGAATCCTAAACCATACCTTTTAACTTAGCTTCCACAATACATATAAATATGAATAAAATATGTATATATATATCCAGGACTACCCAATAAGGTCATACAACATAATTCCAAAGAAAGTCTCAGACATAACATATGAAGATATAATAGAAAGTTTCAGTAAAGCACACAATCACCCAAAAAGAACTCAAGAGACTCAACAAATCCATCATTATGTAACTCTAAATATCAAACCATCTATCTCATATCTTCACAACTATACCAACCTCTAATCGCATACGCTCAAATCCGTCTACCCGCAGGAACGGACCAATCGATAATCACACCGCGACTTATAATCGTTATATGCCAAACCGGCACTTATACACTAAGTATATAAACCGCACTTATACACTCCAAGAGAAGAACCGCATTCTTATACGCTTGCAAGATAAGAAAACCGCACTCTATACACTCAAGTATAAGGCCAACTGGCCACATATCCTCGCAAGGGAAGCCGAGAGTCACCTAACCCCTAATCATCCCAACTATAGGGTCGAATCCTCACACCTCAAGTCACCTCATAAAGTCACATACCCAACCAACTACTCTACTCCCAAACAATATTAGAGTA